>OU898278.1:171902316-172246235 GCA_918026665.1 Diabrotica balteata
ATACACTTACTTCTAGTCCTTTACACTGGATAAATTCTATGGAAAACTTCTTGTGACAGAGCAAGGCTGAAAGATACTTCAAGCTTCAAATGCTAGTCGTGCTTCTTTGGTACCTCTGACATTGACGTAACATAATATTAATTCTAAGGCGTCGTGTTCGAAGACATGACTAAGGAACTCTTGTTGGTCTCCTATAGCTGTCAAATATCTATAAAGAAAACAAATTTCCATGCTTTTATCACAAATAGCAACAACGGAAAAAATCACTTAAGGTAAATGCACTAGTACTTGACACTGTACCAGTAGTTGACATTTTCTATTTTAAGCATAAATAATAAGCTTTTCCAATTATTTTTAATGTAATTATTACCATCATAGTTAACTAGTGTCATCTATACATCTTCTCTGTAACTGTAGAATTATTTAACCTTGAAACAGAAAATTCCCACCAAATTTTTGTCAAAGTGTTGTGTGAGCTTCAAGTGACAACAAGTTTTCTAAACAAAAGTATTACGAAGGTAAGTTTAAAAAAATTAATATTATTGATTAAATTGTGGATGACTGTAGTTTTATATATATCAATATATTATATGAATATAAAGGTAACATCTTGCTAATGTTTTAAGTTTGTTTTATTCTCAAAACATAAAGTAGGCTAGGTGTCAATTACTAACACACAAAAATACTAGTAGTTGACATAGGTGTCAACTACTAACCATTTATACTGAGACTGTAAAAACTTAATATTTTATTGTTATTTTCATTGTATATAATGTGTACACTTATATTTTAAATATCACGTAAATGTATCCACTCTATCTAGTAGTTGACACTATGTCAACTATTGAAACACTTTGGATGTCAACTACTAAAACAAAAATTTTAAATTTCAGTTAAAAATATGTCTCCTATAAAAGGACAAATGTTCCAATATACAGAAGAAGCTATGGAGAAAGCTATTGAGGAAGTTCTATGTGGAAAGCCAGTTTCAGCAACATTTAACATTACACACTAGTAGATTTTGCACTGAACATGGTATTATATTGGTAGCCCTTCATCAAAATGCAACACATTTGCTTCAGCCAATGGATGTTGCTGTATTTCGTTCTTTGAAAGGGGGTTGGAAAGATGCAGTATACTAGTGGCGGATTGAGAATCAGGCTTCCCCAGTTTTAAGGAAAATTCACTTCTGTCCTCTTTTGAAAAAAGTTTTAGAGGAAAGGTTTAGTACCATCAATTTTAAAAAATGGTTTCCGAAAATGTGGCTTAGTTCCCTGGGATGTTGGTGCGATTATGTTTCACAATGAGAAAATAGACATTTCAAAGAAAATGCATGAATTGCAGGAAATGAAACAAGTGAAAAACTTTATAGAGAAACATATTGATAAACAAAAACTAGCTCTTTTCAAAACAAGCTTAGAATGGAACAATTACAATGAAGATTTATTTATCTCTCTTTCACTATTACAAAAACATTTGCATAAAATACAATCTTTTAGAAGAAGAAATAAACAATTTGAAAGCAAAACAAGGTGCGAAAGAACCAGATAATGAAGACAATATTATTGAAGATGCCACTTATATTGAGGACATACCAAATCTTGAAGACAGCCCTAATGTTGAAGACATTTACGTAGAGAACAAACCTGATAAGCCAGTCGAAGAACAGTTTGAAATAGGTGAGTTATTAAACCAATCTGAGGCTGAAACAGGTAGAAACATTTCGGATGTTTTGGAAGGTCACACTAGTCCCACTAGGAAAAATCTTAACATAACAATATTGCTATTATTCAAGACACTTGTGCTTCTTCATCAAGACAATCACAAGTTCCATCTTCAGCAATTGAAGAATTACCTACACCTTCTACATCAAATGAAATTATACCCTCTCCTTTTAAACAAATACTGTTTTGGCCTGAACTCAGAGTATCCGCAGAAAAAAAAAGAAGAGTGGAAAAAGTTCCTTCTGTGGCTAGTTCAAAAGAATGGCAAACTTATCATGAACATAAGAAGATCAAGCTTCTTGAAGAAAAACAGAAAAGAGCAAAAGAGAGACAAAAGAAAAGAGAAGAAAAAAACTTTATTAAAAAACAGAAACTGAAAGTGACGAAAAAAAAAGTAAGTAAGAAAAAGGAAGAATCATCAAGTGATAATAATGAATCATGGGTTGAATCTGGTAGCAGTCTGGATGATATATCTTTTGAAGTAGGTGATTGCAGTGATAAGGATACTGATCATGTAAATTATATGGAGGGGGATTATGTACTTTCAAAATTCCCTGGAAAGAAAAAAGAATATAAATTTATATGTGTAATACAAGAAAATTTTCAATAATTGTGAAGCAGAAGTTGTGGGTATGAATTATTGTGATGACAGTAAAACTTCATTTCGAATTAATGATAAAGATGTGAGCATAATAACATTTCATCATATCCTAAAAAGGATGCCCCAACCTCAGATACTCATTTCAGGAGAAATAATAAAGTATCAGTTTCCAGATTCAGTGGATGTGGATGGCTAACATTAAAGTTCTCCTGTAATTACATATTCCTAATAAAATATATTTGGGTGTCAATTACTAAACCTTAGATGTGTCAACTAGTGGCATTTTTGCAACAATTTTTGTAAATTTTATAAAAAATATTTAGAAAGCAGAATTGTCCAAAAATTTATTTGTTAAATATTCAGGAAGGATTAGATTACCTGATATATTTTTTATTTAAGTTCAACTACATCGGTTTGAGGCTAAATAATGTTTTTTTTTCTTCTTATAATGTCAACTACTAGTACATTTACCTTAATTAATAATAAGTTGAAAGAATTTTTTATGTAAATATTCACTATTCACTAACCTCAATATTAGTATTTGTCTAGTGGCGAGGTTTGGCGGGAAAATTTGAAGCGTGCCTATCATAAAACTCTCCAGTTCCGCCCAGGAAGAGTTGCTAGATTCAGCGAAGAGAGTACTGGATTTTTGGGGACTTCCCAGGTATACTGGCTCTGGAAATTGATCTGTCGTTGAATTGGATCTCTCTACACGTTGTCGTTTTTTCGCAGGAGGTAATATTTCAGGATCGACGGTCTGGAATTATAACAGAGTAAAGTAATAATAGTAAACAAATGTTATAAATGAGCAACTACCTCTAAAATGTCGTTTCGTACGTTTACAGGTGTTTGTGTTTCTGTGCTCTTTTTCCTTTTCCTGTCATTTTCTAGATCCTGTAAGTAAAAAAAAAATGGTAAATAGTGACATATTAATTAGGTTATGCCAGGTTAAAATAAAATGAATATGACTTACTGTTGATTCTCTTGCAGTGGAAGGACTTCCAGTCTGTGAATTCTCTGCTGAATGAATACCATTTTCTCTAGCTAAAAATATAAATACATTTTGTAATGTCTCACAAAAACGGTTTTATAAGGGACGTTACCTTCTACAAAGTATATTTTTTAGACACTTACGTCGTACTGTCATCATAATCCTTCCATCTCCTCTATAAGGCGGTGATCTCATCGCAGACAGATGGGCGAAAGGTCTGCTAGTGGGTGGAGCAAATCCAGAACTGGTTTTTAATCTTCTAAGTCTCTGAAGTAAAAGGGGCACTAATTGTGCATTCTGCTCTCTGAACCGAGCTGCTATTTCCGGTATTTCCATAGCGGCTCCGAGAAGACCTGTGGCATAACTTTGGAGGGGCTCAACAGAGTTGATTACCCATTTTATTAGGCGTTGGATCAGACTGTCTGATTCGGGCTGTAAAACATTTGAAAAGACATACATTAGGAAAAAACAAGAATAATATTTGAAGGGTTTGGAATAAAAAGGGTATAAGTGCGTTTTTTTTTTTAAATATGAGATAAGTACATATTATAAAATTTAATATTCTATATTTTTAGAATAATAAGGGTATAAGCTTCAAACGTAACATATAGTGCCATCTACGAGCTAGTAGAAAAATCTACTAAAGAAATCTTCAAAATGTGTTGGAATAGAAAAGGTATAAGCATTACTTTTACCGTTTCTATTCCAAGCGACGAAGCGATTCCGAGATTTCCGAGCATAGTGAGCTTTGTTAAAACGTGTTGCATTAATTTTGTGTGATCTAGGTACATCTACATAATATGGAAAATTGTACAGGTAAATTGTTTTTAGAAATATTATTGTGTATGTATAATACGAATAAACGTAAATATTTACCCTACAGAATAAGTAAACAGTAAAAAAATTAGGTTGTGTTTCTGATTTTAAAATTATTTATTTTTATTTTTTAAGATATTGAAACTGCTGAAGACCCTTATTCCACCGATAGCGGGAGTAACTACAATCCATCCTCTGAAGAAGAAACTCTAGAAAGTGATAGTTCAGATAGTAATCAAGATGTTTGCATTGGTAAGTGTGGTCCAGTATATGTATTAGTTATGCAGCCTGTTTATTTATATGATAAAAATGATATATTATTAAATTTGATATCATTACGTATATACAGGCGTTTTATTAATAATTGGAAATATTTTAACTCTTGATTCCTGGGCTAAAAATATTAAGATTTAACTGATTTACAGGGTGTTTTATTTAAGAATTTAAAAAGTATTTGTGCCCAGTACTTTAAAGCTATTGGACAGATTGTATATTTACAATAAGTGGACATAAGTGTATTTTATTTAAGCGATTTGGTTAAATATTAATAATTTGAGCCCAGGAATCTAGAGTTAAAATATTTCCAATTATTAATGAAACACCCTTTATATGTATAGGTCAATTTGCTCTTATTCCTTTGTATTTTAGATACCAATATTAAGCCAAGAAAGAGGCAGAAAAACAAGTCCGAATGGAAAGTAAATAAAACGAAAATGCTTAAAACCCAAGGCAAAGAATACATTGGGTACAAGAACAAGCTGCATAGAGAAAGAAAATTGGTGAAATTTAGTCACAGTTGTAGATATAAGTGTAGTTCAAATTTTACAGAGGAAATAAGACAAGAACTATTTGACACTTTTACAAACTTCCGACTTATGACCACCAGACCTCATACTTGTCATCTTGCATAAAGAAAACTGAAGTGACTAGAAAAAAATCCGGCAATATAAAGAGCAAGTTTAGTACACAAATAATCCTTATGAATCAACGAGTATGTAAGGAGTTTTTCTTGAAAACGTTTGATATTACCAATAGGAGATTTACAGTAGTGTGCCAAAAAACCAATAATTTACAAATGTGTGAGCCAGATAAGCGAGGGAAGGGTCCGAGTAAACGAAAAATGAGTGAAGAAAAACGTAGATTGGTAATTGAACATATAAAACAATTTCCTAAATACAGTAGTCACTATTCACGCCAAGCAAATGTAAATGCTAAATATTTAGCACCCGAACTGACCTTAAAAAAAATGTATGATCTCTACAAGGCTGATTGTGAGGCACAAAATTTTACTGCTGTAAAACTATCATATTACCGATTTGTTTTTAATACAGATTTCAATTTGAGATTCCATCGGCCACACTCTGATACATGTTCACGATGTGATTCATATCAAAACATTATTAAACATAACCAAGAGGAATCTAAAATTTCGGAAACAAAAAAACTGTTAGAATTGCACCAGCGAAAAGCACAAAAGGCATTGGCGTGCAAGAATGCAGATATTGAGCGTTATAAAGGGTCAGAAGATACAGTAGTTCTATGCTTCGATTTGCAACAAACCCTACCCACTCCCTTGTTGACCACATCTAAGGTATTCTATCTACGACAGCTATGGACATATAACTTTTGTGTTTATAATTTACTCAGTGGAACCCCTCATATGTTTGTATGGAATGAAAGTATTTCAGGAAGAGGTTCTCAAGAAATTGGATCTTGTTTATTCAAGGTAGTACCGCAATATTTTGCTATTTTTACTCATTTATATTTTTTTATTTTTATTTTAGTTTATCACAATGCTACCACCAAACATAAAAAGAGTTATTGCTTATAGTGATTCTTGTGGTGGGCAAAACAAGAATAAAAATATCTGTAAATTATTCATGTTTTTGGTAAAAGCAACTCAAATAGAAGAAATTAGTCATAAATTTCTTGAACCTGGGCACACCTATATGGAATGCGATAGGGCTTTTGGACTAATTGAAAAATCGAAAAGAAAAAATCCTCAAGTATTTTTACCAGACCATTGGATAGACGTGATAAAAAGCTCATCAAAGCGTTTTATTGTACATTCCATGAGACAAGAAGATTTTTTGTCTTATTCAAAACTTAATAAAATTGTCAATGATCCCAAACGAGACTGTGAGAACCAAAGTATTAAATTTCGGGATATACAGTATTTTAGATATAATAGCACCGAAGAGCCCTTTTCATTCTTTTTTAAATCCACCTTGGATGAGGAATTTCCTTTCTATCAGTGCATTTGTAAGATAATGTCCTCTGGTCGCCCATCTTTTGACAGCAAACTTATATTATTTTGCAGTACAAATAACTGCAAGAAAATTAACATAAAGAAATGGAAGAATTTACAGACTCTTCTTGAATTGATTCCTCCTATTTATCATTATTTTTATACATCAATGCAGTATGAATCGAATACAGCGAAAAATAAAAGAAGAGCTGTACAAATTACAGAAGCACCAGAGTTTTCTGAATTTCCTGATGATGATGATAATACAATATTATCCTCTGATGATGATTAATAAACAGTTTAATTTTCAAATATGTACTTTTATTTAGAATAAAAACTGTATAAGTACATTTTTTTCAATAAAATTTTTTTTTTTCTACTACTTTTTATTTTTATATTTGGAACCAAAGAATAAGCTCCTTACAAAATTGATGTAAGCATCATACTTTACCTAAATTATTTAAGTAATTTACAGTGATGAAATAACTTTAAGTCCAATTATCTCAAAACAAGGTTTAATGCACTTATACCGTTTTTATTCCAAACCCTTCATTTATAAGACGATTCATTTTTAGCAATATTATTGATTATATCAGATGATAAGAAGTGTCAATATAAAGTTTCAGGTCCAAAAGTCAAACCAGTGTTGTGCAATAAAGTTTGAAACAAGGCATTCTGTGAAAATTTAAAAATCGGTGTATCAAGCCATGACCAGCCCTCAATGTTTTGTAGATCTCATCAACCATGTTGACTAGAATTTGTGTGCTCACCCCGATATTCCGATTTTTCAAAAACTAATTTTCTTACTAAGTCTTGATATTATTTACTTAGAAATAATTGCTTCATCAATCCCTTTCTCAGGGATGCAGGTGGGGTGACTGGGTCTATTATTGAGATAGACTCCACCTACTATCATCTGCTCTGTTTCAAAGGCTCTCCATAGTATTCATCACATCAGTAGTCCATTTGTTGCATATTCATTAACACAGTGCTAAACAATATTTTATGGAACTGCAGAAGTTGATTTTGACATCGGATAGGAGCATCTTCCACTGCTTGTTCCATTTTATTGATAATGGGGTTTTCTTGGGTCTCATCTAACTGTGTGTCACAGTCTTGCTGGATACTTTTGTGACATTCGATATATGACCTAGTCTGCTTGTTACCTAGTCGTTGTTTTTTTAGTAAGTTCTTTTGCAGTTAGGTAATTGTATTCTCCTGAGATCTCTTTTTACCCTTAGTTTTGCTGGTATTAGTTTTAACTAAATTTACAGTGGTCCATATCCAAGTAGACATTTTTGTCACTTTCATCATCTACTGAGCTCCAGAGAGGTGCTTTTGATGATAACTAGCTCAGAATTTTGGTTTGCTTTTCCAAAATGAAATCTCTACTTTAAAAGAAATTGCATCTGCAACAAATTCTAATAATTCAATAATTAAAAAACACTTTTTTTATAAAGATCCTTATGACAAATGAATTAAATGTTTAACATGAAGTAGTAACAATGTTTTTTATTTAAAAAAAGAAATTATCTTGTATGAATAATGTATTCCAGGAGTATTGTCTTAAAGAGTGAAAAAACAGCTGAATCAAGCCCATATTATCTTAAATACATTCAGATTTAAAGTTATCAAGAAGATTTCCTTGAATAGTTCTTAGGGTTCACAAAAATCTGCTAAAATGACTGAAGCTTATATAACCACAGCATGTTGCATTGTTGTGTTAATATAAATATTGCCTATGATAATAACTTAATCTAATAAAATGTTTATTTCTTTACCTGGTATACTGCAGTAGTATCTAATCCTGGCATGATATCAAGCAATAACCTACATGCAGCAATGTTCAACTGATCAACATCTCTGCCACTAACCCCATTTCTGGAATAATATGTGTCTCGAAGGTAATCGTTAATAAGCTGAAACATAAAAGTGTTGAACATTCATTAAAATAGGAAGGCTACGTTGGATTGGACATGTGGAAAGAATGGAAGAAGGCGAAATACCAAACAAATATTCAAACAAGTGCCAGTAGGAAAAAGAACAAGAGGAAGACCGAAGCTGAGATACGTAGAACAAATAGAAAATGATATAACAACAATAAAAATTAAAAACTGGAAAAAAAAGCACGAAACAGGTCAGAATGGAGAAGAATCCTTGAACAGGCCAAGACCCAAAAAGGGTTGTCGAGCCAGTGATGATGATAAAAGTGTTGATTTAAACCAGTTTTTATTGATATATGTTTCTAAGCATATCTGGGGAATAAAACACAAACAGTAAAATAATTTTATCAGTATTTGACATTTTGATGCCCAGACCAGACAATGTTATTTAAAAATCAGAAAAATATTAATAATATACTATTGAAAATCAACCAGAACAAGAAAAAGGAACCAATAAAGATGACTTAAGTCCATGGTGTATTTTTGATCAATTAATCGGAGATGACTCATCTACATGTACACATGTATCGAGAGTCCATTACAATGGTGAAAAAATCATCGCCATGTATATACTAACGTAACCACTATATTCATAAAGTATTGTCAATGTGAACACATGTTCAAAATCTAGTTTAATTTGAAATAAAAAAAGGACATGGTTAACAATACTATTTGTATTGTTTAGTTTATTTTTCAAGTTATAATAAATATATCATTAGTTTCTTACACTTCAATAAATATACACATAAACGATAATAGCCATTATGTTTGTTTATTTAGGTACTCTCTTACTTGAAACTACTTTTAAACAATCATAGTTACTTGTTTACGAAAATTTAAATTTTTAAATGCATTCATTTTTTTTTTGGAATCCTGAGAAAACTAACAAATATTTTTGAAAAATTTAAATGCAAAATGAAAGATTACATTATTACTGAGGGCCGAAAGTCCCTTAGAATAAACAAAAAGTTTTTTTGAATGAGATGTTTGAAATTAAAAATCACACTATTTTTTTTTACCCCTATAACTTATTATAGAAGTTTTCATGGACTTCATAGCGGCCCTCGGTAATAATGTATTGTTTAATTCTGCGTTTAAATTTTTCAAAAATATTTATTAGTTTTCTCAGGATTCGAAAAAAATGAATGCATTTAAAAAATATTGGTCCGAAATTTTGTGCCTACGTTCTTAACGATAAAACTACCACGACCCACCTCTACTACTCGTTACTCGTTGTTTTGACTAGACAGACGTTGTCAAATAATTATTGTGTATGACTATTTTTTAATGTGGCGATATTGTATGCAGTTTATTATTTCATATTGGGAATAAGGCACAATGTGACTTTAAAATAAACTTAAAACATTAATAAATTTTATTTATATAAAACGATTACCGTGGAAATAAAAATGTTATATTACACTTATTGTAAAGTAAACTTGTGGCATATTCCCAATAAAAAAAACAGTAAGCTGCCATTTAAATCAATTTTGCCCAAATTTGATTATCTTAGAACATTGTTCAAATGCAAAAAAGACAACAGATCAAATAAAACCAATAAGTTTGGCAACATTGAACTTCCCCTATTTCCACGCTTGCATGTTCGGCGATATAAAGGGAGGACCTAATATACCTATCTCTTTCTAAACAGCTGTTTCTCACTTCATCTCACGTAAGGTCCATACCGACCATAAAATTTTTCCTACACTGTATATGCAATTGACTTATTCTATCTAAACTCTTAAAATGTTTTCTGTTTCTATCTACAAATCCTAACATCTTAAAATTCATATTAATAGTTATATTTTAACGCTCATTTAACTATAAAATTGACTCAAATTCCACAACAAAATAGTTTCATGCATATTTGGGTAATTCTATATTATTGCTGTAGTCCTAATATTGTTTAATAAAGTTTTACTATGTTTGAATGTCATTTGGAACTTTCTTATTTTGTAGAAACATTATGTTTACCTGTAACCAAGTAGATTTATGCTATGCTAACTCCTTATTTTATCAAGTTCAAACTGCAACAAATGGTCTATAGACAGCTATTTTATTTATGAACTTCTTCCAAATTGTGTATTCACCAAATAAATACAACCTTTACATACCTATCCATCCATTAAATAGCAACTTTAGTACAAATATTTGTCTTTCTAAGATTACCATGACTGATATTTTTAATAGCATAATTAAGCTGCCCAATAAGCTTACTGCTGGTCCAGATAGAGTGCCTAATTGTTTATTAAACAAGTGTGTCTGTACCCTTGGAATACAATTTGTTACATTGTTTAATTGATCTCTGGAAACCTCTGAGTTTCTTCTTCATTGAAAGAAAGTTATGTTGTTCCCATATTTAAAAATGGTCAGAAAGACAATATTGAAAATTATCATAGCATTTGTATACAATCTGCAATCCCTAAGTTCTTCAACAGTCTTGCAGCAAAGCAACTTTCTTGGTTATGTAAAGGCTTAATATTTCCATGGTTTTCATAGCAAAAAATCCACTGCAACAAACTTGGTTTGCTATCAGTCTGATATATTATCTCATATGGAAGACTGTAAACAGGTAGATGCAATATACACAGATTTTTCAAAAGCATTTGACTGTGCAGGTCACCAAATACTTTTGGGCAAATTAATTAATGTAGGCTTTCATATCAGGTTTGTTGAATGGATTAAAAATTCTACATCTGAGAGAAGTCAAAGAGTCAAGATAGGTTGTCATCTGTCTGACAGTATCACAGTAACATCTGGAGTTCCTCAAGAAGGCCACACTTCTCTACTTCTTTTTAATATCTTCGTAATTAAAGACATCACTTCCTGTTTCCTAAATAACAAATGTCTTATTGGCAGATGACTTGAAATTTTGGAAAGTTATAGATAGTTTAAAAGATCAAGCCTGGCTACAAGATGACTTAGACTCATTACAAGATTGGTGCAATCAGAACAAACTCCACTTAAATGTAAAAAAATGTTAAGTTTTAAATAAGTTTTTCTCGTAAAGTCAATAGAATTGGAATAAGCTACACTATTAATAATCAGCCACTGAATTATGTTTCTTCTATTGAGGATTTGGGTGTTACTTTCGATGTGAAGCTTACTTTTTGTGACCACATAAACTCTATTTCAATAAAGGTATCTAAACTTCTTGGTTTTGTTGAATTGCAAGTATTTCTCCATTAATTCAACAAGATTAGTGTATTGTTGCTTAGTTAGAACTATTTTGTAATACTGTTCAGTTATTTGGTCATCATATTTTCAGAACAATATTGATACCATAGAAAGAGTCCAGCATAAATTTTTGAGATATTGTGCTTACCCCTTCCACACTACTATTGAAACTCATGATTATTCCTGTATAGAACAGCAATTATCTTTACCCTCACTCAAGAACCATAGTGCTATGTTAGGAGCTATATTTATATATAAGATCATACATTGATTTATTGATTGTCCAAATCTGTTAAGCCAGATTAACTTTAATGTTCCCCATCAAGCTCTATGTTCCCACAATATTTTAAATATTCCTTTCCACAGAACAACCTAACATATTCACAACCCATTGGATAGGTACATGGGGCTATTAAGTGTTTGCAATTTTGATATTTTCATAACTTTAACTCAGTTAAAAAGATCTCTTGCTTTGTGATATGTATATTGTGATTGTTGAATTTTGTTCTTGTTATATTTTGTATGTTTTTTTAGTATGTTTGTTTAAAGTAATTTCAAGTTTTGAATCCTAACTGTGATGTTATAAAAATATTGTCATTAAATTGTAATTTAATGGGGTATCCCATGTAATAATATATGCTCATATTATTAAGTGCTAGATGTTATTTCATCTGTATTCTCTGGTTTTACCAGAGGGTAAGAGGGTACTTACTACACTCTTTTCTTCCAAAATTTCAATTTTGTCATGGACTAGATGCTTTTGCTAGCTTTTTTAATACAAAATATGGTTTCTTGTGAAAAGAACAACATTGAGTGCTCTTTGTTGTGTTTTTAATTCAAGGGAAAAATTTAATACATGTGCCAATAATGCATAACATACACCAAAATGATAGGAAAATGGACCTAAGGTATAAATTTTGAATTTTTCAAGCCCACTATTCTATATTTAATACTAGTAATTTTATGTACTTTTACACATTAAACAGCAAAAACAATTGATAGTCAATTTTTTGCTTAAGTTATATAAATATAGTTTTTATATTTTTCTAGCTATACCCAAAACATTTACATTTGAACCTAATTACCAATGTTTTTTTATTGTAATAATGAAATATTGCTAAATTTTATCATTTTGTGGTTTATTCTCAAGACATTATTTTCCCCCATGGCTTTACTTACTTTGCTACTAAAATTATCTTTCTTAAAAATCACTTTTAAAACTTGACCTAAAAGGCATTGAGGATCTATTCGTGAAGGATGGCGTTCATCAAAAGGATCCGGATCCATCTTTAAGTAATTTTCAGTCTCTACTTCTACTATTTCTGCCAACCTGGAAAGATAAATAAAATAAATTGTTGTATAATTACTCATTCTATTTTAATGACTCACATATTGAGCATAATTGCTCTATATGCTTAATCAGCCTATAAAAATTGATAAGGACAAAAACTTATTGATTTGTACTGCTAATTTATTATTTTAGTAAATATTCAAAACGTTCCCTTCATATTCATATTCTTACGGGATATTTTTAGTACCCAGTAAGTTTAGTAAGTAAATTGCATGACAATTTAGGGCTACTTTTGGGAATCCTACCTGGTCAAAGTTGGGACTGGATCATACATATGTTGGTGTTGCTCGTCCTCCCCATTTTTTTATGACGAGGGAGAGTTCACTCATCACAGCTGAACTGGTATTATTTGATGCCATTGTGTGAAATCTTTACTATTTTCGTAAAAGCATGAGGTAGTTTTGCTTAACCTAACTTTTTTTGAGATTCTGTTTTTATGACGAAATATTTCAAAAACTGCAAACACTAAAACAACACCCCAAAAACACAAAAAAGTTACACTTAAAACTCCCAAATTAAGTCAATAACTGTCTACATTTAAAAGAAATGTGATTATACTACAAATACACTTCCCCATTTCGTTTTCTAATACTTCTCTTTATGGCTGCCAACAGTCTAAAACAAGAAAGACAAAAATAACCATTGTGATCCACAAACAGTTAAAAATAAGTATAAAACTGCAATATAATACATATAATAACTATAAAATTAGCAGCTAAGCAAAAGTATTTTTGAAAATCATGATAAAATTGTAATTAATTACATTGTTTTAAAGAACTACTTTTCATAGTGAATAAATCAGTATCCATGGTTACCTAGTATTTAAGTTGTCAGGCTTGTAGTTGATACTTGTGACAGTGACACTGACAGCTTAAGCCGCGTGTTTGTGCGACAATTGCGTATAATAATATTTTCCCCGGTTGTTTTTGAATATTTTCGAATTTTTAACAAGAAGTACACAAAATGAGTGGTGACGGTAGTGACACTGAACAATTTGATACTTTATTTTTATCTGTAGCTCAATATCATCCCCAGGGTCCAACACAGGTAAGAACTATCTAGAAAGTTAACCTCAAAAATGCATAACAAAAATGTTTTTAGCTTCTGGATACATTTGTGAATTTTTTGAGTAGAAAAACCGACTTTTTCATAGGCGCCAAGGAAGGAGAATGGGAAAAGGTAAGATCTATTTGTATTATATTTTCGTCTTGTAACGTTCTACTTTGATTTGACAGTTGGTGATGGACACTTTCAAAAAATACGAAAAGTTAAGCAGGTCAAAGCACGAGGAGGAACTAAAGGAAAAGCGTGAACAAGAAGCTCGAAAAAAAGCAGCTGCTGCCAAAAAGGCAGAAGCGGAAGTTGTTAAGCCTGCTCAAATCACTGAATTGACTGATGAAGAAGCTGAAAGGCTTCAGGCTGAAATAAATGCTAAGTTAAACACCTCTGGTAACGCTGAAAGTTCTTCAAATGGTTCAGAAGCTGTGGCGGCGACTAAAAAGGTAGAAGAAGATGAGGATGAATCTGAGAAAGGCAAGATACTGCCTAACACAGGAAATGGATGTGATCTAGAGAAGTACAAGTGGACGCAAACCTTAGGAGATATTGAGGTAAGTCTTTTATTTATTATTAGTATGTTGCAAATTGTTTCTAAAAGACCAACATTTTATCTAATGTGATGTATGTGATGTATGTCATCACTTGTTAAGTAGTACTGGTGGACATATGAAAACTCTGAGGATGTTTCTATGTTATTTGTTCACCTCTGGCTTATATCTAAAATCCATGACAAAAACAAATTGTTTTGCTATATGCAAATGTTCTTAATTTTTGTAACAATTTGTTTTTTATTTTTTTTTATTCCTGCTGATAAAATTTATATCACAGAGACTGATGACGTTAATGATGTCATTGCTATATTTTAAAATAGTTTCTTTCTAGCATCTCTATAATTTTTATTTTTTTTTTGATTAGTCAAGATTATTCACAAACCTTCTAAATAAATTATATTTGTCATAAGTAAAATCCTATTATACTATACAATAAGTATGGATCTGTCAAATAGTATGGATCTGTCATAAGTACCAACCTTTAAACTTCTAAACTTCATGTGTCTGAATGTGGGATCAATTGGATCTATAGTTTGCAAAATAGTGGTTTAAGTGATGCTGCTTTTCCAATTTTCTGAATTTGATCATTAGATATAGCTTCCTGATTGGAAAGATACTGTTTAAGCAGCAAAGAAATGGTTTGGTAAGCCTCATTAGAACCCTTGGTCCTCAGAAACAATGGTTAAGAGGTGGTAATGATCTGGTAGTCATCCTTAAAAACATAAAAACTTTGGATTTTGGAAGACAGTGTATTCTTAAATATCAATGTCAATGAGTCAATAATTGTCAATGAGTTAGTTGTGTTCAAAGTAGGCCTAAAATTTATTCAAACAAAAACAACATTCATGTATATTTTCAATGTTGTTTTGGACCAGTACTTAAACTGACGTTTTTTCATCAATATGAGATTAGCTGAGTGACCACAGATGCAAACATTACCTGGCAAAGTTGCTCACCAGTTAAATTAAGAAAGAATTAATTGTCAATAATAAATATTATGTAATGCTGTTGGTGAATTTGACAGAAAAAATTGTAAAAGGAAGGCACAAATGACCAATAATGAGATGCTATTTCATCAAGACAATGCACTGTGTCACAAGTTAATGATGATGAAAAGTAAGTGAATTGCACTGTATTCATGTAATCACAAATTAATGCTACAAAGAAAAAGATTTGGATCAATTGAGGAAATTATTGTGGAAATCAGTGTATTTTGCCAAATACTCCTACAAAAAAACATCAAATTGGTAGAGAATAAGGATAATTTTGCTAATACCTTTGGTTAACCAAAGTCATAATATATTGAGGGGGCCATTACTATTACTTTTTATATTGAAATGAGTAGAAACCAGGCTTGAACAAGCTTAAAATTTAAAAATATATTTTCTTGTGCTATGATTGTTCTGCCGTTTCAACTTTTCTTCAGGCATATGTAAGATCCTTGCATAAAATTCAAAGCAGTCTAAAATATTTTGGGAAGATTGTTTCTCAGGAAATTGAAAATGGTAGGAGACAATTTTGAGAAATTCTGTAATTTACTTATAGGTTATATTTCATTTTTATATTTGTGTGTCATATATTTAACTCTCGCCACTTTCACAAATTTTGCATACTTTCATAAGATTTCTAAAATAAAGAAACCAATAATTTTGTTCTATTAAAAACTAAATTGAATTTTATAATTGTCTATCTTTCCTCTTGGGAAATGGGGACATACATACTCTCTAAAACACAAAAAATTGACATTGTAATAAATCTGTTCTCTTTTTTGTACCAGTTCTGTTGGGTATAATGTGAAAATTTGTCAATTCTTTCTTTGTCTTTGCTCACTATTGGAAACTAGTGCTTTATAACATTTTTAGTGCTGTATTTAAATTTTATTTGTATCAACATTATGTGATACTGCAGTGAAATTAAAAACATAATTTTTCCATTTGTTTATTACAATAACTCTAACTATGTGTGCTGTCGACTGTCAAATTCTGCACACATCTTATTTTTTCATGGCCAACTTTTGGTGTTATGTCCTGCAATATATTGTTTAGAACTCTTTATGGCAATATTTTTTGGAATTCTAACTACACTGAAGTCTCTGACGAGGTAATTTTGAAATTGATGAATCTTTGAACAGTTGGTAAAGTTTGTTGTTATACCTGGTTTTTCATATCATCATATATGAAACATGAGAAAATTTGACAATCTCTGACATTTCCAGTCGAAGGTTGAAGTGCCTTATTGAGGTTAATTATTGTAAAGATTTTGTAAGCTAGATAGTGGTTGGAATATAGTCATTTCCGTTGTATACTTGAATATCATGTACTTGGATTTGTAATTTTCTATTTATAGTATGTCCATGTATACTTATGCATATCTTTGTGCCCAAAGAACCTATTTGAGAGTTTCAATTGATTCTCAGTAGCGAATTGTCTCATTTCTTTTCCTCTGTTATTTAGGTGTTGTTCTGTATTTGTTCTAACTACTTATGGAATAGGCATGTTTCCGATTCTAAAGGTAAGTCACCTCCTATAATCAAATGCTATATTTTATGGCATTTGATTATTTGCAATAATAATTATAGTATGAACTCTATTGAATTTTAATCTTGTTATTATCAGTTTATTTATGTATTCATCATCAACATTGGCTCCACAATCATGGTGGGTCTTGGCCTACTCAAGGATAAGTCTCTATTCTCTCCTATTCTTCGCATTGGCTTTCCAGTTTTGTATTCCCAACATTCTCAAGTCTTCCTCCACCTGATCCTTAAATCGTGCTCTGGGTCTGCCTATCCTTCTTACTCCATCTATTCTTTGGTTGTAAATATGTTTTGGCGGCTCCATCTCATTCATTCTCTCCATGTGACCTAACCACCGCAGCCGGTTTATTGGACCTATCAATAATATCAAGTTTCATAGAGGCGGTAATGTTCGAAATTATAGCGTCTGTATCTGTCCGTTACTGCATTATTCTCATTAATTCGTGAGCCTAGGTATATAAACTTTCTTACTCCTTCGAAAGTATATGTTCCGATCGTTAGATCTTCGGGTTGTGCTGTTTGTGTATAATTTGATACTTTCATATACTTTGTCTTACTCCGTCTCACTTCGTGTGCTGGAACAAACAGGTGATGAGTATCAATGCCATACTCATATGTTTTTTCCAAAGCTTGTCTTAGAAGGAATATTTGATCGGTCGTTGATCTTTCTTTACAAAACCCACACTGATATTTACTTATTATGTCTTCACAATATCCCGATAGTGGGTCGTAAAGAATATATGCCAATATTTTGTATTGTTCTGAAGCTATTTTCTTTACTAATGTTATACATTATAATATTTAGTACTATTATATAAATATAGGCTCCATCTGTCCGTGTTTATTGTGAATTACTGTTGCAATACCTTCAGCCATACTTCACAGACTTTTGGATAGGTGGCACACTTTGTAACTCTGAATTTAAAATATTAATGGTATGCAATAATTACTAAATTTCCTATTTTTGATACTATTAATCTTAATGAATACTGAATTTAATAACTTTTCAATACAATTAAATATAATAAAACACAATTATGTACATAGAAAATACAAACAACTACAATTAAATACAGTTAAATTATTGGTTTACAATAAGTAGTAAGCATTCCATAGATAATCGAAACAAAACGTGATCAGAGTACACAGTATATGCGGGATATATGCCTGTAAAGCGAAATACCCCGGCAAACTATCGACAGTGGGTTTACTGCTGGTCAAAAGTTGATCATTTAATGATACCTTGATGACCTGCGTTACTTTTCAGGCTGGAACACTGAAAATTTTTGTTAAGTAGTGAACAGATTTTACAATATTAAAGAGGTCAAGGACAATTAAATACCATTAAATGGTTAGTTTACCTTTAATTACGATAACCTTTGTTTACCTTTGATTAAGATAAGATCAACCTTTGTCCCTCTTCTCAAGAAGGCACATGCTAAGCAGTGCAGTGATCATCGCACGATCAGTCTGATGAGCCATACCTTAAAAATATTCCTCAAAATAATTCACGATAGAATTTACAGAAAATTGGAAGAAGATATCGGAGAAACTCAGTTTGGATTCCGGGAGGGATATGGAACTCGCGAAGCATTATTTGCCTTTAACATCTTGACACAGAGGTGTTTGCATGTGAATCAAGATGTATTTGCTTGTTTCATTGATTAAAACAAGGCGTTTGATAACGTCAAGCATGACCAACTTTTAGATATCTTGAAAGCTAAACAGTTAGACACCCGCGATATAAGAATAATATCTACTCTGTATTATAATCAGAAGGCAGTTGCACGCATCGAAAACAGCACAACAAATGAAATTCAAATTAAAAAAGGAGTTAGACAAGGATGAGTGCTGTCGCGAATGCTGTTTAATCTCTATTCAGAAGAAATTATGAAAAAAGCACTGGAGGAAGAAGAGATTGGGATAAAAGTTAACTGCCAACCAATTAATAATGTTAGATACGCAGATGATACGGTTTTAATGGCGGAGACAGTAGAAGACCTGCAAGCCATTTTAAGCAAGGTAGTCACAACTAGTGAAGAGAAAGGGTTAATATTGAATGTCAAGAAGACGAAATTCATGATTATTTCAAAAAAAAAACAAAGATTGAATGCAAACCTGTACATTCGCAATAGCGAAATCGAACGGGTGCACAAATATAAATACTTGGGAACAAGTATTAATAACAACTAACAACAATGACATCGCAGATAAAATAAAAACTAGAATTGGAAAGGCTCGAGCTCTTTTTGTTAATATGAAGGACATTCTGGAAGTCATGACATTAACCTAAACCTGAAAATGAGATTGGTTAGATGCTACATCTTTTCGATACTGCTGTACGGAGTAGAGACTTGGACTTTAAACAAGAGCAATATCGATATACTAGAGGCCTTCGAAATGTGGATATATAGAAGAATTTTGAAAATACCTTGGACAAACAAAATAACAAATAGTATAGTTCTTCGAAGAATGAACAAAGAACGGGAGCTGTTGATCACCATCAAGAGAAGAAAGCTGGAATATGTTGGTCATGTGATGAGAGGAAAAAAGTACCGATTGCTCCAGTTAATTATCCAAGTAAAGATTCAGGGCAAATGAAACGTGGGAAGACGACGTATATCTTGGCTGCGCAATTTAAGAGACTGGTTCCAGTGCACATCTAACCACTTATTTAAAGCAACAGCTTCCAAGATACGAATAGCAATGATGATTACCAAACTCCGTAGCGGAGAGCACTTGAACAAGAAGAAGAAGGTTAGTTTACCACTAAGCAGTACTATTTATTCGATGAGGAATTTAATCGAAACGTACTCCCATGCCTTCGCATTTTTTTTTGCTGTAGTCAAGGCTTTCTCTAAGTATATTTTGAATATGGTTGGAGATGTGAAACAACCCTACAGGAGCTTTTTGTTGCTGTGAAGTCTCCTATGATTCTTGTTCCCATTTTAATGGACAATTTCTTTTCTTTATACAGAGCTTTTGTAGCTTCTATGAGTTCCGTCTGTATTTCTAATTTGTACATTGCTTCCCATAGTTCTGACCTTGGCTACAGAGTCATAGGCCTTTCTCAGGTCCACAAATGCCAAATGTATATCTCTATTTTTTGCTTTTTTCTTTTCCAACAGTGTGTATATGTGGTCTATGCATGATCTTCTTGCCCTGAAGCCTTCCTGATCCTCCCCGATTTTGCCTTTTATCGCTTGCTTTATCTTTTTTTGCAGTATCTTCTTGTAAGATTTCTTGTTTAATTCAGTGTTAATTGCTGCTAATACTACTTCCAGGTTCTTCCTAAAGGAAAATCTTGTTTTTCTCGTGTTAGGCGACCTAGGTTTCGAATCTGGTACGATTCTACTTTGCTGTTGAAGTAACTACTTATAGGATAAAAATTAAAACTACAACAATATGAATAATTTTTAATTTTAAACAAATTTACTACATACATCTCTGAATGATCTGAAAATGACATTCAGAAATTAGATAAATATAAATAAATTTTACGACACTCGTTCAATCATTATCACAGTAAAATTATTATCTACATCTTACTACAACTGTTGATTATAATATTCGTTAAGCTAGAAGAGGCATCAGCAAATCTTTTTGTGGAAAACATTAGGTTTGCTGACTCCTATTTTAGAACATGTATAAGCTTTTTAAAGGGTTCTATTTCTTCCCAAATGTTTGCTGTAACTTTATATGTAATGTAATTCCCGCACCCTTTCGTCTTCCCCAAATAAGACATCACAACCATTTCATCTTGGTCCCATGATATTTTTCAATCAACTACTTGAGATTGACACTTTGCCACATCATTGCGACTAGCAAATGCCACTACCATGTCCCTTGCATGTTACTAACAAGGTGCAAATGACCATTGGTTACCATCATTGCTATCTTAATTTTATTCACTACCACCCTAAATAACATGCTCGTATCAACACCATACCAATCTCGCAAGTTCTTCAACCATGAGGTTCTTCTTCGTCCTGGACTGCGTTTGCCTGCTATTTTTCTTTGCATGATATTTTGTAGCAACCTATATTTGGGACCTCTCATTACATGTCCGAAATACTCCAGCTTTCTCTGCTTGATGCTTTTTATGATATCCGTAGTCTTGCTGAGACGTTCTAGTATTGTGGAGTTTCGAATCTTCTCCACCCAGGAAAATTTGAAAATTCTTCTATAGCACCACATTTCGAAAGCCTCAAGGCGATTTAGAACGATTTTATTCACAGTCCAGGACTCGGCACCATAAAGTAAGACCGATAACACGTAGAAGCGAAGTAAGCGAATCCTCAATGCCAATTTTAGGTCTCTGTTTCATAACACCTTGGACAGCTGTAAAAGCAGCTCTAGCCTGTTCTATCCTAGATCTAATTTCGCCGTGAGTTTCTGCGTTACAATTTAATTGCTGTCCAAGGTAAACGATTTTATCAACTTGCTCAAGTTTTTTATCTTTTGGATTAGTAGATTTATAGCTTTTTGAGACCACAACTTTTTCGTCTACAAAACTTATGATATATAGAGACCTATTATTATAGGTCTCTATTTATCATAAGTTTTGTAGACTTTTCTCCTTTTTTTCCTTTTTCAATTTTTATAATTTGAGATATCTTAAGTAGGATAGGTGACATACAGCATCCCTGCTTTAATCTGATTTGTATTACTGGTGTTATCTGGTTAATAATTGTTGATCCTTGTTGTTTATTATCCCTTAGCAGTCTTATAGAAAAGATTGTTATTTTAAATATCTTGATTTTTTTTTGTGTTATGAGGCTTTTTGTAGGAGAAAATGATGAGGTGGTTGCAAATTGGTCTCTCTAACAAATCCCATTTCCAGCCGGGATTGGCTGAGTAAAGTCCTCGTTTATTTGGATTTAGATTCACTACATATGTTTCCGTTGTGATCTAATCGTTTGCCATATTGTGTGCAAATGACTTAAGTCATTTTACATGGCATACAATAGGCTAGTTTCCACCGTTTTCTGTCAAAGCAATCTTCAGTTTTTAAATCTCTGGTGGTCATTGCATCTTCGACATCTTCTTTCCGTGACCGTCTTAGTCTACCTCGTTTTCTTTTAGTGAACTTTTCAGTCATTCTACGCAGTACATCAAGTACAGGTGCATCCTGTATCTTTCTCACTAATTTTTTCCAATACCACAGGAAGCTACTTTTTGTTTTATAAGTATATATAAAGTTAATGTGCACCTTTAATATTATCATAACAGCGCCCGGACAGTAAGTGTATAAGATTTTGTAAAATGTTTTTAAATTTAGCACACATTACCTGCGAATGCTCTTCATAGTTCGTCTATTACTCCACTAAATGTTCCATCACGTGAAATCAACACTCACGACAAAGAAAGGCTAAAGAAATTAACTCCTTGCTCAGGACTCACTCGTGTGATTTGTATTGAACATTGTGAGTTTCATATCTACTCTTTAGGCATAACACCCTAGAATTATCATTTGTTCAATAAATTTGAGGAGTTTTTGTGTGAGTGGTGCTTTTATGGTGACGAGTAAGTCAACAAGACTACGAAAAATACTTTCTGGATATCCCTTGTATGTCCCTAAACATTAGAACAAAATAAATACACTTCATCTATTTTACATACTGATGCACGTCATCGGCGTCATAGCCGGTGACGTCACATGATACCAACACGAAATATTTAGGCGGTAGGTCTGTTCTTTTTTAGAATCACTTTGCCGAGTACACTGGCATGACAATCACTAGACATATTTTATTATATACCCGTAGAAATATTATTTAAAAATCTCTATTAATGTTACCTTAAAGAAATACACAATAATATGTTTCATTTAATTTGTATAAATGCATTATAAAGCGTTTTTATCGAGCATTTGTTCGGAACACACTGTAACTGTAATCTAATGAAGTGAAATTTTGGCATACATTGGTAAGACTCATTTGACAGTTGCGGTGTTGTACTTTATTATTTTGAATTTTAAAGTGAATACCTCTTGTTTTATATTTTTACCTATTTAATAAAATCTGTTCTTTTTAGAACAAAATTAGTGTGTTTTATTTCAAAAATGTCACGTAAAAATTTAAATAGTTGTTGTAAAGAGATGGTAATACTTTTGCAATAATTATGTGTCAGGATGTAAATTAGATGAAGTATAGTTGCCACTTACAATATTTTGGCACGTACCCTGTGAATATTAACTAATAACTATATTCTTACTTACTGAACATCCCTTGTATAACCCTAAACATTTGAACGGAAGAAATAGACGTCACTTTATCAAACTGCATAAGGTAAAAAATAACACATTGTAGTTCCTACTAAACATAACTGTCGGTACTTTTACCTTACTTTAACATTGCGGTACTCCTGGTGTACTATTGTACACTTCTTTCTCTATTTTTTAAAACAGTTTTGGTACCATTGGTAAGATAATTTCAAATTTTAAAGTAACTAACATTTTAAATAATTATAAATATTAAAGATAGGCATTTTGCAAAAAAGATACAATTGAAATATGTATATAAAGGTTGGTACGTATCTATGAGCAAAATTGTACGTCTTTTACGAGGGCACATTGAAAAGTTCTTGCCTGAAACCATAGATGGTATAGCTTTAAATTAAAATGTGCATAAGCTTGAACGTTTTAACAAAACAATATGACGATGTAGATACTAATGTAATACTAATACACTTGAGAATTGTTCTGTTACAAGATTATCTATTTTGAATGTCATGTCAATTCCAAATACATCCAAAGCTGTAATATGAAACTTATTTTTGGGTCATACAGCGCGAACTTCTCATTTTTCCCTCATAAATGAATACAAAAATTGTACAAGAACAAATAATCATCAGGTTTTTAAGACCAAAAAGAAAACTACTAGTTTAGTCAGAATTTGAAAAACATTCTTTTAGAAATTTATCACCTAAACTGACAAAATATCTTTTTCCTCTTAACGATTATTTTCCTTCATAAAAACATTTCCTGAAAAGTTTCGAATCTTGTTCCATATAGTTGTATTCAACTTTCTTTCCTCTTATCGATTGGTGAGTTGCTAAACATCTATTCCTGGTTTCGATGCCTAGTTTTTCATTTATGGAAAATGATCTGAAGGCAGGGAAATTTGTAAACAAAGTCCAGCTGCTTTTCTCCTTCACTAAATGCCATCTTAGGAAATTCCTTGTACTTTTGTAGGTATTCAATACCTCTGGTTCTGGGCCCTCACTGAAAAAAAAAAGGATTGAAATTAAATAAAAATTTGGCATTTGATTCATTTTATAAAAAAATATTGATAAAATCAAAAGTTTTTCGCTGAAAGCTGAAATCATACATTTACAGTAACATACTATTGGGGTACGACATGTTTTGTAACAAAGCAGTTGTATATTAGAAGAATTCAGTGTAAGTTAGAAAGAACTGGTAACAGTTAAAATATTTATGATTGATAAGTTCGCTATAAACAGCTGCTAAGTTATTACCATGTTAACTGAAAGGGTCAAGGAGGAATTGTATATCGGAAACAAACATACAGAAGAAAAATCTTCCAAGAGGGACCTAGCAACAGGCAAATGACTACATTCTGCTAGGAGATCGGATGATACATCTAATTCTAATTTATAAACAAAATAAATGGTGGCTTATTATATGATTATATTTTAATAATACTTGTATTTCCATAGAGCGATTACTATTCGGAAGATCACCCAACATTATTCAGTTATGACAACATACTATCAATGATATGCCATGGAATTTGAGAAAAGTGTTGGATACTTACATTCTAAAAGCAATATGGCCGCCATAATTCCTATAGTAAATATAGTAGACATCGTCAGTACCAATATCGTCAACTGGTGCTTCCTACAGAAACTCCTCTGGGGCTGTCTTTGTCTAGTATTGACGTTGACAACCGTGAAATGCGTACTGCTGGCTACCGACACGGTGTCTGGTTCTTTCTTCTTATTGATATCGATAGATGGCGGTAGGTGATCGATACCGTCTACGGATTGGCTTTGGAGATAGTAGCGGATGTTTTGGTCACGCGTCGAAGCCTCCGTCGGTGGTGGGGGGTCTTCGACGTCGGGCGGATGTTGAAGATTATGGATTTGAGCTAGATTGGCTGCTGTTAGAAGAAGTGAACCAGATCGTACGCTCTAAAAAAGTTAAAATTATTTATAAAAGTAAACCACACCATAAAACTACCAACACATCTTTTTAGTAACAAAGGAATTACTTAACTCAGAATTTATAGCTATATCAAAGAAATCTAGTTCCTGCAAGTGCAATTAAAATCATTATGCGACTCTTCAATATCATTCCAGATTATTCCTGAATTTATCTATGGATAAACAGATGGCTTCCATGAAGAAAATGTCTTCTTCTTCTTCCTTCTTGTATGTAGGCTTTTAAGCCTGCTCTTCTTTCAATATTAGCCTCCTTAATTGTTTAAATTATCGCACCTTGGTCTTATCTACCTATCTTTTCTTGGTCTGCCAATACTTCTTCGTCCATTTGGTGACTTATCTCTTGCTATTCATACTATCCTATCCTCCGCCATTTACTAATGTGTTGGTTTTACTCCTTTTCCCGTTTTGTTACCCATCCATTTATGTTTTCTATATTGCATGCTTTTCTTATATTTTCGCTTGTGTCCCTATCCAACAGAGATTTCCCTGATATTCGTCAGAGTATTTTCATCTCTGTTGTTTCGTGTAGTCGTCTCGTTTTAAATGTGTCAGGTCTTGTCTCCGTCGTATATATTAATATATAGCTGCTTTAATTGCTGCTTTATAGATTCTTGTTTGTGTGTCTTGTCTTAGATTTTTGTTCTTCCAGATTGTGTCATTAAGGGATCCTGCCCCTTTACTTGCTTTTAAGCTTTGTTGTCGTACTTCTTCAACATCTCCGTAACTAGTTATATCTATTCCCAGGTATCTAAACTTTACTTTCTGTTTTATTATTTGCCCATCAGTTTCGATTTAACATCGTAATGGGTATATAGTTGTCATACATTTTTTTTCTGTTGATATTATCATATTGTATTTCTTGGCTGTTTTATTGAAGATGTGTTTCTTTGATCTTTGGAGCTCGTCTTCTGTCTAGGCTATTAATTCGGCGTCGTCTGAATAACATAATATTTGGATTTTTTTGTTCCCCATTCTGTAACTATGACCTTTACGTACTGCTTGTATTATTTCGTCCATTATTATATTAAAGAGAAGTGAGCTTAACGAGTCACCCTGTCTGACTCCGCTTTGTACTGATATACACTGTGTTCGTTTTCCATGTATCTTTGCCTGTATTCGATTATGGAAGTAGATGTTTTCGATGGTTCGTATAATATTGATTGGTATGATTCTTTTATTCATTAGGTGTAAGACGTTTTCGACTTGGATGCGATCGAAAGCCTTTGTCAGGACTATAAAACATAGATATGCTAGATTATTGTACTCGATGGCTTTTTCTGTAATTTGTCTTAGTACAAATGCGACGTCTACGTAGGATCTTCTGGTAGCTTTATGAGTAGAAGTCGAAAATCTCAACAAAAAAAATGTGAAGTGACAGTAATACAGTAAGCATCAACTGGCATTATTAAAAATTCCTAATGAAAATTAAACTACTGTGGATACATCAACAGAATCGATCAAGACACAATTAACAAAGCATTTGTGGGACTCCAAAATGTATAGTACTTAAAATAAAAAAGGGATATCCGAGATAAAAATGGGGATAATGGGTCATAAATATATGGAGAGAAAATATCAACATATAAAAGATATGTCAACAGACCGGAAGATCTAAAAGAGACAAATTAAAGTTTCTTACCAAGTCCTATTACAAGACCTATTAAAAGGGGAGATGCCTTTAAAACTGAATGACAAAATGGAATTTTAAAACTAAAACATCGAAGTATCTGAACATCCTTTGTCTTTGCTAATTAGGGAGATATTAACTCATACTTTAAGGCTTTTCGGACATACAGTATACATTCGTAGTTAATTTATGTATACATAAACTTTAATTAACAACAATTACTATTGTTTTACCTTGAAATCAGACTGAAAAAGTCATCCTTCAACTTGAACTTGACCAAGAACAAATTCGCAATGAATGTTTATAGCAACATCTCTAAATTTTATCGCACCAATAACGATTTATTATGACCGCTGAACAAATCATTCTCAGTATTTAGATTTAACTGCACAGAAAAAGCGTGTGCATAATTTATCGTCTTTATTAGCAAATGATGACACGAATGTGGAATGTTTTACAATAAAAATGAAGAATGGAAGTCGTTTCTTTTAGTTATACGATTTTTATTTGTTTATCTATTAGCAGTCAGAATTCAAATATTTTGAGATGATGTCTATATAAACAACACCATTGGGGAGTGGTACACTATTTTCTGGGCTTATAGGTTGTGGTCTGGAATTATTTCGATCTGAAGTTTCATCTGCAAATGTGTCACACGTTGACAAAGTCTCGGTGACAACAGTCTTCCACTCAGTTTGAGCAAGACAACTTCCACTCCTGCTGCATCGCCTTGAACAGTATTTGCTGCAGTTGCAGATGAAACGCCAAGAAGGAGTTGTTGTAAAAACAACAAGTTATATTAATTTTAGTTTATTTTTCATTTTCGCAAATATTGGCTTGAATCTTATGTGACAGATTGTACTTCTTGTCTCAAAATATTTGTGTCATAAATACCTTATTGGGTTATAACCACTGACGCCGGCTTGTCAACACTTTTAGATAAAAATTCAAGCCCAAAGTATCGCAGATGTGAGTGTATTTGCAGCCGAATATGAGGCTGTGTGCGGTCCCGATACGCTAGCGATCTCTTCCTCTCAAAAATGCAGTTCGCTATATTTGCGCGCCCAAAACCACTATGTAAATATTCTGTATGTTTTGTACATATTCTCTAGTGATTAAATGTGTAGTATCGATTGATTACGCTTCATTTTCCTCTAAGTATACCCCAATCAAACCAAACACATAAGGAATCATCGCCGTGAAGTCTGTTTGCATATATCCAAGAGAACTCTTGTACAGTCCATGGTCCTAAAATATTTGGTACTGTACCCGTCGGGGAAGGGAATTTAATAAGCTTTCCCCCAACAATTTGGTGGAGGTCAATCAAAGTTCCATCAGGAATAATGGTCTATAAACCTCGAAAACAATGTTCTTGTTTTTTCTAGAACATAATAAGTGAAGGAAGATTCAAGTTAGTGCATTAGATTTTATTTACTCCAAAAATATGTGGATATCTGGACGAGCTTATGATTATAGCGTAGATGTTTTCACATACTCTCGTGAAGGTTTTCTGGTCAATGACAGACTTCTACTGCACATTACACTTAATAAAGCTTTTTAGTGCAAGTTCTATTTTGGCCGAAATTTCCTGGTCAGTTTCAACACTGCGGTCAATCTAACTACCCAGATATATAAAGTGTTTCACCCTTTCCAGGATTTTATTATCTAATCTTAGTACTGAGTCTTCGTTATTAATTTTTCCGATCACCATCCACTTTGTTTGCTTTGATTGCGTTAAGCACTTTTCAGTGCATTAGTTGTTTACAGCGTTCAACAGAATTTGAAGGTCTTGTAGACTATCTGCCATTATAGCGGTGCCATCTGCTTATCTGATGTTAGTAATAATTTCATCACCAATTTTAACATCTTCGCGAAAATTATTTTAAAATAGCGAAGGCTATCACAAAAACTGGTTCACTGTAGGCATTACAACATCGGTGACATAACAATTCCTCGCTGACCATAACATATCCCTGTCTGACACCCACTTAATACAAACTTTAGCTGAAACCTCGCGATCCACCTTAATACAAATGGTCTGATTGTAGTAAAGATTTTTGAGCAATCTAATGTCATACGTGTCTAGATCAACTTCCAAGCATTTAAATAGTAGAGTATGTGGTACTTTGTCAAAAGCTTTTTCGAAATCTGTAAAACATCGTAAATATTTTTTCTAAACTCGATGCTCTTTTGTAAGAGTATTCGTATGCAAAAAAGAGCCTCCTGAGTACCTAAATCGTTTCGGAAACCAAACTGCTTATCACCAGTTATCCTCTCACAAATTTGTATATGCGACAATGCAATATTTTCATAAAAGTTTTGACCGTGTGACTCATTAAACTGATAAGTCGTAGTCGTTACACTGTCTGGCATTTCTTTTCTTGGGAATAGTTATAAATATTGATTCTAACCAGTTTTCTGGCAATTTGACGCTGCTTTGGAGGTGATAATCTTGATAAACACTCTTATCATGTAATAGTTGTAACAATTCTGCAGGTATTCGTCAGAACCAGAGGCCTTCCTTTGTTTCGCTTGGTCAATGGCCTTCTGAACTTATCGAGATTAGAATTGGTGGGCCAGTATCTCGGTTAGATGTTATTTTTTGGTAAATTCGTTGGTCATTTTAAAATAATAAAATTTTATTATGCAATTTTTAATATCACTTAAAATTCTACCACCAGAGTCTTGTAATACATGTATTTTGCCTGTAAATTCCGCTTTTGCCTGTTAACTCTTTTAGTTTTTTACGAAAAAGGAAGCTGTTGTATCGTTGTTAAAGTTTTTCAATTTCTAAACAGAGGTATTTTTCTTTGTTTATGAATTTGCACTGCCTCCGAACGTCCATTAGATCTAAGATGTCTTGTGTTATCCAGTCATTTTTAGCTGTTGGTACTCTTAAGAGATTTTCTCGAGATGCAGTGATTATGGTTGTTTCCATTTGTTCCCAGCAATCATCTATGTTGTTGGTATCAGAGCACAGATACTGCATTAAAATATGGGCCTGCGCAGTTGCGTGATCTGTACTGTATAATGTAAAAATACTAATACTGTCGACATTTTCGTCCATAGTTTTCAATTATTTTGTCTTTATATTCCTTTTAGCTTGTTTTTTATTTTTCTTTATTCATGGGCGTTTGCTTTTCCTTTAAAAAATCGTTCAGTTCTAAAAATTTATTGTCGTTTTAGTAATATTTGTATTTTGTTTACTTACTTGCGTACTATTATTGCTAGATGTTGATCCTTGGCTGCTTTTTGAGCTTCGAGCTAGTGTGGGTCTTGGAATATGCCAACTCTTGTCGAGATCTGCTGCAGGAATCTGTAAAGAAATACATTTTTTTAAGTCACACTTGAGTACACCAAAATAAAATAAGGATTTTAATAAAAAAGGGATATTTTTATTTAAGGTTCTATTTGAAGTTCTAAATGGAAGTCAGAATTTCTTACCATATATAAAAAAAATTCTATTGTATAGTTTATTGATACGAAAAACAGATTTTTAAAGTTTTAAATGTTGAGAAATGCTCCTTAAACTTAAAATTTTTCCATTTTGGTAGTATCTTTTCTCATTTGGTAGTATGTCGCTTTTTTCTTCCCAGCACACTTGATGAATTAAGTACGGTTATTTCTCCAGATTTTCGTTTTTCCTTTCTTAACTATGGATAATTTATATCTTTATGTCTATTTCTTTGAACTTATTTTCTATTTTTAGGGATTGCTTACTTGTCTTTGTTCATCCTCTCTTTCTATAAATTGTATTTTCTGTGGAAGTTTCTTAAAGCAGGCCTGCCATTTTTTATCCAAATCCTAAATTGTGACCTGGCTTTTTATGAAAATCGTTCTCACAATTTCCGCTCTTTCGCGTGTTTCTATTTCCACTACAAATTTCAAACCAACAGAAGAATTAAACAATAACGTAGTAAAATTGAGCAAAGAATAATTCGTAGGTCAAACAGACCTTCGACTCAATTAAAAGACTAAAGCTATATAAAATATTGCAATTCATAAAAGCTAACACCGGCAAGAGTTAGGGGAAACAGACGCAGAGTTGAATTGGAGGACGATATTGAAACTGTAGAAAGTGGCATATCTGGGAGTCACATTAAACACGAATGGAACAGAAGAACCAGAAATTTAAAGAAGAATAGTAAAGGGAAACAAAGCTTACTTTTCACTCGCCCATTTGTTTCGCTCCAAAAACACACACTGGAGATCGAAAATCAGATGTACAAAACTATTATCAGATCAGTAGTATGTTACGGATGCGAGACATGGGTGATGAGAGAAGACACAAAACGAAAGCTGGAAGTCTTCGAACGAAACGTCCTATGGAAGATATTTGGACTTATTAACGAAAACGAAGTATGGAGATCCAAGTACAGCCATGAACGACTACCAATTGTTCAACTAGGCATCGATCTCAGAATTTGCTAAACTTTAGAGACTTCGATGGACTGCTCATGTAGTGAAAAAGGGCCCTTAAAAGGCCCCTAGACCTATTAAGGGCTCTAATGAAGTCCCTAGACGTGAGAACTTGGAGAAGATAAGGCCACAGCTCGATTTGGCTGTAGCGCCATTGGAGAGAGAGAGTAATAAAATTGAACCCATAAACTAATAAATAATAAACTTTGTAGTACAGTTAGAAGAGAGAATCAATGTAGATAATACAAAGGCACCAGTGGAGGGGAAAGTCTAAACATAAACAGAGATAGTAGAAAATAATAATCTTGGGATCTAAATTACCATAATTTCTAATGGAATAAAAAAATAACCATATGGACTGAGAGCTGACTGAAAAAAGGGACCAATTTTTCTCTTACAGTCTAATAGATTTGGTAAAAAGCATTATTTTGGTTTATTATTGCCTTTTTCACCTCTGTGTATTTTTCTCTACAATCTTTATAGCTTTGGTTTTTTGGTCAAGCTATTTTCTATGTACCTGTTTTTTTTTGTATTCTGGTGTATTTCGTTGTGGGACTTATTTTGTCTTCTTTATCACCAACTTCTTCAAATGTTGCTTCGATATTAACAAATCTAAATTTTTTAAGTTTTTTTGTTTATACGTTGTCAATTTTTAATTTTTATTTACCTAATAACGTTGCCATTTTTGTATATCTGCAATCCCATGCAACTATTCTCCCTCCTAGTTTGTTCTCTGCTAAAATAGACTATGTATTTCAAATTCCTTCGTATTATTTTCATTGTTCTGCACTCAATTTAAAATGTCAAACAGTCTAAATTACCATTAGAATCTAACAGGATTTGCGAAAAGATTTATCACATGCATTATAATTATGTGCATATTTATGTAAGTATTTATAACATTTTCCGGGATTTCAACAATCTTTGTAAAGGTGATATTGATTTAAAGTTTCATTAGAACTATTTCCCTAATTAGTAAGCCCGGTTTCGTCTTCTTAATATTTAGCAACAATGAAGGCAGACCTCGATTGGTTTTAATTTTGCAGTATAATAGAGATGTTCTTTCTAGTGAAACTAGAAAATCGGATCCGACGAGTCAATCGGATCCTCATCCGAAGGATTTTTGAACTATTCAAAGATTCTAAATATTAATGAAGGTAAATGGAAAAAGAATTTCTTGAGATATACTGCCATATACGTTAATGTATTTTTATGAAACTGATTACAATTTCTTGAGTTATTTTTGTTGCTTTATAAAAAACTTAAATATTTATCGGCAGGTGCTCTATTACTTTTTAGCTCAGCTGTATAACTGTGTCCTTTAAAATGTTATAGATCGTTAAATGTGTATGTGCTGTCAGGAATACAATCTGCAGTATGAGGGAGGTTACATTACCTTTGTTTGACTGTGGGTTGGGGGGTTAGTCTAGATTGCATTCTTAGTTCGCTAGTTTTTGTTTTCTTTTAAGTACACTTATTTCTGGGGCGAATTTAATCGAATTATCTTAAGTATTGATTGAAGCTGAATGAAATTGTTTCTGTTTGGTCAACCAATTTGGAAAGATTTACATTGTGTAACTATGAATATAAATCAAAAATCGACAGATCAAATATTTTGGCTGTTAGATAAATGGGTGGAAATATTAATGAGAAGTGTGTAATAACCGGACAAAGGAAAATTGTACGAAATACAAATATGGAATTAAATTGTAGTCAAGCGAACAAACCAATAATATCAAATAGTACAAAACACAGCAGCGAAACGATCAGGAAAAATAAATATAGAGAAGGGAGTAAGACAGTGGATGTGTCCTACTCACCCTTTTGCTGTTCAAATGTTTTACTCTGAAAGATATTTCAGAAAGTATTTGGAAGGCACCTCGGTTTGTATAATTATAAACGGGCAATGCCAAAATAACCTGCGAAATGCTGATGACACACTGTCATACTGCAGATAATGCTGAAGCCCTGCCACCTTAATGACCGATAAACGACATACCCTGTAGAGAAATTAGATATGAAAGAATACAAAGAAGACAAAAACCGATGGTCATCAGCAAGCACCAAAACAAAGAGTGTGAATGGTCACGTCGACGGAACAATCTGGCAAGAGTAACAAGAACAACGTAACCATGGAAGTAATCTTGATGACACTTGGACCCGAACTCACTAGAGATAAAATAACGGCCTGGAAAAGGCAAGTACAAGTTTTACAAAAGTGCAAAAAGTTCTATGCAACCCCAGCTTGGCATCACATTGAGAACTAGAAAACTTACTAGCTATGTTTTCTCCACCTTCGCTCTATGGTGATGAGCCGGGACAATGACAGAAGCAAACACCAAAAGAATCCAAGCATTCGAACACTGTTGTTACCGTAAAATGCTCGGGAGAATAAACCAACATGAGCCATACACAAATTCGGAAGTCTTGCGGAGGATGAATAAGGAAAGAAAGCTTATGCTTATAATAAAAGAATGAAAAACACAATATTTTTGGTCACAGTATAAAAATCAGAAGTATGAACTGCTCCAACTTAGAAGCTAAGGCAAAGTCAATATCAAAAGAGGACACAGGAAGAAGACGCAACACCTGCTTAAAAACCTACGGTAGATGGAAACGAACATGACTCCATAAACTATTAGGGCTACTACAAATAAAATTAAATGGTCAAAAGTAATGGCCAACGTCCTTAAGATAAGGAACATAAGAAAAGAAACTAAAACATTGATCATAAAATTGGCAAGTTTCATTATATATGAGGAACAATTTACATAATTGAAGAATGTGACGAGGAACTATACAATGATAATACTTTATAAGACAATGACCCTACCTACTCTGTTATATGGACGTGAAACAAACAGATAATTATTGAATTCAAGGATGATATATTCCTCAGAAGAGTGGAATTCATTACAAGGCAGAGAAATGAAGACGCAAGGCAAGAATTAGGACGTAAGAAGAAACTAAAAGAATATAGGACAAATTAAAAACAACAGTATGCCCAAACCCTGGAATGAAAAAGAAGAAGACTACAAGTTAGATTTGTAGACTAGTTTACAGCATTTACATCTATTTACTATGAAATTATATAAAAATTATAGAGATCAGTGGCTTCTAGATGTAAAGAAGAACATCTGCCAACATTTCTCCTCTAGCAAATGATGCAGTTGAAGTTGAGAGAGGAAAAACTTGTGAGAGAAGTAGTAGAGTGTGGAATTTAGAAGAGGATTGTAAGATAAACATTTTGGATGGATAATCTAGAACGAGTGCTGGGGCAAGCCAAAGAGCATTGGTGAATGTAACCGATAAAGATAGTCTGTAAGAAGATTATGATCAATTTACTTTTACTATTTATGAGATATACTGTAACAGCGAATGTTGATACCAATAATTTTTTTAAACTCTATAAAATTTTTGTGGATAATGCTTGAAAATATATCAAAAAAATAGAACATTAAAATCATCAGTCTAAATTTTCCGATAATATGTCTTATTTTGAATCGTTTGAGTGATTCGTTCTTTAGTATTGAGCTGTTTACACCTCTAGGCGGCCTTCCTTTTATAATATTTAGCGAATATATGCTAATAGACCATATGATCGGTTTTCACGCAATACCGGATCTATTCTTTAGCTAGACAGTCAGAACTTTGGAATTTTTATGACACTTGCGATTGGAGGTGGGTGGTTGTTATGTATTGTGAATATTACCGTATTAGCACGATCACAAGTTCAACAAACTTGTGGGATTTTTTAAATTTGCGGGTTTTTTGAAACGATAAAACGGTTTTATCTTGTCTAGTAACTGTCTTTAAGACATTTAGTGAATAAAATAATCATTTTGAGCAGACAACTCAAATAAATAGTGTCTATATTGTATTCCATTAGAAAATGAATTTATACAATGGTCAATATTAATGGTTGTTTAAATTTCTTGAGGTCATGGTAAATTAAGTCAAATTTTGGACACTCCAAAATTTTTTATTAATTTGTATATCAGGGAAATTAGCAAAAAAGGTGAAAAAAATTATATCTAAAGTTTTTTGATGGAAAATGGTAAGTGGGGGTATAATACAGAAAATAAAAATAATTTAAACAGCTGTAATGCTCAGAGATGACTGGGGGGTTAAAAGGGGGAGAATTTTTTTTAATTTCCGGCGAAATTTTACATCCTATCAAAAAAATTCGAATGGGAAAATATTATAAAAATGTGTAAAAATTATTTAACTTGGATGACTCTTTGTACATAAGATTCTTGAACTCCTCAGTGGAGCATAGAGCTTCAGTGAAAAGGCGTCATCGTGTTCTATTTTGCGCTAAGGCTTCACCTCATTCTAAGACTTTCCTTGGTCTCTTATCTCGTCCATGATGGATATTCTCCTTGGGTTTGTTTGTACTAGGCGATCTCTTTTTCTTCTTCCTTGGGGATTCCACTCTAGGGCAATCTTTGCATTACTGCAAATATTTTTTCTGAGCGTTTGACCAATCCAACCCCACTTTCTGGACTTTATTTGATGTTCTAAGCTTTTTGTTTGGTCAGGTGTAGTAGATCTTCGTTTCTGATGATGTTAGGCCAGAAAATAGGAACAATTCGTCGAAGAAATTTATTAATAAAGACCTTCAGTTTATCTGTAAGGTTGTGACTTTCCAAGTTTCGCATCCGTAGAGCACAACAGACATGACATTTGACTGGAATGAAATGCTGAATGCTTGTTGAGCTTTTGGAACCTTTGTCCTAACAGGCAGATATCGTCGGCGTATTCCAAATCGCTTAGGAGTGTGGTTAACGTCCATTGTATTCCTCTTGTGTCGGAGTCTAGTTTGGAGAGAACATAGTCTACTGCTATGTTAAAAAGAAACGGAGAAAGCTCGCATCCAAAGTCAAATTCGTCGCTGTTGATTCCATTGTGTGTCACGCTGCATTTCGCCTCAGTGTACAGTGACTTTATAATCGAAATTACTTTATGCGGGATGTTTCTTAGCTCTAAAATTTTTCGATAAAGCAGCATGAGATAACCTGTCAAAGGCACGCTCGAAGTCAACAAAAACCCTATATAGGGTTGTGTTTCATTCAATCGATTATTCCATTATTACCATCACAGTATTAATGTGATCTATGCAGGAGGATTTTGGTCTAAAGGCTGCTTGCCCAGCTCGAAATTCAATCTTGTTTGTTAATCTTTTAAGTATGAGGTCGTGAAGATTTTATTTATTGCGTAGCAGTATTCCTCTCCAATTTTTGCACAGTGTGAGATTGCCGATTTTGGATCTTACTAATATTACCCCTTTTCCAGCCCGCTGGAATGCGGTTTGTTTCCCACACCTCTCGGATTATGGGGAGCAAAAGTTTAGCAGTTAGATGCAGATCACTTAAGTATTTCGGCAGCATTGTTGTCGTACTGACTCTTTCTAAGTATACTTTAATAAGATGTTCTTTTAGAAAAATGAATACCTTTTAGCCTTCCCTCGTAATACGTCACTGGAGACAAAATTTCAGTAAAGCAAATTGCGCCACCGGCCGTAAAAATATCTTTTGTCAATAGCCTGAAATAATCGTACAAAAGTTCAAACTCCAAACTTATGTAATAGCTTTTTATGGTTCTCACAAGTATTCATTTGCTATTGCTTGACGAGATTTTCTCATTTGAACCAAAAAAGTTAGATAAAAAATACGGAGGTTTTTTTGTGGGTCTGCTTATGGTAATTAAATAATTAAAGATGCTTATTATACCATATTTGTTAATTGGTTTAATAATTTCTGATGAGTTTATTTTTTTTTTCAAACTAATACACACACTTCGCACAGATCTACGTTTATAATATTATTTTGTTATTTGTTAAGGTACTAGTACAAATTAAAAAGTACTACTGTCAGATTCTGTAGGTTTCTTTGGCCTGTCGATTTACTGGCCTTCATGTATTTGGTTTTTACTTCGTTAATGTTTAGGCCACTGTTTTGTGCTGCTCTTTCTATCGCATTAAATGCTTCGATCATCTCTCTTCGCTTCTAGCTATGATATCAATATCATCTGCAAATGACAATATTTGTACACTTTTGGCTTTTATTGTTCCTCTGGTGTTGACTTTTGACTCCTAAATTATTTTCTTTAATGTGATGTTGAATAGAATACAGGATAGGGCATCTCCCTGTCGTAGGCCCGTTTTCACATGGATTGTATCGAATTTTGCTTTGTACTTTAAGTGTTTCTTTAACTATATCAATGAGTTGAGTTGGTATATTAAACTCTTTCAGTGCATGGATCAGAAACTCTCGATGGATGCTATCACAGGCACTCTCAAAGTCAATGAAAAGATGATGTGTGTCTATATTAAATTCACTAGTCTTTTCCAAGATTTGCCTCAAGACGAAGATCTGATCTATTGTGGACTTCTGCCTGCGGAAACCACATTGATATCCCCCAACTATTTGTTCCGCATATGGTCTTAATCGGTCATACACAATATTTGACAGTATTTTATATGCCACAGTCAGTAGCGTTATTGCCCGGTAGTTTTTGCATTGAAGCTGATCTCCCTTTTTATGTAGTGGGATAATTACTCCGGTATTCCAGTCTTGTGGCAGTTGTTTATTATTCCATATGTTCACTATTAGTTCGTGTATTGCATTCAATAGGGAGTCTCCACCTTCCTTTATTAATTCTGCGCTAATGTTGTCTAATCCAGGTGACTTGTTGTCTTTCAGTCTGGTAACTGCTTCTTGCATTTCAGCTACTGAAGGGGGATTGTTTCTCTGGTATCTGTTTGATCCAGTATAATTCCATCATATAGTGGATCTTCATTTTTTTCAAACTTTTCTTTGAAGAATTCTGTCCATCTTTGTAGTATTTCACTCTGTTGAGTTACTATATCCTTCTCTGTCTCTATACATCATTGTTCTTGGTTTAAATTCTTTTCTACTTTTGTTAAGTTGTTGGTAAATTTTCTGTTTTCTGATGGTTTATTTATTTCTTCCATTTCTTGGAGTTCTTTTTCTATGTGTTCTCTTTTATTTCTGCGATGTATTTTCTTCTCTTCCCTCCTTAGCATTATATATTCCTCCTCTGCCTTTCGTGTTCTATGTCGTTGTTGTAGTCGTTGATATGCATTATTTTTCCACTCTGTTATATTACGACTCTTCATCGAACCACTGTCCTTCAGTTGATTTGGGCTTTTTTTTGTAGACCCAGAGTCTCTTTGGCCGCGTCTTGTATGATGTTTTTACACGCTTCCCATTCTCTGTTTATATCCTCGTGCTTGTGTCTATTTTCTAGCCTTCCTTTTATATATTCTTTGTATTTTGCCTTTTTGCTGTTGTCTGCTAAGTTTTTTATTTTATATTTTTCATCGTTTCATTTCATTATTTATTACCCAATACTTAAATAGAAGTATTGAAAATACTTCTGTGCAATTATTCTTAAAGACAAACGAATACATAAATTTGGTTTTCGCGCTACGATATCATATGCTCTGTAGAGGAAAATTACAAATCTTTAATTGCATTGCCACCAGCAATTAAACCATAAACCAAATCGATCATACCGGAATTCTTACTCAATCTGTTCGATTTTGAACGGCTTACACTGCGAAAGTGTGTCGGAAACGAATCGTTTTATTATGTTATGTATGTGTTCTTGTAGCTCTGCAATTAGTTTTCTTTTATTTTCTTTAGATTCGACGATACGCGCCGCCTCATTACCATTATTATTATTTATATAACAAGCGATTCTTGTCTGGCTGAAAGCTACGATAGTGCGGTGATTGTAGGAGGAAATTTTATACGAATTTAAACATATATGCACATAGGGTTATTTCACACTGACTTATTTTCCTTTAAGTCGTTTTGGAGTAAATAAATAAAACTAAAAAGAATTGAACTCAGAAAACAACAACCAAAAATTAATGTAAGAATGCTAAAAAACGAAGAAATAAAAAACGAAGTAAAAAATAATGTGAATGTTAATATGCAAAAAACACTAACTGACAACAAACAAATTATGGATGTAAATAAAAAGTGGTATAATATAAAAAACACATTACTAAAACCAGCTCAAGAAAGTTTGATACAACATAGGTCAGAGGCTAAAAAACAGTGGATGACAGAAGACATACTATTACAGATGGAAGAAAGAAGGAAATATAAAGGAAAATATCTACATATGTGTAAAGAAATACAACGAATAATTAAGGAAAAAATCAAAACAGCTAAGGAAATCTATTTGATGAAACAATATAAAGAGATAGAAGAACTAGAAACAAAATATGATATGAGAAATATGCATAAAAAATAAGAAAAGTGACTGAAATGGGTCGAAATAGACAGCAAGGACACATAAAAGATAAAAAATGGGTACTACTAGAGAAATTAAGACGATGGGAGGAGTACGTTATAGAACTTTTCCAAGATGAAAGAGGTGCAATGCAGAAAATACAAGAATTAAATCCATTAGAAAGATAGAAGATCACGATAGATGAAATCAAATATGCTATCAAAAACTCTAAAGACAATAAGGCAGCTGGATTAGATGAATTACCAGTAGAACTGTTAAAACTAGTGGAAGAGAATAACTTGGAAGTATTGGCAGACTTATTCAACACGGTGTACGATACGGGAATAATACTACAAGAGTGGCTGAAGTCAGCATTTATAACCATCCCTAAGAAACAAGCAGCAAAAGAGTGCTCTGATTATCGAACACTGAGCCTCATGAGTCATACTTTAAAAGTACTGCTGAAAGTAATACATAAGAGAATATACGAAAGGCTAGAGGAGGATATTAGCGAGACGCAGTTCGGGTTCCGAAATGGAATGGGTACTTGAGAAGGACCATTTGCCATCAACATATTGATTCAGCGATGTCGGGATGTAAACATTGACCGACACTTGTGCTTGACTACTAACTAACTTGAGTTGTTATCAACAGGTCCTCGAAGACACTTCGTCTCAGGACCATATAACCTATGTAGGGTCATACGTCGCCATGTTACCAATTCCAACGGTAACTTAAACATCCTAATTTGTAATTATATATAATGTAAAACAACTATAAATTTTAACATTTAACGGGTTTTGACCCATATATTTTGGTGGCTCATAGCATGTATATACCCGTTTACACTGATGATGGAATTAACATTCCGAAAACGTTTTGTAATGTAATTGTGATAGCCCGTTTGGGCATTTTATTATGGACTCTTTATAAAGGATTTGAAATAAAAAATTTTGTGATATATGGTATACAGCCAGCTACAGGAACTTTGTTTCCTAGTGGAAATGTCATTAAATAATTCTATTAGTGTGCTCATATGATTTTTTGTTAATATTCTTAAGATTTCTGTAGGTATTTCATCTGGTCCCATGACCTTCTCATTTTTTATATGTTTTAGCGCTTTCTCAATTTGGTCTTTGGTGATTGGTGGTCTATTTCTTCCTCTTGGTTCAATGCCCTCAAGTTTCTCGTCGTCTTCGAATAGCTCTTTTATGTATTCTTCCCATCTGTTTATTTTGATTTTCTGTTTAATTTTTTTGTACCGATGTTCGTTTTTATTCTTGTGTGTTTTTATTTTTATTTTTCATTCATATTATTATATATGGATATCGATTTTTTAGAATATGATCGAAATGATGTAATTAATATATTAAATCAAAATTTAAGTGAATGTCTATCGAAAAAAAAAACATAAACCTATTATTTCCATTACTTAAATTTCCTGTACTATATAGCGACTACAATCATGGGAAGTCTCTTTTAAAATTGAATTTTTATGTTAGGATCAGTGGGTGACAAAAGTTTTTTAATCTGCGACACAGCGTGTGTTCGTATGGGTGTCGTTGGTACACACCTTGGACGTGTTTCAAGCTTTTTTTTGGCTTTAAATAAAAAGAGAAATTAGGTTTTTGTTATGTAAAACGATTATTTCCATTTAAATAATGGAATGGTGTTACATATCTTTACATATATAGGTTAAAATTGATTCTATAATATATATACCAACATTAGAAAGAAGTACCAACAAAAGACAAATTAAAAAACTTCATGCGTAGGCAACAAAATCTGAATAAGCGAGATGAAGACATAATATTAAATCTTTACTGTAATCAGAAAGTAATACAGACAGACAGAGATATGTCAGAAACGGTACTAATCAAGTCACGTTTATTGTTTAACTTAATTAGACACAGAGGTATATTGTCAACTATGCATTTTAATGTATTATTAGAAAAGAAAGACTGAGGATCTTAGAGAGAAAAATCATTCGGAGAATAGCAGGCCCACTAAACTTAGGTAATAATGAATTTAGAAAACTAAGGAAACATGAAATAAGAAAACTTTTGAAAGTAGAAGACATCGTCAGATTTATTAAGGCACAGAGACTTAGATGAATGGAACATCTAGAAATGAGAAATAAGAACTACGAGGAAGACTGAAGACGAGATAAGACAACCAGATAATTGAGAACCTTAATAAGATGGGAGTTGTTGAGATTGGAAAACCATAAGCAAAAACAGGAAAGAATGGAGAAATATTATAGAAGATGCCAAGTCACACGACCAATTGTAAAACCAAAATGTTACTGTGGATTCCCGCGACAAATGAATCGGAAGAGCCCTAAGAGGCAATCACTCCGCTAGGAGCATAGATACAATGATGATGATGATTACAAACGAAATTTCCACCTCGAAGATACATTGTTTATTTAAACTACCAGTTTCTAGGAGTTGTTGGGTCTTGTGTATTTTAAAGCCCCCTAGCTTTGTCGAATCAAGCCGTTTGCCGGCGACTATAAAATAACTGAACTGCAGAAAACCTCAAGGTGGTTTCCCGACCACTCGACTTCATCAACTAGCCTCTAACGCCCTCTGCTGAACATAGGCCTCTCGCATGCTTTTCCACTTTGCGATTTTGCGCCATCTGAATCCAATTTATAGTCACTCTTTTTATGTTATCTGTCCATCTCATTGGGGGCCGACCTCTATTTCTGTTAGCTTGTATTCGGGGTTAGTACCTGTGTTAATAGGTCGCCATTCTGACTTCTGTATTGTCTTGTGGTTTTTTTTTTCTTAGATATGTTAAAGCTTTCGACCCTCTTGGCGGAGAGTATGTTCAAATAAATCCATTCGAACATTTAAAATTGTTTAAATATATTTTTTAGTAGTATCACATTTAGTATCATATTAATTTGGTATACTCCACTTTTGACAATAATTTGTCAACATTGCAAAACGTGTACATTCAAAAAAGACTCCCCGAACACCAGAAGGTGTAAATAAGGAATTATAAGTTTGCAGCTCCCCTTTTGTAAGCTGTCAGTTTGCGTAAGAATTCTTTCACATAGTTTTCTTGGTACCCTAAGACAGTGCTTTTTGGGTAGATCTCGAGAAGAAAAAAATTTTAATAAGTAGGTAGGTAACTAAATTACTGTCAGCAGAGTTAAACGTTTTTATTAATTCTGAACTATACAAATACATAGAATGCTTGACTAAGCATCATTGCAATTCAAAGAAGTGGGGACAACAAAATACTGTCCACACAGCATATTTTATATTTACATATATTAACTAATTATTTTATTAATTCAATATTTATTATAATTATTAATCAAATTTGGGATGATATTCTATCAACTACAAAAATGTATTACGTAATAAAATAACACTGCTTGCGGCAAAAGGTGGCTTTATCAAAGGAACGCGCGGCACTTGTCAAAGAAAAGCCGTGTTGTTTCTAGACGAGAGACAGTACAGTCTAGTTTCGGGCGGCGCGTTTGACGAGAACATTCGAGACTTTCGTTCACGCCGATATAAATGTTGCGCCTTCAGGAATTGGAGTTATTCTGAATTTTAACTTGATAGCGATCCTACGTCGATACAAAGTTTATTATTAAATAGTGGAAAATGAGTGCAATGAAGAAATCTAAAACGTGTCATTTTAATAAGGATTGGTAGGAAGAATTTTTCTTTTCTATGGTGAAGGATAAGTGCATTTGTGTTATTTGTCGTGCGTCAGTTGCAATACCTAAGCGTGGTAACTTAGAGAGGCATCATAAAACGGTTCATAAAAACTATGAAAAGGATTTTCCGCCACAGAGTGAATTAAGAAAACGAAAAGTAAGTGATTTGATATCTTGTTTGAAAAAAGAACAATCCATGTTCACAAGACCAGCCAAACAATCAAAAGCTGCTACGATCGCGTCGTTTAAAATATCTCATATTTTGGCGAAACACAAGAAACCATTTGAAGATGGATCGGTGGTGAAGGAAGCATTTATTGAAGCGGGTGAGACTTTATTTGGAGATTTTAAAAATAAAACAGAAATCATGTCTGCTATTAGAGAACTTCAGTTATCTCGTCCGACTGTCACAAGGCGTATTGAAGTCATGAGTCAAGACATCGCAGATAAACTAAAACATGATATCATGGAATGTACATACTTTTCTTTACAGTTCGACGAATCCATCGATATGACAGACACTGCCCAGCTGTGTATTTTTATTCGGATGGTAATTCAATGACATGTTGGCTAAGGAAGAATTTTTGACAATCATTCCTCTGAAGGGGAAGACCCGTGGCGAAGATATATAGATGACGTTTTCTTAAATTTTGTAAAAAACTATGAGCTACCAATATATAAATTAATGTGCATTACAACCGATGAAGCACCAGCAATGACTGGAAACAAAAACGGTTTTGTGGCATTGTGTCGAGCTAATGAAGAATTCCCTTCCTTTTTTTCATTCCATTGCATTATACATCAACAAGTTTTGTGTTCAAAAGTTTTAAACACGGAGGAAATTATGGGCATTGCAACAAAAATTGTGAATTCCATCCGTGCACGTAGCTTGCAACGGCGGCTCTTTCAGTTGCAGTTGAAAGTTAGGGAGTCAGCTGAACACACTGATTTAGTTCTTCACACGGACGTCAGGTGGTTGAGTCGCGGAAAATTCCTAGAAAGGTTTCAAGAATTATTGCCCGAAATAACAGCTTTTCTAGACGAAAGAGGTGATGGCACTCAGATTTTGAAAAACGAAAAATGGCTAAATGATTTGGTATTTTTGACTGACATCACAATGCACTTAAACACTGTTAACTTGGAGCTTCAAGGTAAAGGAAAAACTATTATTGAGATGATTATCGCAGTAAACGCATTCAAAAGTAAATTGCAACTTATGATAGATCAACTGAAAAAAAAGGATTTGAAACATTTTCCGTCTTTGAAAGCAAGGATTCCTCAGTTGAATTATGATACGTATGAGGCTGAATTATCAAATATTTTGGGACAATTCGAAATGCGTTTTTATTATTGCAGTAAATTGGAAAATATAGCATCATTTATGAGTTATCCTTTTTCATGTAAAAACATTAAGGAATTAGCTACTGAAATAGCAAGTCAGTTTAATATGAACTCATGTTCTGTTGAAAATGAGTTGGTGCAGATTATATCAGATATACATCTCAAAGCTACAGTATCTGATACAAATTTCTGGCGTTTTATATCTGAAGATAAATATCCGAATGTAAGGCAAATCGCCCTTCAACTGACGGCATTTTTTGGGTCAACTTACTTGTGCGAGTCTGCATTTTCTGAAATGAAGTTAATTAAGTCAAAATATCGCAATCGACTAACTGACGATCATATGACATCATGCTTGCGATTAGCACTCAGTGGTTACGTACCATCTTATGAAAAGTATGCTGAGGACATGCAGTGCCACGCTTCAACATCCAAAGCCACTCCTTAGTTAAGTTTAACACCATATGTAACTCTTTTGTTTTGTAACAACAAATAAACTCGCAATTTTGAATAACTATGAGTTTTTTCATTGATATTGTAGAGAAGAACCTAACTAAACCTAACCCAAACCTTGACTAAAATAATGTACCTATATTGTGCAGAAAGCTAATATCTATATATGCTACGGTACGCCCTACCTAGGTAGGTAGGGTGTATCGTGTATGTACGACAACCCTGCATCACACACACTTGCAGTCTCTCAGAGTCGATCGTAAGTAGTCTAAAAATATTGAGGTAGATCTCCAGCAGTTCAAGTTTGAGCACCCCTGCCCTAAGACATCTGGGTTTGCCACATCTTCACATCTCTATCATCAAAATCTGCGTGATGGTGACTTGCATGGACAATAGTGCACGTAGATATTCCAAAGACTTTGGTATTAACTGGTATTAACTATTAAGTAGTAGTTCTAGGATTTTGTTTTTTTTTTAAATTTTGTTCCTGTTAATTTTCTAGTTTGTTTGAGGTTATTTGTAATTCTTTCTGATGTAATAAATTTTTCTAAAGATATTCCTAATTTACAGTCTCATATTTGTATCCACCACCCTATGGTTATACACTCTCTCTCATTTAGGGCATTCTTCTTATTTGTCCTATTGTGTAGATACTAATTTTATCTACCGTTACATTGAATGCATTATTGACCGCCATAAGAGAACCACCTCTTTTAGTAAATCTGTAGCAATAAAATCACAGTTACTTCTAAAAACCTAAGATAACTCAAATAATAATATTTATAGAAAGAACTAACTTCCAGAGCAGAATTAACAAAATAGAAGGTCTCGAAATATTTTGCAATATTAAAAAAATAAAACTGTCGTGTTGTCTTGTTAAACTTGTGTTATATTTTCATTCGACACGACTGAAAACTATTTACGTCTGCATTCATTGATCTAAGTCATCTTTTACTTGAAAATCTTGGAGGTGATCTTAAAAATTCCGACATTTTCAATGGGATTTATGTAACGAGTCACCGTGTCTCGGTATTTCATTCAAGACAATTTTATCGATTGGCTTTGGGAAGGTCATCGAGCTTTCTCGAATTTATACGTAACTGTAGCAAATGCAACTGGTTGGTTACCGGATCAATAATGCCGATAAATTTGCAATAAAATACGGTGAAGACGAGGAGAGAAATTTATGAGAATTAAACCAATTGATTGAATGGCTGGTTGCAACGGGAAGTGTTTTAAGAAGATCGACTGATATCGGTGTCACGAGAACGGTTTTAGGGGTCTTTAGGGGTCAATATTGTAGTTAAAAGATTGCACAATGATTTATATTGTTCAAAAATTCTGATTCATTGTAGTTCATAGTGAAATAAGCTGCAATTTGCGGTGTCAGTCAACCGGAGTTCTTTTTTTGACTCTTTTGTCTCATCGGACACGGCTTATAGAGAAAACGAGATAGAATAAGTCATATTTCTGTTCCTATATCGGCAGCCCAGAGACAATCTTTTGTACGCTAACAATACATTTTAATAATTGATGGATTCGACCGTTACTTGATGGAAATTCATTTTATGTAACAATAAAACACTGAAAACTTTGTTTTCAAACTTCCACAAAATTTATTTTAAATATTATCACTACAGCTGTTTCGGCTGATTGCCTTTCTCAAGTGATCTATTTTTGGCTTGGGTTTACAAATTTATAGTCTCTAATGAAATGTGTTGAGAAGGGGAGAACTGTTTGTCTTAAGTTGGTCATTCAGAATTATATCTGTGTTTTTTAATTTGTTGATTTCCATAGATTCTAACAAAGATAGCTTAAGGCCTTTATTGAGGTATTTCTATTGTCAAAATCAATACTAAATCCAATAGAACAGAAATACCTCAATATTATGAACCCACAGCCTCCTAAATTATATTCTTTCATTAAACTGCAGAAACCGGATCACCCAATAAGACCTGTAGTTTCTTTTTATACAGCTCCGTCATATAAAATTTCAAAAAAACTGTTAGAGATTATTTTAGACCACACTAAATTTTCACCTACATTTACCATAAAAAATACAATAGAACTAGTTAATAAAATACAACATTTTCAATTACCTAACAACTCCAGATTAATTTCATTTGACGTAAAAAATCTTTTTTCCTAGTATCCCTCCTACAGAAACTTTTATTCTCGTAAAAAACCTTTTAGACCAAAATAGTACAAATCCAATAATTACATCTGAAATTTTACATCTTCTTGAAGTTTGCATAAACCAGGACTACTTTGAATTTAATAATAAAATATATACAAATAACAGTGCAGGACTTATAATGGGTAATCCTCTAAGCCCATTGTTATCAGATATTTTTATGGATCATCTAGAGACAAAGATTTCAAAACATCCCGTATTCAAACAGTTTTTATATTGGTGGAGATACGTAGACGACGTACTGGTATGTTTCACAGGAACTAACAGGCAACTCGACCAATTTTTATCATATATTAATTCACTTCATAGTCATATTGAATTTACAATAGAAACAGAACAAAATCAATCCATAAATTTTTTAGATTTAAAAATTAGCAGACTTCAAAACAAACATGACTTCTCCATATTTCATAAACCTACCCATACTCACACGACTATACACAATTCGTCATCCCATCCAACACAACATAAACTGGCAGCTTATCATATTATGTTACATAGATTAACAGAAATTCCGATGTCAAAATACAACTTCGAGACAGAATTAAATATAATTAAACAAATAGCAGTAAACAACGGATACAACGAACAAACAATTAATAAAATGTTAAATCAAAAACTACACAAGAAAGCCCTGAAATTAGTATTTCCACCACCAGAGAAAAAACCCAGTACCTTCTGCTCGATTACATAATTATACAGGCAAAATAACAACAAAAATTGCCAAACACATAAAAAAGAAAGGAATAACACCAGCTTTCCGAACAAAACAACCTAGGCAAATATATTAAAAATAACACGAGCCATAATAAAAAACACTTAAATAGTGGTGTGTACAAACTTCAATGTGGCGACTGCCCAAAAACTTACATCGGTCAAACTGGTAGAAACTTTGATAAACGAATAGCAGAACATAAAAGGGCACTTCACCTTCTAGATCATTATCATTCTTTTAATGACAAATTTAAAATTCTTCACATTCAAAATAAAGGCCCTATGACGGAGCTGTATGAAAAGAAACTACAGGTCTTATTGGGTGATCCGGTTTGTGTAGTTTAATGAAAGAATATAATTTAGGAGGCTGTGGGTTCATAATATTGAGGTATTTCTGTTCTATTGGATTTAGTATTGATTTTGACAATAGAAATACCTCAATAAAGGGCTTAAGCTATCTTTGTTAGAATCTATGGAAATCAACAAATTAAAAAACACAGATATAATTCTGAATGACCAACTTGAGACAAACAGTTCTCCCCTCCTCAACCTATTCCATTAGAGACTATAAATTTGTAAACCCAAGCCAAAATAGATCACTTGAGAAAGGCAATCAGCCGAAACAGCTGTAGTGATAATATTTAAAATAAATTTTGTGGAAGTTTGAAAACAAAGTTTTCAGTGTTTTATTGTTACAATACATTTTAATAGAAACATATTAAACAACGTTACACCACAACTGTACCAGCTGACGATAGCCACTGGAATCATTGCAGGTAACGAACATGATATACAGTCGCTATAAAATAAAATAATATAGATAAAACATACGGCTTGAAGGTAAATGCAGGCAAAACTAAATGCATTGCAATAAGAAAAAAACGCACTTTTAAGAACACATCTGCAAATAGATAATGCAAGTGCAATGGTCGAGCAAGTGAGATCATTCAAGTACTTGGAAATGATGGTGTACGACCAATTCAACAAGAAATAAAATGTACCAAACAAGAAAGACAAGATTTTGTTAAACTTAAACCGGTACTATGTTACCGCAATCTTTCTTTTGGTTAAATGATAGGTATAGAATAGGTAGGATAGATAGAATTGGTGGGATGGTTAAATGCTATATGGCCCCTATTTTATACGGCATGGAGACGTGGACATTGACAATATCCTCCATTAAAGTTGGAGTCTTAGGTAATGTGGACCCTGCGCGAATTGTGTCGCATAGCATAGACGAATATGGTGAGAAACGAGTACGTCTGTACCGCCGAAAGTACCATTAACAAGGTTCGATTTCGACCACCTAGAAAGTAACGGTACCTTTACCAGTTTGCGCCAGTTAGTTCCAGTTTATGCCTTAATTATAATCCATTTTTATCCCGTTATGAGTCCCAGGTTATTCAATTGGGAATCCATTTTTATCCTGATGACTTCAATCTTCCCAAATCTAACTATTGAGCACTCTTTTATTTAAGATTCGGCTGGTGCCGAGGTCAACATCCAGTTGATCTGATTAAAAACTTTATCTAATATCTACCTAAATGTCTAATTTATTGTGAATATCTTTCTTCCTATTCTCAGCCGATTCAAGTGATGCTACTTCCAGTTAAGAAAGTTACATAGTAATACAAGAAACTATTTAATTACAAGTATAGCTCTAAGATATCTCCTACAAGATGTCAATGAAAACTGAAGCAATATTCAGAAGGCATTAATAAAGGCTGCCGAAGAAAATTTAAAGCCTGAAAAGACAAATAAAAACACAAGCGGATGACTTCAGAAATTCTAGCATTAATGGAAGAGAGGAGAAAAGCCAAAACGAGAAATGAGCCAAAATATCAAGACCTACACAGTAGAATTAAAGTAGAGATAAAAAAGGCCAAAAAAAGTCAGTACATGCGACAGAATGCTCCCAGTGCAGAATAATTTCCTTAATAAGCCCATACGGATATTTCTCAAAATAATACTTGGAAGACTATACAAAAAAATAGAAGAAGATATAGATGACACCCCGTTTGGATTCAGAGGAGGACTAGGAACGAGAGAGGCTCTGTTCGCTTTTAACGTTCTGGTGCAAAGACGACTAGATATGAACCAGGATCTCTATGTCTGCTTTATAGATTATTAAAAGGCTTTTGTAGAGTACGACATCAGAAACTCGCCAAACTGTTAAAAGAAAAGAATGTGGATAGTCGAGATAATAGGGGTTATTGTCAATTTGTACTGGAATCAAAAAGGAAAAATTCGAATCGAAAATGTCGATACGGAAACTATAGAAATCAAAAGAGGTGTTAGACAGGGTTGCGTGCTCTCCCCATTGTTATTTAATCTGTACAGCGAAGCTATTTTCAGGAAGCAATATCAGAGGAACAACAGGGTATATCAATAAACGGAAAAATCTTGAACAGCATAAGATTCGCAGACGACACCGCTGATTTTGCAGACAGTCTAGGAGCACTGCAACGCTTAGTAAATAGATTACATCAAGTCAGTATAAAACATGGACTACAAATAAACGTATTTATTTGTAAATAAATAGGAACACCAAGGGCAAGATTATTTCTAAGCAACATACAGTAGGAAGGCTAGATATCGACTAGCTACAAGTTGGTATAAGGAAAACAAGTAGAAAGAGTTAATAACTACAAATATCTGGGAACCTGGGTAAATGAAAACAATGACCAATCGAGAGAAATAAGGACACGCACAGAAATTGCAAGATAAGCATTTATACAAATGAAAACAATGTTTGTTAATCCAGACCTTCCTCTGGAGTTGAGGATAAGAGCCTTAAGATGCTACGTGTTCTCGCCTTTGTTGTATGGAATGGAAAGCTGGACACTAAAAGTAGATAATATAAAGAAGTTGGAATCCTTTGAGGTGTGATGCTGTAGAAGGATGTTGAAAATACCATGGACCCAACGAATTACAAATACAGAAGTGTTAAGAAGGCTACAAAAGGATTGCGAGGTCATAAAACAAGAAAGTTGGAATATTTAGGCCACATTACCAGAGGTGCGACATATGAGATATTAAAGCTCATAATGCAAGGTGAAATCAAGGGTAAAAGACCCACAGGAAGACGAAGAATTTCCTGGCAAAGAAACAGTATATCTTTTCAGAGCAGCCGCCAGTAAGGTACGGATAGCTGTGATGATAGCCAACCTCCGATAGGAGACGGAACTACAAGAAGAAGAAGTATACCTCCCTGGATTAATCATATGTTCACGATCGATATACCTTAAACATCATATCCAAAAGCTTCCACATCTCCCTTACTCCTTAATACAAGAATCAGTGTTATAATATATCGTCTATAACCAGTTATCAACAGAAAAACGAGTTATTTAGGACATATTTACAGAGGAGAAAAATACAACTTCCTACGACTTATAATGGAAGGGAAAGTGTAAGGAAGAAGAGGTCCAGGAAAAAGAAAATGCTACTGGTTGAAGAATGTAAGAGACTGGACAGGCATGGACACACATTCGATACTAAGAATAGCTTAAAATAGAGTAAGGAAGCAGGCACCTTCAGAAGAAGAACCAGAAAAGTAGATGTAAGTAGAAGAGGAAAATTAATTAAAAACCCAGAAAAATAAGAAAAAACTACCTAATGAACTTTATCAATTGTTTAAATAATTACCCATACGGTGTCTTAATAATTATCTTGAAAGTTTAAAGAGATGATGATTTTCTTGTTAAAGTTAGTTATCGAGTTCCAGATCACTATTTCGAGTGACAAAAAACATTCGTGAATGAACTCAGATATCAAATGGAGGACAATTATTATTCAATGTCAAAACATTAAAGTTAACGGATCACAAGAAATAAACAACAGATTCAGGCCGGCAACAGATGTATTTTTGCTCTCCAAAACCTTATAAAATCAAAACAACTAACACGACGTACGAAGATACAGGTCTATAAAACAATCATACGACCCGTTGTGATGTATGGAAGCGAAACGTGGACGATAACAAAGGCAAATGAAGAGAGACTATGTGTTTGGGAAAGAAAAATTCTAAGGAAGATCTTTGGTCCGGTGCTTGATGAAGCATCAGGACAATATAGGATAAGAACTAATAAAGAGCTTGAAGAACTTTACCCAGACGCCAACATCATAAAAGAAATAAAGTCCAGAAGACTCCAATGGGCAGGACACCTCAGAAGACATTCTGACGAACGAACAGTAAGACTGGTGTGGGAGGAAGTCCCAACTGGAAGGAGACCACGCGGACGCCCCTCGTCTCCGGTGGCGAGATAATATAGCAGGAGACCTAAGCACTATGGGCGTGGAGAATTGGATGGAGGTTGCTCAAGACAGAAAACAGTGGAGGCATGTTGTCGAGTCGGCTAAAACCCACGAAGGGTTTGTAACGCCACGGAGTAGTAAGTAAGTAAGTAAAACATTAAAGTCTTCGCAATTATGATCGCCAACGTTGGATAATTCTGATATCACACGTGAAGAAGATTTTGCACAACAAAAAAGAATGAAGATCATGCAATTAATTGTCAACAACCTAAGAGAACATAACACTTCAATAAGAGAAAATTAATAAACAAAATATTTCTGTAACTGGTGTACAAGGTCTGTATGAGGAAATAATCTAGTTCTATAATAGATATTATAAAAGTCTAATATTAGCTGTCAGTTTCAATCACGACCTGTCATTCACCGATCTAATAAGAGAATCCAATTGAATTTTTTCGCTAATAAAACAGTTACTTTGTCTTTGTGTTTACGGCAATTATTCAGACAATACCCAATAGGTATAAAAATACATCCATAACGGATATAAATAATAAGTTTTGTCTATTTTTAGCGTCTCTGCGGTCAACTCGATTAAAAAACATGTCAAGGTCGGTTAAAACTAGGCAATGCCTGCTACGATAAATAAATAACCCATTCGTTGATTCATAATTTCTTCACTATTATTAAATTGTTAGAAACGGTATCTCTGTTCCAAGTAAAAACAAAGCGCGAAGTTGTTGCGACAGTTTCGGCAAATTAAGGTTGTGTTGCACATTATTACCGACGACTGGTTAGTTGCACTTTGATGCAATTTGAAGATAATTTGATATTCTTTCGTTGTGTCGAAAGTTACGATGGTTTGTTGGGGAATTGCATACAACAAAACTTAATGGATTGGAAATATTGACTGTAAATATTGGTTATTGCTTTACAACTTTAACAAATATTGCTAGTATAATAAACCTTTTTAACACATAGGACGTCATTTTTTTACCAGATAGAAGATAGGTGCAAGTGTCGACAATATTTTTTCGGCCTATGTTCCATTTTTTTTTCATTAAAAACATCAACTACTTGCTTTCAGAGATCATGATTATTTTGGTTTTATAAATATATCTGCTTTTGGTTTTGACTTATTCCTAATTTTCATGTGTTGTTCTGAAGCTATTTTCTTGTTGCATTTTAAATTAATTACTATTTAACTGGTAATAAGCCACAATTAAAGATAAAAATACGTTTATTGACGTTTCAATTTCCACTTCGGAAATCGTTCTCAAAATATTCTCAAAATTGTTTTAATTTACTGTTTGTATTTTGAGAACGATTTCCGAAGTGGAAATTGAAACGTCAATAAACGTATTTTTATCTTTAATTGTGGCTTATTCCCAGGTAAATAGTAATTAATTTCCTGTGATCTCCATGAGGGTCACGCGGTACCACAACTTAAATTTAACTTGATGTACCGCGTGACCCTCATGGAGATCACATATATTTTCAGCTGAAATGAGTATCTAGTGTCGCTTTTGGTGTCATTCTGTTTCTTTTGTTTCAGAGAGTGATCACAGAAAACAATTTGTTAATCTAGATAAAGCTATAAACATTTAAAGTTATCTAATATCTAAACAGAATTCCGTAAAATGTCTAGAAAATCTAACAGATCAAAACCGTTGAGATGCAGATCCGGATTTTGACATTCAACATGATAGTGATAGTAATGACTCTAGTGGAGGAGACACAAGTAACAATGAAGATACTGGATTTTGGTTCTTGTATTCTCCATTTGGGCTGGTCCACGTCGATAAACGACGGCATGATGTGTGAACATTGTGTTTACAATGGCCAAACTGTTTTCGGTTGCAAAATCTTAGCGTTAAAATCGCCCATGATTATGAGTGGGTCTTTAGGTGAAATATTTCTTATTGTGTCTTCAATAACGGACTATACGTCTTCCTGTCGTATTGTCACATGCCACAGGCATATGCTTATGTACTTTCACAAGTATATGCTTATAATATATCCACAAATTTCACAAGAAAATAGCTTCAGAACAATATCCATCTAACCACCTAATTCACTGTTGGCGTATGCTTCTTCTTCTTATAGGTGTTCCTGTCGTTAGCTTTTTAGTAATTATATTGTCAGGCATTCGTATTATCTCTCCAGCCCATAGATGTCTTGCAAGTCTTTCCCTCGAATATTCATATCCTTCTGCGTTAGGGTCCATGAGATACCTCTGCGGTACCACCTGGGGAGCATTGGCTTCCACTCTCCGCTCTACTGCTTTAGCCCTTGTTTTCTCGACCGCTGAATATTGTGCTCCAGTTTGGCTACACAGTCCACACGTAAAAAAGGTCGACACTCAGCTGCACAGCACTATGAGGATGATATCTGGTACAATTAAATCAACTCCCACCCAATGGCTTCCAGTATTAAGTCACATTCCACCTCCACATTTACGACGAGTTGACGCACTTACACGTGAATACAAAAAGATCATGAACAATATAAACCTGCCGATCCACCAAGATACCGAGGATGCACGAAATACCCGTCTACGTTCTAGAAAACCACCAATGAAAACGGCAAGAATGATACATGAGGAGTTCAACATCACGAATGCATGGTCCCAAGAATGGAATGCATGGCAAAATAACATGCCCTGTATTACCCACAAGCCACCAGGTTTTGATCTTCCACGTAAAACATGGTCCACTCTAAACAGGATCCGAACCAGACATGGCAGATGTGCATACATGCTACATAAATGGGGAAAGAATCCGTCTCCTCAATGTGACTGTGGGAAGGACCAAACGATCGACCACATTATTGAAGAGTGTCCCTCAAGATCTTATAACGGTAGCCCTGAAGACTTCCTGTTTGCAACTTCAGAGTCAATTGATTATGTTAATACACTTGATGTTGTTTGTAATTATTTAAAGTTTGTCATATACCTATATTACTAGTGTTTGTAATTTTGTTCTAAATGTGTTGTAATTGCCATACGATAAATAATTAAATAGGGTCCATGTTTCTGTCCTGTATGTGAGGACCGGCCTCAGCAGTGTTTTGTATATAATAATTTTAGTTTTTCTTGAATGGAATTGTTTTTGGAGTCCATAGTATGCCCTATTTGTAAGATTTATTCGTCTTTTAATTTCTTTGCTTGTTTTCGATGGTGGTAGTCACTACTGAGCCAAGGTATGTGAAGCTGTCAACACGTTCAAAGATATGACTTCCAAATGCTGTTTCCCTCTCCTCATTTGCTATAGGATCCTTAATAACCAATATGTACTTGGTTTTGATGAGTCATAGCTTTGATGAGTCATGCTCTAAAACTGTTCTTAAAAATAATCCATAATAGGACCTATAGGAAATTAGACGTAGACATCAGTAACACTCAGATGGGATTCAGAAAGGGCTGGGTACAAGGGAGGCTCTGTTTGCAATGAACGTTCTCTCACAGAGATGCTTAGACATGAACCAAGAAATTTACGCCTGCTTTATTGATTTCGAAAAGGCCTTTGACAAAGTACAACATGAACCACTAAGACAAGTTCTAATAAAGAAAAATATAGACAGCCGAGATATTTGAATTATATGCAATCTATATTGGAATCAAACAGCAAATGTCAAGGTTGAGGGCAGACTAACAGAATAAATTCAAATCCGTCGAGGAGTCCGGCAGGGATGTATCTTATCGCCACTTTGATTTAATCTGTATAGTGAAGCTATCTGTGAACAAGCACTCGAGGAAGAAGATCTTGGTCTGATAATAAATGGTGAGACGATTAACAATATAAGGTATGCTGACGATACAGTTCTCCTAACGGGAACGCTAGTAGAACTACAACATCTCGTTCAAAGTCTCAATATATACTGTAACAGTTACGGCTTGAAAATTAATTTGAAAAAAACTAAATTTATGGTAATCACGAAATCAAAGAACATCAGAGCTAATCTTGTAATAGACAATACAACGATTGAGCGTGTGCCCTGTTATAAATATCTAGGTGCTTGGATCACAGACGATACTGATCAAACAAAAGAGATTAGATGTAGAATAGAAATCGCTAGATCAGTCTTTAATAGAATGCGCAAACTCTTTTGCAATCGTGATATCAATATAAAGTTACGAATACGAATGCTGCGGTGTTATGTCTTTTCTACCCTGTTATATGGAGTTGAGGCTTGGACACTAAAACAGTTGACCATAAAAAACATCGAAGCTTTCGAGATGTGGTGGTATAGGCGCATTCTCAGAATATCATGGATGGACCGCGTCACTAACACGCAAGTACTCCAAACTTTAGACAAAAGATGCGAAATTCTAAATGAGATAAAAACTAGAAAGATGGAATACTTGGGGCACATTGTGAGAGGTGAAAAGTACGAACTTTTAAGAAACATCATGCAGGGCAAAATTAAGGGCAAAAGAAGTGTGGGAAGAAGAAAAATATCGTGGCTTCGTAATCTACGTTAATGGTTCGGGTGTAGTTCGATTGAACTTTTTAGGCACGCTGCTAACAAAGTCGCAGTGGCCATGATGATTTCCAATCTCCGCTAGGAGTGGCACGAGAAGAAGAAGAAGACTTGGTTTTGTCTTCGTTGATGACTAGACCGACCTGTTTCGCCACCGTTTCCAATTCTAGGAAATATTGAGAATAGTATTAAATAAACCAATAATAAATGTTTGTTTTTCATCTGTATTAATATGTTGAAAAATATGTTTGTTTGAAAGTGAACACAACAAAAAAATTCATACATAACGCGGTATAATTTCCAAAGATGAAAAAAATACATTTACAGTTTCCAGAAAGTGGGCTTTATAGCTTTGGTATAATAAATAATTTATAAACTTTAATTAAAACCGAAATATTGTATATAAGACCTAATGGGTCACTTTTATTACATTTTTTTTTAATCGTAAACATATAGACTAAAACATAACACTCCTTCACAATTAAATTAATAAGAGCGATTAAGAAACTGTTTAAGTGTGCGTGGTCTACATAGAATTCTGTGATTTTTATAATAAAATCAAAAATTAACGAAGTGTTTTACATAAATGACTTATGTTAACGACCTTTTATCTATCATGATCTTAACACGTGTAGAAACATGTGATACTACTCCGTCGTAGGCTGTAAAGTACGTTTCCACTCCATTATGTATTGGTAAAACTGAAAAACTTCCAACAATTGTAGGATTAAACTACTTATTTATCGTAATGCTTTTAGGAATTTCATTCAACGTTTTATTCCAACATCTCCTTACATGTTGCCTCATTATGGTAGTAATCGATGTTTCACCTAAAAAATGCTTTCGTTGTTTCTATCAAGTAATACAGAACTTGCTTTCATCCAGTTTTTTACATCTTGCTTAAGCTCCACAGCACTCATGTCGTATATTTGGTATACAGAAGTCAGTTATCTTTTCTTCTCAACTTTCACGTTTGAGGCTAGAGTCTGTTCCTTCTTTAAAAGTTAGTTGTAATTACACTTATTTATGGTTCCTTCTAAATTTCGTCTTTCTATTGGTAGTATAAAGCTTCCTCTAAATGTGGTTTCTTCTTCTTCTGCCTTCTTGTATGCAGGCTTTAAAGCTTGTTTCTTCTTTAATATTAGCCTCCTAAATTGTTTAAATTATCGCATCATATTTTTCTTGGTCTGCCAATACTTCTTCGTCCATTTGGTGACTTATCTCGTGCCATTCGTACTATCCTATTCTCTGCTATTCTACTAATTTGTACATTCCACTCCTGTTTCCGTTTTATAACCCATTAATTTATGTCTCCTATTGCATGCTCAAGAACCAAATCGACAAAATATTGATTAGAAACAGATGAAAGACATGTTTTACAAACGTAAAAACTACACCAAGAGCTGAATATGGATGCGATCATAAATTGTTATGAGCTTGTGTCAAGATGAAGCTAAAAAGTCAATGCCGCACCAAAATCAAAACAGCCTGGAGATTTCAAATCTGAAAACATTTAGAGATGCATTAAAGAAAACTAGTATATTGAACACACAAGAGAACCTAGAAGAAATGTGGAAAGGTTTAAGAATCAAAACTGAAAAAAAGATCATCAAAAGAAAACACTAGATGACAAACAGAACGCTGCAACTTCTCGAAGAGCGAAGGAGAATCAAATCTTTCATTTATCAAAACGACAGCAACAAAAATGAATTACTAATTGAAGAATTATTAAGAATAGAATTACTAATATCCCATGCAAGCAAGGTTCTACTTTATGTAATACATGAAAGACTAAAAGCTTTTGCCTCAGACATCAGAAGAACAAGCGGGATTTGTACCAGTAAAAGGCACAAGAGAACACATCCTTAATGTCAGATAGCTAATCGAAAAAACCCTTGAATTCAATACTCCTATGCTTATATGCTTTGTGGATTACAGAAAGGCCTTCGATAAAGTCAAATGACAGCAGCTATGGTCCATACTATCGGAAATGGGAACACTCCACCACTTAATTCAACCAATTTACTAGGCGGATGGAAGGCTGCAATATCAGTAGGAGGTCAAAAAATCAGTAATTTGTTTCATATACCTGGGGTCCCTAATAACAAATGACGGAGGGTGTGACAGAGAGATACGTAGAAGGTTGATTATTGCTAGAAGAACTATGATGAAACTGGTAACAATTTGGAAAAATTCTAGCATAACAATACACACAAAACTAAGGCTGGTAAGGACACTCATTTTTCTCATAGCCACATATGCATCCGAAACGTGGAGCTTAAAGAAAGCGGATAAAAATAAACTAGACGCTTTTGAACTGTGGATATACCGCCGTATGTTAAGAATATCCTGAATTGATCATCGGACTAACAGATTGCTTAAACAAATACAACAGAGATATTTGCAGTATTTTGGACACATTGCTAGTACGATGGAAAAACTGATAGTCGAGAGTAGATTTGAAGGAAGGAGACCTAGGGGAAGATCTCCAAGCCGTTGGCTAGATCAAACAAAAATATTGATTAACCAAGGGTTACATGAAGCGGAACAACTAGCCCAGAACAGAGAAGGATGGAGGGAGATCGTGAAAAAACTGTGAAGGTCTGATGGTGTCACCACATCTAAAAAGGGATTAGGACTGAGGAGGAGGATTATAAGCGTATTTTGCGCCAATTTCGGTAAGCATTGGATCTGGCATCTCGGAGACCCGTTTAACCATTTAGCAAAGATCCAATTTTATTGTTATTTTATTTATAAATGTAATATTAGCTATTTAACAAAAAATTCTCCGGGCTGGTTTTGAATCTACAAATCTAGATGGAGTTGAGACCGATTTAGGAACCGCTGGCATATTCGTATTAGATTGCGTTGAAGTACAACAGTGATTATAAATTTGTGTTTCTAATAATATTATAAAAGATTTTAATTGCTGTTTCACAGCTATATATTAAAATCAAAAACTTTTGGAACCTACGACCAAAAAAAAATATTTTTACTGTTTTGTGGTCACAACAAAGTAATAAATAGTGACCAAAAGTAATATTATTATCATTTATATTACCCTCTTTAATTGGAACACACCTCGATAATCAAATAATTAACAACAAGAAAAAACTAGTCCTATTTCTTACGTCCTTAAAGGAGTGCTCGTCATCAGCGACTTTTTAACATTTAATATTCGTATAGAAAAAAGTAATTTAGTATTGATTTAAATATGTGTAGCCTGCATAATATATTTTAATTATACTAGTATGGATAACTGCTCCAAATACTTTGTTCATTTAATTAATAAGTGCAAAATTGACTGGTTTGAATTTCAGGGTCGTGTTGAACTAGATCAGTTAGTTTTTTTGGATAAAAAAATCAAATATTGTTGCGTTTTTCTATATATTATTAAGCATCTACAGTTGTTGAGAATATTTAAATGGAATGTCCATAAATGTTAGAAATATTCTCGGTATTGCTGTTTGTATATAGTTGATCGTGTTGGGGTAAATTGTACTAACTGTTCTAGTCTTCTATGCTTACACTTCTTCTTCATCGGTCTCTATCCTGAGCAACATATTTCCAATTTGTTCCGGCTATACTTTTAATGTCATCAACCCATCTCATCTGTGGTCTTCCTCTTAGTCGTTTACTTTCGTAAGGTAACCAATGTTGTATTGTAGTAATCCAACGTTGATCTTTTTGTTTAGCAGTTTAGCGTCTTTAATTTTGATGATTTTTTGAACTCCCAGTGCTGGTCTTCGACATTTTAAGCCTCTGTTGTTTTCAATGACTCGCTCTATTAAGTTCTCGTTACATTTTTTGTATGTCGCGTTTTAGTTATTTTCTAATTGTTTCATTAATTTCTCTGTATTCTTGAGTATAGCGTTTGTGTTGCGCTAGTAGTTGTCATCTTTCTGTCATTAGTTGTTTAGTTTCATTGCTTATTTGGTCTTCTTTAGTCCTTGTTTTTTACCTTGCGAGTAGATCTTACATGAGTCTTTTTTTTATCTTAAGTTACGGATGAGTTTTGTATAATAACAGTACAACAAAATTAGTTCTTGTTCCCAGGCGTTTCCTATTATTTAATGGATTTTACTTAGAAGTGCATGATCCCCATTTTTTAATTAATTCTTCATCAATAATGTCCAGACCTGGAGATTTGTTGTAGTTTAGAGTTTCAACTGCATCTGAATGCTAATTATGTTACAAATTTCTATAGTAGTATTTTTTTAATAAATTTTGTACCCTGACGCCACTTTTAATTCAAACTTTAATTATTTATCTATAGGCATTACGAAAAACGTTGAACACCAACATAGATCATAACCAAATACTAGCATTACGAACTACTACACCTCATTATTATTTGTAATTACACAACGAAAAATATTAGGTTTGCGCATTTCTTTCAAATATAAATACGATTTCCTGATGTTTATTTACGTTAATATACGATAGGATTGCTTAAAAATTTTGTAATTGATCTAAATTAGTCAATATTGGGTTTTGATTAATTTTTCCTTGTTACACATCTAATTTAAGGCTTTCGACAGGTTGAAATTTGATAAATAAATAGGAACATTTTGAAATCGAAATAATTTTAAAAGTAGAATAGAATAACTAGATTCTGTAATACTTGAGTTGAAGGTTTTATATATTTTGTATTAAATAGCGGACGATATGAAGCTTCTTTGTATGGTATTTATAAAAAACTAGAATGAGTGTCAGTTACAGGATAAAATAAATAAGTAAAATTAAGGATTAACAATTTATATCTTTGAATCCTGCCCTTTGAATCGTACTTTTAGCCAGTTGTTAAAAAAATCATTAACTTTTTTCCGCATATTAAAAATCAATTTTTCCAGAACTGGGCATACAAAATCAAAATACGAAAATGATGTATCGTATTAAACCCCTTTCTATTTAAGATTTTACATCTGAAGGTCATCCTCTTTTAGGGGATTGAAATTTTAGAAATGAAATATTTAGAAGACGCCCCTTTAAAATAAAAATTGACGGTTTCGGCCGATTCTTGTTTTTTTGCATTAATAAGAACAGAATAGGGGTGGAAAGTTTTCTTTGTCATGGTGTACAGGCTTGTTTCCTTCTGGCATAGCCCCATCTTAAATTTGGACGTCTTCTTGGTCTCTTGCCCCAGTGTAATTCTAGTAGACCATGTATTGTCAGTTCTTTTAGGCCTTCAGGCCTAAAATTCAGGAAATTTTCATATTTTTACCTTAGCTTTTGCTTGTCTGTATATATTTGCTAAAGTCTCCATGTGCCGTTTGCCACTGCCTTGGTTCGACAAAGCTCCTATTACTTCCTTGGAATCTAAAGCCTTGTCGAAATCTATGAAGGTTGATGCTAGCTGTATTTCATATTCTTTAGCTCTACTTATTATTTCTCGAAGCGCATGGATATGATTCAGTCCACTGAATCCAATTCTAAAACCAGCTTTCTCTCTTAACTGTATAGAATTACGTTTGCTGCATTCCAGTAGTCTTATAGACATTTTGATCTTAGGCAATTCGGAAATATGCATGCTAAGATTTTCCAGCTTTTTTAGCCAGCGTATTCAAGCAGTTTCCACTGTTATGCCATCTATTCCAGCTGTCACGAGTTGTATTAAATAATTTCTGTCTGTAATTCTGGTGTTTTCGTTTGTTACAGCAACGATTTGCTTTTTCCCAATGATTAATTTTTGATTGTTTTCTTATAGTTTTGTCTGTTTTTGTTTGCATTTTCTACCAGTCGTTCATTGTATTTTCTTACGTCTTCCTTAATATGTTTCCTGATTGTCTTACAAAGTTTGTGTATTGTATTCCCTTAATTACTTACTTTCATTTCTCTACTTTGTTTTAGCAATTTATTTTGGGTTTATTAGATATTTTACTATGTTCATTTTATTGCTGCGGACCTCCGATTTCTTTGGCACTATCCAGGATAATTTTCATTAATTAAGAGCTGTCGATTTGGTCATGTAATTATTCATTAGTTGTCTTTGGTAGTGATCTAAGTTTTCTTTTAGATTGTTCATATGTATACCGATAACTGTTGGTTTTGTGATTAATTCTATTCTGTTTTCTAGAACAATTTTTGATCAAATTTGTCAATGATCGTTTGCCTGTTTGAAATTTATTTATTACACTAACATCTTCCATTGTAACAATCTTGTTGGTTATAATAAAGATAAATTTCGTTCTTAGTGGTTACATTTGGAGCTACGTAAGTCCATTTTGTGTTCGATTTTTTCTTAAAGAATGCTGAATGAATTTTTTAAAAAACAGCTGTTGTCGTCGCTGTATGTGGTAGCCATGTTTTCTATTTTAACTATTTGATGTGAATTATACATATGTATAAGGGTTAGACCCAAGATCTGTGGCCTAGAGAGCCCGATCTTTGTTTTTAATATGTTGTTTGTCCACAATTTTCCTTCTATGAAGTATTTATTGCCTAATTGACGATAGCTCTGATGATGACATTTATTATGTCGAAAGTATACTAAGCTTAATTAATAAATTATTTTACACACTATCAATTTTATTGAAAATATACAAAACCTGCTTACCAGTTAGACCTATTTAAAAGTGTGTACAAGTCTTACAGTCTTTTTCAATTTATTATATTGTATATAATTCAATTACAAATAGTCCTACATATTTCTGTTCAATGTCAAACCTCTTCTATCATATATTTTTCTTTCAGAATCAATTGCAGGTTTTGATATATGTTTCTGTCAGTAAAATATTATTACATTAAATTAAATTAACCACCAAGACAACTGGAGATGCTTCAGTCACTTATTGTCATCATTTAATTTCAGTATTTCTTAAAAACGACCGACAGTTGACTCACCAAAGGCAAAATGTCAAAAGTTTATTTGGCAATTTACACCAAGTCTTTCACAATCACAAACCGTTACGTCTCACATAAATCAAGAAACAAACCAAACGTTACAGGTTCATAAATATCGTGAATGTACCTTTAATTTGACACTGTTCAATAAATATTTCGTATTATAAGTTAATAATATGCAATTATGTAATTTGCCATTTCGATAATTGAACAATTTTCCATTGATTTATTTATATAACGGATATCAATTTACAAATGTTTTGTTTTTGCTGGGTAAAACAATACAAATAAAGGAAAGAAAACCAAACGGCAAGTACTTGTAGGAACAAAAAAGTGTTTTTTTTCATATAAAAGAGGAATAATTTTCTGATTTTTACATGTTTTTTTGTAACTATTTTTTCTATATTTGTGATTGTTTCTCTGGATATTCTTATATATTTTTGTATTCATTTTATTCTATCGTACCAAAAATACGGTCGATATAATATTGTTACGTTTTTCTGTAAGTTCAGTTTTACAAAAACACTTCGCTAAGACTAATCATCAAAAGCCAATAATAAAACATCTGTTCTAGAAATTGCTAGCAGGTGACGATGTGCGATAACCAGAAACCAGAGAGAGATACAGATAAAGAGATTGTAGAGGATGTACCTCAGACCTTATCCATTATTGTTGGTATATTCTTGTTGATGACTTCTTCTTTTAGTATTGGTAACCAGAGCTTGCTTATTTGATTTTTCCCTTTTTGTTATCTGTTTTTTTCTCGTGACTATCAATCTATCATTCCATTGTACTCTGTGCTTGTTATCCCAGACATGTTTGCATATCTGAGATTTGTCCAAGTCTCTGTTTTTGATGTACTTATACTTCATGCTGGTTAATCCTGACACATAGTGATCCCACGGTTTTTTCCCACATAAAAATTGTTGCATTCACAAGGTATTTTATAGATGCAATTCTTTGATATTTCCTTTGTATTGTTTGATTTGGTTTTAGTCAAAATAGATCTCAGTGTGCAATACGCAGTAATGACAGTCGCCTCATAAACAATATGTTTTGGGAAAGAGCAGATAGGATAAGGACGGCTTAGAAAAAGGTGAAAAGACGCTGTCAGATAGGATCTAAAGGAAACTGGAGTGACGCAATGGAAAATAATAGCACATGATCGACAAAAATGGAAAGCAATAGACAATGTAATAAAGAATAAAAAAGAGTTGTAACGATATTGATGGTGGTGAATGAAACAGAACAAAAATTACGCACTTGGAAGGAATCATAGAGGAATTATTTTAAGACCAAAGACAATTCAATCGCTATATGAACACTCTAAACGAAGACGTAGGAACCGAAGTACTACAAACGTTCACAGTACGAACCACAAACGCTAAAAACCTTAGGGAAAATACAGCATCTTACGGCGCATAATCCAATGTAAAATAAGGGACAGGAGTGTTGGAAGAATACGAATATCTTCGCTGACGAATCTACGACAAGGATGGTAGTTGAAGTTCAAAACAACTCTTTAGAGTAGTTGCATCGAAAATTAGAATGGCTATGAAGATTGCCATTGTCATATTCTTTAATTACGGTTTGATCAATGCACATGCTCCAACTGATGATAAACCAGAGGGAATAATAGAATAGTTCTTCTAAGATCAAGAGCAAGCCTACAGGATATGTACCAGAAATGACATTAAGATTGTATTAGGTCAAATGAATGCAAGAATAGGACGAGAGCTAGTTTTCATGTCCACGATTAGACTCCTACTGGACCAGAATAAAGGAAGACATTGAAGCAGCAGCGAAAGATGAAATAGGAACAGAAATTTGTGACCGTAAAAATCATTGGTTTGAAGATGAATGCAAGAATGCTACAAAAGAAAAAAATTAAGCCTACAGAAAGATGCTTACCTGAAGAACTAGAACAACTGTAGATAATTAACAGACAAAGAGAAGGGAAGAAAAGAGGATACACAACAGAAAACAACGAAACTACCTAAATACGGAACTTAAATATATAAAAAACCTTATAGAGAGAAATAATTCAGAGCATTTTATAAGACAGTTAACATTAACAGAAAAGAATTCAAGACAACCACAAGACAATGCAGAAGTCAGAATGGTGACCTATTAACAACAAGGAAATATGTATTGAGTAGATGGTGGAATACTTTAACCAGGCACTTAATATGGAGGAAGAAAAAGAAAACCTGGAAGATGAAAGAGATGCGGTAAGATGACAGAAGAGAGGGAATGAGGAACCACCAATGATTGAACGAACTGTTAAAATCTTTTAATTAAAATGAACTTTTAAAATCTTATTTTATCGTTTTATCTTTCATCTGTAGGTCTTGTACAAAAAGGGTGTACATACAGTCGAGAGTTCGTTTATTTTTCATTTTGGACTAAGGTAATGATTTTTAATACTGAAGTTGAGAATTATAGAAATTACTACAGCGAAAAATATGACATTGTTTTTCACATGTGAAAAATTAAACAGGTCTTATATCTCCTTTGCAATCGGTTTGGGAATTCTGTTTAAATGGAGTTATTCTTGAGACATTTTCTTGTAAATCTTTTTTTAGTTATTTTGTGATTAGCTGGAATCCATGTTATATCATTCGGTTTCTGATCCCTGTGTTATGAACTCAGATAAAGCACCTGCAGGCCCAGGAATGTCTTGTTTTTAATCTAGTTTTTGATTTTCTTTTCTGTTTTTTTTTGTACCTAAATATTGTTTCTGATGCGTATTGTGGTCTTTTTCCTTTTCTTCTTTTCACTCCCGTCGCTACGTGACCGGCAGGTCACGTAGCCTGATATAATGACAACAGGTGGACACGGAGAATTCTAGAATGGAGACCAAGGACGACAACAAGAAGCATGGGAAACCTCAAAAAAGATGGGTAGATGACATAAGAGCAGTGGCATGCAAACAGTGGATTAGATTGGCGCAAGATAGAGAAAGATGGAAGCAATTGGGAGAGACCTACATTCAGGAGTGGATGGAAAATGGTTGACAAAGAAGAGACTCCCGTCTTTTCCCCCTAGTTTTCTTCGTTTTTGTTTTTTTTATCGATTTCTATCATATGAGAACGTGATTTTTTAGAAAAATTTATTTATTTCATTAATTCATTTATCTATAGATGCCATTTCATACAAAAATGAATATAACATGTATGAGAAACAAATTATATCTACCTGTTACTGAAGAAACATAAATATTCACATTTCTGCACATTCTTACGAAACCAACCAAGCTAATTTAAATAAAATAATTATTTTAATAATAACAATTATATATTTGCACCGAATCCATAATTTTCCTTCTTGGGGTATCCGCACAAAGATTTCAACTGGTATAATTTCACTTTGTTATGTAATTTTTGTTTTAAAACTTTACTTAAGATAAATTTTACCCATATTCTCACGTAAATCACGACGTATTGTATAAGCAACCAACAATTTTTGTAAAGTGCATGAAAATAGATAGGAAAGTTACAACAAAGACAAGACTCAACCCAAATTTATTTCATATACGATATTTACAACAAAAAAATTGTACACGTTGGATTTGCTTTAACTACTTTTTTTCTTCCTCCTATTTTACTATATTTAAATCTTTGAAATGAAAAATGAATTAAATGAAAATGCCACAATGCAGATAAAGCTGGACGAAAGCACAAAAACTAATCTCATAAGACTACAACGGGGAGTAAGACAAGGAGACACCATCCCTCCCAAACTGTTTACCCTTGCTCTAGAAGAAATTTTAAGAAACTAGAATGGAACAAAAGGGTATCATACGTCAACGAATCTTACTTAAACCACTTGAGAGTCGCAGATGACTTAGTTTTAACAGCCGATAATATCCAAGAACTAAATGATATGTTACAACAATTATGTAAATGCAGTTTCAGGAGCGGTAGTCTTAAAAATGAACTACAGTAAAACAAAATACTGAGACGAGACCAGACAAATATAACAATACAAAATCATACCATAGAAAATGTTTAACATTATGTATATCTAACCAAATCAAGATGCTGAAATTAAAAGGAGAACACAACTGGCATGGGACGCTTTCGGCAAACTAGCATATATCTTGAAAAACACCTCCATTCCTGTAAAAGTAAAGAAAAGGTGTATAACACATGCATACTACCAGTTTGTACCTACAGTTTGGAGACAATATCCCTTACCAAAAAATCTGCTAAAAAATTAGAAACAACGCAAAGTGCAATGTAATGAATTATGCTTGGAATATCACTGAGAGACATGATGACAACAGATGGGCACGGAGAATTCTAGAATGGAAACCAAGGACGACAACAAGAAGCATGGAAACACCTCAAAAAAGATGGGTAAATGATATAAGAGCAGTGGCAGGCAAACAGTGGATTAGGTTGGCACCGATAGAGAAAGACGGAAGCAGTTGGGAGAGACCTACATTTAGGATTGGATGAAAAATGGTTGACAAAGAGAAATCTTTTAAATTAGTTTTCGCAACTTGGATTTCCATCTTTTACTTTGCCCATACATTTCCCTACAGAAGTTTTATTGGTGTTATCGTTTTGTTCGTGTTTTTTCTTGACCGAGTTACATGCTTGTCCTATTTACCTCATTTATCATACTATCATTAATCTAGCATAAAAGTCGTTAAGAAAATATTTTAAAAAAATTGCAAGAAAGTGTTTATAATAGAGCAGTATCCTGCACATGTAATGTGGAGAAATTAAAGTAATAATAATAATAGCTGGAGGAATAAAAAATAGCTGAAGGATTAAAAAGTGAAGGAATATGATGGTCTTCCACGGGAATACCTGGCTATTCGCTGGCACGCGAAATAATAGCTCCTCTGTAAACGATCAGACAGTAACAGTGTAAGACCAACACATGACTTTCATACCAAACACACTAATCTACAGAATACAGAAACTGACTCAAAGACATTAGGGACTTTCCTCGTCTCTTGAATATATAAAATTAACGAGAAAACCGTCATCAACCGAGAAATTCTCAATTCGATAATTGTATGTAATAAAAACAGAACACTCTTTTTAGTTTTCTTTATAATTTATGTAATTCAGTGTGTTTAGAACCAATTTTGGGAATTTTCAACCTCGATTTACCGTTTGATATATATGCAGATGTGAGTATAAAAGGAGGGTGGCATATTTTTCAAAAAAAGAACGGAACGCCAAAAGAAAAAAAAAAGGCAAAATACTTAGAATAGTCATAAAAGAAACTTTAAAATATTGGCAACATTTTCTTCTTGGAAACGAGTTCTTAGTATTCTAAGATCACAAACCTTTAGAAAATTTAAACATAAAAGTTAAAACTGATGAAGAATTGGGAGACTTGACATTTTACTTATCTCTATATAATCTTAGAGTAAAGTATAGTCCAGGAAAATATAACCAAGGAGCAGACTATTTAAGCAGAAATCCAGTTCTAGAATCTCACAAAAATACAGATGAAATAATAAAAAATAGAAAACTTAATCAAATCTGGGAAATATAAAAAATGATCAACGCTCAAATCCTGTTTATGTCACCAAAGCAGATAGAACTCTTTTCTTAAATGATATATATTTGAACATTTACTACAAAATGTGTCTAAGTTTCCACCAAATTTCGTCTAATTATGGTTATTTTCAGACCTTCCCCCCTGCCTTAAGGACGTTTTCTTATCTCCAAACAAAGGTCAACGCTTTCATCATTCCTTACTCCCATACTCGCGGCGAACTAACAAATTTAAATTTCGGTCACGTCCGAAAAACGCGTACTATCAACACGAAACAACATACAAATATCACGAAAATTTCAAAACGGTAACCTTGCATTTTTTTTTCCCGGCCTTCTACGGTACCAGTTAACGTTTTTTGCTTTCTGCGAGAGCCGGACCTCAGTCACAACTAATTCGAATGTGTGTAAGATTGTTGTGATTCATTTGTTAAAGAGGAAATCCTGGATTATATATATAATATATATATATATATATATATTATATATATATATATATATATATATATATATATATATATATATATATATTTTAGTGGATTCTCTTGGGCTTAGGTTCATAAAAAAAAATTTAGTTGATACTAAGACATTTTTATATATATTTTTTCCGACGTTTCGGCAGGAAATCCATGCCTTTTTCAAGAATATATATTGACTAAAAAAAAATATATATTTAGTGACTTAGTGGGTATGTCCTATGTTTTAAAATTATTTTAATTGTGACGTCTAATTGTTAACACCAAATCTTTACATGCTTGGTAAGTCAAAAGTTTATTTTTTAAACCATATTATGTCTGTCATAGAATGTTTTTTTTTTAGTCAATATATATTCTTGAAAAAGGCATGGATTTCCTGCCGAAACGTCGGAAAAAATATATATAATAAATGTCTTAGTATCAAACTAAATGTTTTTTTATGAACCTAAGCCCAAGAGATCCACTAAAAAATATATATTAAGGTTCAAGAACTAAACTCAAACTATATATATATTATAATATATATATATTATATATATATATTATATATATATAATATACATTATTATGTTTTTTGGCATTGTTACGAAATTAAAAAAATCGAAACATTTGAGTATCGGAGTATTTCGGTCAGTATGCGCAAAAGTTAAACTTTTACATAAATAATAGACACAATAAAAATTTACCGGCAGCAATTGAGAGCTTAATAATTAATAATCTAATAAAATACGTTCCACTATAGATGGTATCAGTGACATTTCTTTTTCAACTGCAGCTTGAATTTCTGAAGAATTTCTGTAGAAGGCGATTATTTGGAGGTGTTACGGAAGTGTATTGAATGTATAAGACGTTTATTTTTACACGTTGGGTATTTATTTTGGAAGAGGTAACGGAAAAAAATGAAGAAATGTTTAAAAAAAATTTGTATACTTTAAGAAAAGCCTTCTATTCAATTAACTGCCGCTGATGTGGAATATTAGCCATTGTATTCGCAAAAATTGAGTTCTACAAGGAAGGTTTGTAAACCCTTCGCTCAAACTCCTTTTCATCGGAGGACCAAGGCTCCCTTCTTCGTCTGCCCTGACCCCACCATCAGTCTCCATGTATGTGAGGATGTATGTCCATAGCTGGGACATGTGTAGAGATAAAACGATGCAAAAACAACAAAGAAAATGTTACAATGGAAGCCCATAGGAAGACAAAAAAAAGAAAGGCCCAGAACGAGATGGTTGGATGACGTGGAAGACAACCTGAAAACAATGAACATAAGACAATGGAGAAGAAGGGCACAAGAGAGATCTGAATGGAAGGACATAGCCAGAAAGGCAAAGACCCATCCAGGGTTATGATGCCAAAAGAGAGAAGAAGAAGATGTGGAATATACTGAAACACTACATAATATCAGACAAATATATTAGGCTAGTAAGGCTACTTTATTACCCTACCCTTAAAGTACTCCAATAGTCCAAAGCACTAAGGTGAACTGTCTCAACCAATAAGTATCAAAAAAGGAGTTAGACAGGGATTCGTTTTATCACCTACGCTGTTCATTATAGTAATAGATTGGATAATGAAGCAAACTCAAAATAAAAAAACAGGACTACAATGGGAATTATTAAACACATTAGATGACCTAGAATTTGCAGACGACATCTGTCTGATGACTTCAAATAAACAACATGCAAAATAGAACGACCACATTAAAACACATAGCAAACATTTTTTTATTAAACATAAACGCTAAAAAACGAAAATACTCTAACCAAAAAAGCAACAGCGGACCTGTATACCTGGGGATAAGCAAATAGAAGAAGTAGACGAGTTCTGCTATCTAGGTAGTGTAGTAAATGCAACAGGTAAACAGGAAAAAGACATACCAAGAGGTAAGGGAGAGTTAAGAGAAAAGGACATACCTTAGCGCAAAACGCCTTTAACACATTACGAAATGTATGGGCCTCAATAAGTATTAGTAAAAAAACGAAAAATGCATTTTTTTTTCAAAATTGCAATCCTTTGTGAAATGATGTCTACGGATAATATTGAAAATATATTGACTAAACAAAATCACAAACGAAGAATTGTGGCGTATAACGAACGTGGAAGAAATAGAAATTACAATCAAAAAAAGTGGAAATTGAGGTAGATAGGGCACACGTTCCGGAAACCCCCGATTAAATATAGCCAGACAAGCCTTATGCTATAGCCTACTATGGAAGAGAATAATAAAAAACAATCTTAAACAAGTTAATATAACATGGAACGTAGTAAATAATATTGTAAGGAAGATAAGAAGAGTGGAGGAAATTAATCAATAAAATTGAACGGAATTCAAACAATGATGCGTGAGGCTAGCAACCTTACCATCAATCTTTTCTTCTGGGGCTTCTCTATCTTCTGCAATATGGAATAATTGTCCCGCATTTGATATCCAAGTCCATTCACGAATATTGCTCAACCAAGAAACCCTCTTCCTTCCTACACCTCTACGGCCTTCTATTTTGCCTTTAAGGATCAGTTGTAATATATTATATCGACTTCCTTTTACTATATGTCCCAGATAAGAAATTTTTCGATGTTTAACAGTCTTTAGCAGTTCTATATCTATGTTGACGCTCCTTAGTAGTTATTCATTAGTTTTACTTACTGTTCAAGGTATCTTCAGCATTCATCTATAAACCCACATTTCCAATGCTTCAATTTTGTTCATGATCGATACTTTAAGCATCATCTACACTTCTTCACTATACAACAGTACGGACCAAATATAACACTTAACCATTCTTTGTCTTAGTTTTATTTCTATGTCTGATTTTGATTTGATTTGATTGAAAATTTGATTTTGTTTGAGTTTTTTTTATGCCCATTTCCTCTCCTACCTCGTGAATATGATCAAGCAGAATTTGGACACCTTTAATATTATCTGACAGAGTTACTATATCGTCTGCATATCTAATCACATTAAGTAGTTACCCGTTGATTTTTATACCATATGGTTGTCTCTCAAGTGCCTTTTTAAATAACTGGTCTGAGTAAACATTGAACAATGTTGGCGACAAAATGCTACCTTGTCTGACTCCTCGTTGTATGGAGATTTAATCGCTGTAGTTATATTCAATCTTAACGATAGAAGTTTAATTCCAGTACAAATTTTTAATGACACGAATGTTCTTATCATCTATTCCTATATTTTTCAGTATTTGCATTAATTTTACATGCTGTACTTTATCGAATGCATCTTCGAAATCCACGAAACATGCAAAGACACCTTTTCTTTGATCACGGCATTATTGTAATAGGATGTAAGCACAAAAAGTGCCTCCCTTCGAGATCTTCTTTGCATTTGTATTTGCGTCTAATTCTGTTGTGGAGTATTCCTAGGAAAATTTTAAGAGTGTGGTTCATTAGGCTAATTAATCGATATTCTGAGCATTTTCTCGCATAGTGTTTTTTAAGTATTGTGACAAAGATGGATTTGAGACAATCTGTGGGAATCACTCCGGTGTTACATATTGAAATAAAAAGTCTTACTACTACTTTTATGATATCATTCTCTATTAGTTTCAGCAACTCAGTTGGTGTATCATCTGGACCACAAGCTTTTAGTTAGCAAGTTAGCAAGATACAAATATTAAAATACTACTCCCCAAATCGGGGCCGTTGCCTATTTGTAACCTATTCCTGGAATTAAAAACGACTCCGATGTTTCTTTTTCTGTGTGCATTACGATGCCTAATATAAAACAAAAACCGTCCTCAACATATTGCAATATGTTTTGTATATAGTTTAACAGTAAAAATTATATAAAACTATAAAAATACAGTTTTAGAAACAATAATGCAGCAAATTAGAATGTCAACGTCATTTGACAGCCACTTGTCATTTGATTTTTAGATAATATTTATTTAATGTCGGTATAAAAATCCCACATGCCCATTAATAGTTTGCTGCAGGTTTTTCTATCGGATGTTATCATTCCCCTTAAGTTATTGCCACAAGATAAACAGTAGATGAGGTAATTTGTAATAGCTGTAAACTATTATAACGTCAATTCGCATTCTGCGATAGAACACGCAAAAAATCAATAAAACACATAATGCTAATTTAAAAGTGAGCGGTAATTAACATATGTTGGGTTACTGACTCTGCGTCACTGAACTTGTGCTTATAATATTTCTGAAAAATGTGCAAAACAAGAGAATTTTGATTTTTGTCATCCTATTTGTCAAAAAATTATTTTTTGAAAATTATCAAAGTTTAAATTCAAGACTCGGTGATTTATTGGATTTTAGCTGTAAATAGCAGTTTCTGGGAAACTATTCTTGACTCAACCAAAATCGTGAAGACGTTTCAAACAGGGTGTAAGAATACATATTTTTACAATATATTGCGTGGTTTTAGATGTCTAAATGTTTTGGAGAGGAGTATGAACAATTTGAAGTTTCTGATGGCAAATATGGATATAGCTCAGCAAGAGAATCAGACTCGTCTAATTCATAGACTAAGGAAGCTATTCGAAGCTTTATAAAGAGGAGAAAGATAAAATTATATTCACAAGATAGTCGTGATGTTCAAGATCCAGAATCCAGAATCGAACTTAGATTCCCAACATCTTTGAGATCCAGTGATTCAATACAAGTATTTGTTAATTTAATAATCATGGAAACTGGGAATGTTGACATATGGCAAACCAAGACATTTCTTTGATGTAGTAATTGATGATAGAGTCATTGTCATTAGTCTAATTTATAACCAAACAAAAGTATGTAACTCTAGTGGCTACAGACACAACACCAATCTATGCAACGACAAATACCGAAATTGGAAAATGACTCGTTGCCTAGATGGGTTTAGTGTCAAAGAACTGTGAAACCATGTAGAAATTTGAACTGCAAATGTTAAGTCTTCATCAATGACACCCCATTATCCTTTAGGGGAGCTTAGCGTTAAACAGTACAATAAATTAAAAAAACATTGCATAAAAATATTAAAATTATGTTCTGAAAGAAGATAATTAAAGCCGTGACAAACTCTGTTAATAGAATATATGAAAAAATAATTAAAAACAGAATAGAAAGCGAATATAAAGACTTTATAGAGGCTAAGGAACAGGCAGGATTTAGGGCAGGTAGCTCTACTGTTGACCATTTGTTTTGCATTACATAGATTATTGAAAAGAAAATAGCCGTTAATCAAGAAGTACATTTATTGTATGTAGATCTACGAAAGGCTTATGATAGCGTTCCACATTATAAATTATGGAAAGCGTTAGAGAAAACAAACATAAGCATTTAATAAATGTGACGAAGGAACTGTACGCTAATGCTAATTCAAATGTAAAGGTTGGAAATCACAAGCAAGAAAAGCAATTTTCCTTCTTAATAGTATCTTTGGGATCAACAAATCTCTAATAATAACAAGCACAAGATATATACTGCAATCATTATATAATTACCTACAATAGTATGACAAATAAAATACAAGAGAAAACTTGAGGCAAAGAAATTGATTTCTGGAGACGTTCAGCTGGAAAATCTAGACTAGAAAGAGTAATGAACAACAGAATAAGAGAAATTATGAATGTAAAACATACAATAGTAGACGATATTGGTACTCAACAAGTCAGACGGTACGGTCATGTACAGAGAATGTCTCCCAAAACAAATCTTAATGTGGACCCCTCAGGGTAGAAAAAAAAGGAAGACGTAGGAAAACGTTTTAAACTGATCTCTATATGTATAGAAGATTATTGAAGAAAAGTGAAGAGTGTCTAACGTGACTTCAAAAAGCGTTGTACTGTATCTAATGGGGCATTTAGTACATCAAGCACGCTTATAACTGACATTTGGTATACAAGTTTACCACTAGCGCAGACAATGATGACCACCGATACAAAATTGATTGGAACAAGAATGTGGCTCTAAGGGAAAACGAGGATGGAGCTACTATTACGATCTGGAAACACAAAAGAAATATGTAAATATTTTCTACTTAACACGGTAATGAAATGGTCGAAGTGTCTTGAAACATTGTCCAATCAAATAGGAGCTTACTTCGATACTCTTAGGAAAGGCGTTAATTAGTTTAAAAACGTGTGATTTGAACTGGTTCTAATTACATCAATTTATAATTATAAATTCTGTAATAAACAACATGGTTAAAAAAAAAGATAGTGAAACATCTAGTTATTTACAATAAAAGCACAACCAAACTACGAAAAGTGCCAAACAATCACCATCAGCTTGACCGAAAGCTTGGTATTAATAAACTGGACAACGAAAAACGATATGCCAGAATTGTTAGAAAAAAATAGTGAGAAACACAGCCGTCAGTATGCTATGAACAAAACTAAAAAAGGTAGACCCCTGTGACAAGCAACATTTTGTATGTATACAAATAACGTTTTTATTAGTTGTGTTTTGTTGTGTATAAACACAATCTTATATTTTAATAAGTATTATCTGCCATTTGTGAATGCATGTGTTTTACTAATATGAACCATAATCGGCAGATTCCATAAATTGCACAAATGTTGTATAGAGCCTATAGTTTTTACCAGTTGGTCCAGTCCCGTAGATACCTACTATATAAGCACCAAGTGCTCAGTACATTATAGAAACACAGCCTGTTAGTACAAAACTTGTGTTTGTCTCATTGGACCAATTTGGCCTCTGGAACCAATATCAGTTTCCCTGCCACTTTGGATCAATGTGACAGGGAATATTTTAAAATATATTTTGGAAGTTTATGTTTTAGAAAAACGTGTTAAGTTGACTATTTCTGTGAAAATTAAAAGTAGTGTTGTATTTTATGTTATATTATAATTGGGCAGTAAATAAATAGTTGCCAATGTAGTAGACCAATAAATAAAAGAAAATAGTTTATTCATTTTAAACATATCATTTGAAAATCTGAAGATGGCTCGCATTATTGTTGCTAAAATGTCAATAATGAAGAATTTATTTGATAATATTTTGTAGTTCATTCCCAATAAATAAATTTATAGAAAAAAATTCAAAGGTTAATAAAGATTTATAACGCTACACCAATTTTTAAATTTGTCCTTAAAAATGCTGATAATCACTTTGAGTAGCATACTACAATTTTTTATTTCTATTATTTTGGTGAATTATATATTTTTTCAAAATTGTAAAAATCAAAACTTACGTTATCAGGGACAAAATTTTTATTTTCCATTTTTCCTCAATGAACGAACATGAAGAAAAACCAAAAAAATTATTTAAAAAAAGAAGCTATGTAGAACAATCCCCTAATAACAATCCACTTCACACCACTCTCTTCGCGCTCTTTACTGTTCGTCTGTACGAGACTAGAAATCCACTTGCGAAGACCGCAACTTGGTTACTGTTCTAACGCAGCATCTCGGCCACATTTTCTTTCATAAGTTTTCTGGCGGTCGCAGGAGATCGAGCGCATTCGGCCGAAAGCACGAGCTTTGTTGCAGGACGGTGTTTTCCGCGGTGGTGCCAAATCTACTTTTTTTAAATTTAAGTGAAACAAATACATATTGTAATTTGCTCACTTTATTTTTGTAGATTGTTGATTTCGGATTAATTCATAATTATTCATAAATAAATTCATTTTCATAAATAAAATCAACATAATTGTTACTAAATTACTAAAATAATAAATGCAATTATATAATTCTCCAACATACAATGATCAGTGGTTACTGCTAATAATTAAAAATCCAATAAATCAAAAAATCTAATCTTTACTTGAGTTAAATTAATGTGTCTTGGCTGCAATGACCATTGACACAAAAATATTGTCTACAGTAATTACAATAAGCACATGTTACTAATTGCTACAGTTAAATCTATAAGCTTAGAACCTATGACTAAATAATGCAACAGTTTTATCACTAATCCACAAGGAATCTACGTTCCTGTAGTTGGCTGTATACCATGTATTAAAAATTTAATTAAAAATCCTTTGTAATAGGTATATTTTAGGCCCAAACGGGCTAAGTTAAAAAGACAAAACGTTTTCGGAAACCATGTTCCATCATCAGTGTCCTAGAAAATAGTTAACCACTTAATTAAAAAGAACATAGGTTAAAATTTTGACTAAGGTTAAAGAACAATGTGGTTAATACTTACTAGGAGTACATGAATGAAGCCACCAAGATTAAATATGTGGGTAAAAAATATGTGGGTAAACATATGTAATCGGGTTTTTACCCACATATTTAATCTTGGTGGCTTCATTCATGTACTCCTAGTAAGTATTAACCACATTGTTCTTTAACCTTAGTCAAAATTTTAACCTATGTTCTTTTTAATTAAGTGGTTAACTATTTTCTAGGACACTGATGATGGAACATGGTTTCCGAAAACGTTTTGTCTTTTTAACTTAGCCCGTTTGGGCCTAAAATATACCTATTACAAAGGATTTTTAATTAAATTTTTTATCACTAAGTGATAGGTTACGGTAAAGTACATGGAAAACAAGGGTCATATTCTGTTGAACAACTGAATGTCTTTTAAGAAACCAATTAATTTAAGGACTTGATCGGGTGAGTTTAAAACGTCTTTGATATTTGACTTAAGTTTATGGTGCACTCTGTGTTTTGCGACACTCGATCAGGATGTGTTTCACAGTTAATACACTTGAGCAGATTTGTCAAATGGGCTTCGGCTCGAACTTCATTAAGTATTCATGTGTGAATCGGGTATGTCCTATTCTTAATCTTCGGATGACAGCTTTTTCGTTTCTAGAGATTGTTGGAAGTTCAAATTTTTCAACAGTCTGCCGGATCTCATGTAATGCACTCTTAATTGCGTTCCAATGGGTTTGCAAGTTATGATACTGCTGTTGCTTGAAAATTTGGTTTAGGTCATTACGGATTTGAATATGTTGGACTTTTGAGGATTGACTGTTTACACAAGAAGCTTGCTTGGCTGCTTGGTCTGCTTTTTCATTACCAGGGATATAGGATGGTAGCCAGATGATCGTGACATTTACACCTTGAAAAGCGAGTGCACTATAAGTCCTATCGATTTCTTGAACTAAGGGATGCTGATAGTATAGACTTTTTATCGATTGTAGTGACGACAGGGTGTCTGTGCATATTGCTTGGTTTTTATCATCTATTTTAAGTTTTTTAAAAGCTTCTAGTATCGCATAAAGTTCTTCAGTGTATACGCTGCATAAATTCGGTAAAAAATATGATTTTATTATTTCATTGTATGTGGTAACGACACATCCCACTCCTGCTTGCTTTTGGAGGCTTGCCAGATCGACAGATGGCCACTTTATCTACTTCCATCGAAATCCATTAATTTAAAAAAGGGTTCTAAAATTTATTGGAGAGAGTCTTCTTCTTCGTCTAGCCATTCACGTCCACATCTGTACATAAGCCTCTTCAAGTCTTCCTTTCCATTGTTTTTTTATTGTACGCTACTTGTACCCAATTTTTCCCGGCAGTCCTTTTCAGATCATCTGTCCATCTCATAGGAGGTCTGCCTCTGGGTCTTTTGTGTTGGTATGGTCTCCAGGTTAAGATTGATCTGTGCCATTTGTTTAGATCGCTCCTAACTACATGTCCAGCGTATTCCCATTTCAACTTTAATGATTTTTGCACCACATCGGTGACTTTGGTTTTCTGTCTTATCCATGTGTTTGTTTTCTTGTCCTTAAGTGATATACCTAGCATTGCTCTTTCCATCGCGTGTTGAGTGACTCTAAGTATATTTATAATCTTTTTTGTGATTGTCCATGTTTGTACCGCATAAGTTAATATCGGAATAATGCATGCATCAAAAACTTTATATCTAAGATGTAATTGAATTTGTTGATTTCTGAGTATATAGTTCAGTTTACCGAATGCTGCCCAAACTAACTTTCTTCTTCTTTTTATTTCTTCAGTTTGAATTTCCCTATTTAGTATTATTTTTTGTCCTAAGTATATATATTCTTCAACTTTTTCTATAACTTTATCATTTATTATTGTTACGGTGTCTTGGGAGTGCATGAATGGAGATAGCGGCCATTGATGTTTATTCCCTTATATTTCCAATTTAGGTTTTTAAAAACGTCCTCCAAAATGAAGGTGAACAGTTTGGGTGATAAAGTTTCTCCCTGTTTGACTCCAATGTTTAATGGTACAGGGTTCGTGTGTTCATTTTCATTTAGGTAGTATGTAGCTGTAGTTTGGTTCATAGTTTCTTTTATTAAGTTAATATATCTGCTCTCTATTCTACAATTTTGCATTGCGTTTATTACGGCCGTGTGTTCTATGGTATCGAAAGCTTTTTCGTAGTCTAAAAATGCTATGAAAACTGGAAACTTGTCTAATTGGGACGTTTTCGAATTACGTCGCGGTTCAAAGGATACAATTTACAATTTCTTATTTGTACTTTTGCGAGTTAGCAAAATGAAATTTAAAACTGAAAACGCATGGATTTCAGTAGCATATCAGTAGTAGGTTGGAAAAAAAAATTTGAAATAAACAAAATGTTGCAACAACATTGATTGAAGATGATTAAAAAAAACGTGATAATCTTCAATTATGAAAAACGATGAAAATACACAATATGGTTCTGACGGTTAAAATGAGAAAAAGTACGTCCGTAGGCATCTGAGACGGTCCGTTTGACATAAAGAACGCAGTATGAGAGAGCTTTCGGTAAGGTGGCATCAATGACTTTCTCATAAATGTTTTTGTCGTTTTAAGAAGAAGCCATTCACTTTTTGCTCTGATTTGTTGGATTATGTGAGACGAGGATTCATACGACAGTATATATCTGAATAAAAATAAAAATTAAAGCAATGTAGCAATCGATGATGCATTAACTATGAAAGGAAAGTTTTTTTGTATTAAAAAGTAGGAGAAAATTCCAGTGGTTGGCTGTAGACCATAGTTTTTTTGTATTACTGGTAATTGATTAACTCAAAAGGCCAACAGAAACAGCCGAGGATTAATATTTAATATACGACTATGATCTTTACTTAAGATTAAATGATAAAAATATCTTCAATTTTCTGGAAACTGAATTTCCAGATCTATTGGAAGAAACACCTCGTGGAATTTGTAGACGTTTGTGACCGATGATCCATCGCCTTATATATTACTACTAGAATGCTGGTTATAGGTATGAATAATGGTTTTACAGATCATGGAATACAACGGTGATTTCAACAGCAACCTTCTGGATATTAGTGTGTACGTATATAGTGATATTTGTAATTGCAGGTTCACACAATACTACCAGCTAATTTTATTGACTGGTTTTTGATTTATTACTAAAAAAATTCAATGCCTGACACCTCTAAGATGATCATGATCGCATAATCATCATCATCACTGGCTCGACAACCCTTTTTGGGTCTTGGCTGTTCCAGGATTCTTCTCCATTCTGATCTGTTTTCGTGCTTTTTTCCTTCAGTTTTTTTATTTTTAAAGTTGTTATATCATTTTCTATTTGTTCTAAGTATCTCAGGTTCGGTCTTCCTCTTTCTTTCGGTCCTTTTTCGAACTGGCATCTGTTTGAATATTTTGTTTGGTATTTCGCCTTCTTCCATTCTTTCCCATACCTATCCAACGCAGCCGTCCTATTTTAATGAATGTTATAATATCCGGATACTGGTATATTTTGTATAGTTCAAAGTTGTATCTTCTTCGCCAAATTCCGTTTTCTTTTGTGCCCTTATATATGTGTCGCAAGATTTTTCTTTCGAAAGTGGCTAACGTTTCCTCTCTTGTAGTTAGTGTCCAGGTTTCTAAGCTGTAGGTGAGTACCGGTCTTATTAGGGTTTTGTATATTTGGCATTTTGTTTTTCTTGCGATGTTATCTGATCTTAGTTGCCTAATTAAGCCATCGTAACATTTATTGACAGTAAATATTCGCCTCTTTACTTCCTCCGCAACGTTATTATCAGACGTGATTAGGGATCCTAAGTATATAAAGTTTTTTACATCCTCACTGTTGTATTCTCCTATTGTTATATTTTGTGGCTGCATTATTTCTGCGTTTTTACTTACCTGCATTATATTTTGATTTGGTCTGATTGATTTTAAGACCACTATTTTCACTATCATTTCTCTTCTTTATCTTGCGATTATGTCAACACCATCTACAAATGCTAGTATTTGCACGCTTTCATTAATGATTGTTTCTCGCGTATTGACTGTTGTGTACCTCAGTATTTTCTCGAGTACGATGTTGAACAAGATGCATGATAGAGCGTCTCCCTGGCGTAGTCTCCTTTTCACATCTATTGTTTCCGTTAATTCATTTTGTATCCGGATTTTACTTTCTACTTTTAGAGATACTTTTATCAGTTCTATTAGTTGTGTTAGTATATTAAATTCTTTCATTGCTTTTATTAAAATTCTCGGTTTATATTGTCATATGCGCTTTCAAAGTATATAAAGAGATGATGTGTGTCGATGTTATATTCACTTGTTTTTTTGCGGATCTGTCGCAGAACAGATATCTGGTCTATTGTTGACTTCTGTCTACAGAATCCACTTTGGTATTTGCCAACTATTTTTTCATGACGTTGGACATTATTTTATATACTGCATTCAGCAGCGTGATTCCACATTAGTTTCCACATTCTAACTGATTTCCTTTTTTATGTAATGGTACAATAATACCGCTATTCCACTCCGCTGGTAGCTGTTTATTCGACCATATCTTTGTTATCAATTCATGTATTGTTTTTTGTAGTGCGTCTCCTCCTTCCTCCAGTAACTCCGATGTTATTTGATCCGATCCCGGTGCTTTATTGTTCTTTAATTTGTCTACTGCTGTTCTAATCTCGGCTATTGTTGGTGGAGTGTTTTCTCTGTTGTCTGCTTGGTCTAATGGTGCCAGGGTTCGTCTCTCTCCGATCTCCTTCAAGCTTTTCCGTAAAATGTCCATCTACTTAGGATCTCTTGCTGTTCTGTCAATATATTACCTTCCTTATCTCTACACATCGTTGTTCTATGATGGCATAATCATTTCATTTAATTCGTTGCATTGGGTTTTAGTCCGCTGAATTTTTATACCTACGTAGACCTGTGACAACGATTCGGCAACATCGCGGACTTACCGATGACAGCTTGCACTTGTTATGTGCTCCGGATCTTGAAACGATCATTACGTACCGATACCGGATCGAATTTTTATGCACAACGAGATACCATCTATCGAATAATGATTACCACGATTAGATGCCTATTTTGAATAGTTTTCCATAACGGAATCTCGTACAACTCGGCCCTCTTTGATATTCATTTTTATGACTGACATTCTAAAGTTGTTAACGCTTCTGCTCCAATTTTTTTTTGGAATTTAAATACCTAAGCAACAAAACGGTATTTTTATACAGGTTATATTAAAAAAAAAGTTACCACAACTGTTGTATACTCAAAAAGTGTTATGGGACATAAAAATGAACATAAAAACTGTGGTCCAGGTAATTTAAAACACGTGACAACATTTTATTATTCACGCAAAAAAAATCCAAATACAGTCTTATAGTATGGGTCAACAAAGTAAAGTGGCGCCTAATTTGAATATTTAAATTTTTTAAATTCAGTCTCCAGCTGACTGTTAAAAAAAAATGATTAAAAACCAGATTGACTACATCATCATCAACAAACGATTTCAGAATTCCGTAAAATTCACAAAAACATAAACGGGAGCAGATGTTCAATCAGACCATAATCTTTTACTAGGACGTTTTAAACTCCACATAAAAAAAGTCCATAAAAGAAAAGCACAAAAACGTCCGGACATCCAGAAGTTGAAAAATAAAACCACAAGAGACGAAGTCAAAGAGGAGACCAACAACAAAATAAACAGCACGGTAATTTCAAACATTAATCAAGAAAACATAAGTGTGGATGATATGTGGAATAAAATCAAAAATATCTATAATTCAGTGGTAGATAATAAACTTAAACCAGAAAACAATATAAAGAAACAGCCGTGGATGAGACAAGACATATTAGAACTAATGGAAGAACGAAGAAAACACAGACATAAGGATGAGGAAAGGTACAAAGAAATAAACAAAATCATTAAGAAATATATTAAAGAAGCAAAAGAATCATGGCCACAAGATCACTGCATAGAAATAGAATCCCTAGAACCGAAGCATAACCCTTTCAACCTACATAAAAAGATCAAAAACTTGGAAGGAAACGGATCACGAAGTCATAACTTCTGTTTTACGAAAATGACAGAATACTTGAGAAATGGAAGCAAAAATGGAGGGAATTTCCTACAGATTGGCTAGCTTCCACCTTTATCCCTCTCCCCAAAAAGGCAAATGCCTTCAGATGCTCTGATTACAGAATTATAAACTTAATGAACCATGCACTCAAAATCCTTCTTTCTGTTATTCACTCTCTCATGTATAGAAAACTTAAAGAAAACATTAAAGGTAATGGATTTTGACAAGAGCTATGAGTCATGCCGATTTAGTAGATACACAAGTTAACCTGTTATTTACAAGGTCACGGCTCTTGTCAAAATCCGTTAGCTGTAGCAGTGTTCAGTTTTGGGTTTAGAGGCGGACTGGGAACGCGGAGAGGCCCTATTTTCCATACAAATATTGATACAAATAGTTCGAGACGTAAATCGCTAATTCTACACATGCTTTATATACTTTGAAAAAGCATTTGACAAGGTGCAACATCAAAAATTATTTCAGATACTGAAAGAATCTAGTATTGATGACAAAGATTTACGCTTAATTAAAAATTATACGTACAGCAAAAGGCAATTGTACGAGTAGACAACGAAACCTCACAAGAATTCACGATAAAAACGAGGAGTACGTCAGGGCTGCATTTTTGTCACCGACGTTGTTCAATACTTACTCGGAAATGCTGTTTAGGGAAGCTATTGACGGTTTAAGAGAAGGTATAAAAGTCAATGGTGAAATTATAAACCAGTTAAGATATGCGGACGACACGGTTTTGATTGCTGATAATGCGGAGGATCTGCAAACATTGATAGACCGTGTAGTGGAAGCCTGTGACAGAAACGGCACAAAATTAAACTGGAAGAAGACCAAAATTTCTTGTAGTAAGTAAAAACAACGTAATACAGCACCAATTTACAGCTAATATTGAACCCTTGAAAATAGTCGATAAAATTACATGTCTTGGATGCAGCCTAAATAAGGAATGGGACCACTCACAGCAAATAATATGTCTTATAGAAAACGGCGAGAGCTGTTCTTCAATCGCCCTAGGAAGATTTATGTATCATGCACCTGAACATTGATATAAGAATACGAGTCTTAAGATGCTATGTATTTTCTACCCTTTTATATGGAGTCGAAGCCTGGACCTTGACGGATGGTACCATCCAAATGATTAGAAGCCGTCGAAATATGGTGCTACCTCCGCATGCTCAGAATTTTTTATACCCATCATGTTACAAACAACACCGTGATCCAAAGTATGAATAAAGATCTGGAAATTATGTGTATCGTGAAAATCAGAAAGATGTCATACTTAGGGCGTGTGATGTGCAATGAGAAGTATCAACTAATTCAACTAATTTTACAGGCAATATAGAAGGACAAAAGATCTCAAGGGCACAGCAGGACATCGTGGTTGAAGAACATCATACAGTTGGCAGGAATGACTACCATACATCTATTTAGAGCAGCTGTCAACAAAGTTGCATGTACCAACATGATTACCAACATATACAGAGGATAGGCAGCAAAAGAAGAAGAAAATTTAGTCAGGAAGTTTAATATTGTTTCATTATAATATTAGTTTTCGTATGTAATTATAGATATTGATTAGTTTATCAATATCAGTTTTTTTATTGATATTGATATTTATTTATGCATACCATTTCTAAGAATTCTCTTTTATTAATTGGATTTCATGTGTTAATATCTTGGTTTCGTTAAAATTAAATGAATGATTTTTATTAATTGCATGATCTATCAATGAACCATGTATTTTCATTATTTCTGAGGTCACTTTTATGTGATATTAGTCTGCCTATTAGATTTCTAAATGTGTGTCCCGATGTATGACTTATCACAATGTTCGCATGGGATTATATAAACTACATTTAATTTTAAGCTTCCCATAAGGATAATAGGTGATTTAGTTTTTGTATACAATGATGCTAATGTTTTAATATTTTTAGTTGCAATTTTAATCCTAGAATAGTTAGCAAAGACTTTAGTTAGGTGGGATGTTAATATAATTATCAACAACGAAAAATATAATAAACAGAAACGAGTGTCTTTTTGACACGCTCCACATTTATTTATTTAACACCTTTATAAAAACTGAGTTTATTCGCAGTAAAATACAAAAACTGTATACGAAAGCTACACTCTTTACCTTAAAACGAATCTTAATTTGTGTCGATAGGACATTTGGATCAAAAGATATCGAATTTTTACCGTCGAGCTGATACAAATTTAATTAAACATTGATTTCGCGCACATGACTCATTTTGACATTCAAAATGGACGGTAGCTTCAAGCGTCGTTTCTGAGAGAACGGTCCATTCTACACAAAAAGTGCTCTTTGGAAAAGTATGTATTGTTTCTTTTCATATTTTTACGTTTAATATTTTTCTTTTAGTGTACTATAATGTGATCTAATTGCATGCTGTATTCTAACGACTTTGTTAGAAAATATATTGCTTCCTGTTATTTCGTAAAATTTTTAAAACTGGCTATCTCATTTATTATGTTTTAAGTACGGAGAATTTGGTTTCTCGTTTGTATTTTGGGTTACAAATATAGAAACAACAGTAATGTTTCGTATTACAGTGACAATTAACTTAAATTATCGCCATTCAAAATCGTCCTACAATAGGGTTGATTTATGGAATGCTCTTGCCCCACGAGCTATTGACCACCCAACGGTTAGAGGTTTCTTTTTGACCGTCTCAAGTCTCAAGACACAGACACTTCATCACAAGGCAGCGAACGAAACGCACCAGTTTTATTGGTTCTCGTGGTATATAATCTCACTGGAGCATCACAAATGTTTTGTATAAAACTTAAGAGATCTCTGGTTAAATGATATTAGAAATAATACTGGAGAAAAAATGCAATATTTTGTTTATAAATAAATTAGCGGAAAATAGCAGATACAACAGTAAATAAATTACGAAATTAACTGTTTTTATTCATTATTGTTGTCTGTACAAAGAATGTAGACTTACCCTTTGGTTATATTGATGTATTCGTAACAGGCTGTAGAGTTGGTCGTGGTGCGTCACGACGCCCGGGACTTTATTTACAAACAAAATATTGCATTATTATTTCTATCATTTAACCAGCGACCTCATTAAGTTTTATACAAAACAAGTGATAATAAACATTTTTGTTTTAAAGTTATCTCAGCTACATTTTTTATTGCATTTTTTCAACATTTTTTTCTACGACGCACTTACAGATTCTTGTTAAATCGATTTTTTTGCGTTTTTACCCCTGAAAGGGAGTTTCAGAGGGAAGCCCGGGGTAAAAGTGGTAAACTTGTTTGCATCTTTTTTGGAGTCCTAAAATTAATATTCTAGGTGTTTTTCAAATTCACCTAATCTGACAAATTATTTGTTTCCCAGCTGGAAACGTGACTGGAACGTTATTATACCAGTATTACATTAACTTAATATAGCCGTTTTTTTCTTGGAACAGTTATACAATTTTCCTTGTATTACATATCCGTTTTTTACCCTACATTCGCTATTCCTGGTCTGGCAAAAGATAAAAAATTAGGTAGGAGTCTTAAAAAACTTGTTTACATGTGTGCTTGTTTACAGTGGGCGTGGGTAAATTTCTTAAGAATGATTATACAACTACCTCTTGCAATATTATGACATTTTAAGTTCTATAATTTAAATCCATTCCTTGCAAAATTGTGCTGTGGAGTATACTATAGCTACAGATAGCACGTGTATTTTTCCCGCAGATCTTTCGATCACGAAGATCAAGGCCACGGTCGATATTATTGGTTAATATGCTAATACTAAGAAATGAAAGTGTTACATGCAGATTAATTTGCATTAAAATAATACATTATATATTTGAATTAAGGTTTCTTGAATAAAAAGTAGACTATGAGTACATAATAATGTAAAAAAAACTAGTAAGAGAACAAGGTAATCGATCAGATAATGGAGGTAGATTAACTCCGAGTAAAAATAACTCCACAAAATTTATTATAATTTTTTAACTGAATAAGTCAGGGGGGGGGGAGAACTGTTTATGTCAAGTTGGTAATTTAGAATTATGTCTGTGTTTTTTAATTTGTTAAATTCCATACATTCTAATAAAGATACTTTGAATATGAAGTATTTGAAATTCGTCATTAAAAGAATGATTATGGTCTTAGAAGCTGAATTTTGTACGTAGAATATGTTTTTCTATTATTGAAAGTCCGTTTACGTTCTGCTATACATTTGTTAAAAGTTCTGGCGGCTAAACCGATGTAAGTTTTTGGACAGTCATCACATTTAAGCTTGTATACATCACTGTGTAAGTGCTTTTATTTTGGCTCTTGTTGTTCTTAATATATGTTTTCTAGCAAAAACTCTGCCCGAAAACAAAAACCATTACATCATCAAACAAGGTTTGGGACTTACTATTTCAATGGATAAATAAGATAGCGCCTTATCATTGCATTAAAACAAAATATCACAAAAAAATCAAGACGCCTGTTGTCGCTGTACGGTAAAGTGCATTACAAAGAAATGCTCTTTACAAATAAAAAAAAAATTAGTCTGGAGAAAACTTTCAATAAGCAAAACGATATAGTTTTATGCACGGTCTTCCAAGGAAGTCCGCGAACTGTTCCAAAGTAGACCATGGATATTCCAACAAGATTTGAATTTGTTAATAGTGACCATTGGTCGTCAGCCAGTCCAGACCTTAATATACTTGACTTCTAATTGTGATTATTTGTAGAGAACATGGTCTGTACAAGACATCACCATAAGAGTCATTGAAACAGGCTCTGGTAGAAGTTGTGGATAATGTGCCTGTGGATGTCGTCCGTACAGCGATCGATGAATGGTATAACAAACTTAGTACTAACGCTGTCCTTAGCCAAAAAGCTGCCATTCGGAATAATTTTTTTGTAGTTTGTAGTTCATTATATTAGTAATAAATTGTGCAAAAATTTTTCAAATCCACTCAGTAGTTTACCAATACCTTGTATCAATATTTATGGCAAGAACATAGATATATAACATTAATTAAATTAAAAATATATTTTTATTAAGCAAATTATCATCCCAATTGTTTTGTTTAGTCCTTTGTCCATCCTAGCACATAAAACGCAAAATTTCTTAAAGTAGCCGTGACTAAGGTTCTCAGAAAATCCATTCCGCGTCGTCGACCCCTCACGGAAAGCCAGCACCGTCCGACCTTGGTACCTACTTCTTCTTCAATGAGACTAATCTATATATTCCCAAGGTCGCGTTGGATATTTCAACGGATCTTCGATTTTATTACAAATTTCAATTTAATTGTGCAATTATTTCATAATTATTTTTTGCGTCATGGCTTTAATGGTACCGCCGTCATACGTACCTAGGTACGATCCTAAAAAGGACGAGTATATCCTTTAGCTATAGAACGATTTAAGATATTAAAATTTTTGTTGTTTATTAAAACAGCGGAAGAATTTTGATGCAATCTAATAACTTTCTGTTAGATTCGAATTACCGCTATAAAGAATGATAAAATGATTTTTTTCAGTACATTTTAAGGAACACTGGTCTGTATTCTGATAAAGTGGCTTATATTATAATAGACCTAGATAATAAAACCAAGATCGAAGTTATGAAAGTGTATGCTCCTACAACAACACATTAGGAAGAGGTAGTTGAAATGTTCTACAAAGATTTGATAGCAGCATTAGAAGAAAATGATACAAAGTATACCATCATTATGGGAGATTTCAACACAAAATTAGGAAAAAAGAAGAAAATACTGAAACTGAAATGGGATGCTTCTCGATTGGGTTTAAATCTAGACTGTAGCTGAGGTTTCGATGTTGTTATTCTGGGCCCACTGGTTTATTATATTTGCAGTGTGAACAGGACAATTATCTTGTTGGAAGATAAAATTATTTTCTGGATACGACTGTTCTACACTGGAAAACATAATGTTTTCTAGAATATTCAGATAAGTAATCCCAACAAACTTGCCATCAATACGCCATACCATTCCCATTCATCATCATCATCATCAATGGCGCTACAACTCTTCGTGAGTCTTTGCCGCGTTTACTATTGCCTTCCATGTTTGTCGGTCCTGTGCCAGTAATTACCATTGTCGCACTCCCATCTCCTCTAGATCTTCTCTGACTGCATTCTGTCCACCTTTTTCTAGGCCGCCCTACAGACCTTCTTCCATCTGGCCTTTCCCAGAACACATTGTTTATAAGGCGATTGCCGTTACTGCGTATCACATGTCCTGCCCACCTGAGTCTATTGGCCTTTATATATCTGACTAGATTTTCTTTTCCGAATAGAGACTCTAGCTCGTTATTGTATCTGCCCCTCCATTCGTTTGTCACGCTGTCTCTGCAAGGAACATATATCATTCGAAGAATTTTACGTTCCCATACCAGCAATTTATTTACTTCTCTTTTTGTTATCGTCCATGTTTCGCTTCCATACGCGACTGTTGGTCGTATTATGGTCTTATATATTCGGATCTTTGCACCTCGTGAAAGAAGTTTCGACTTCATCAGATGTTGCATTGCAAAGAAAGATCTACTTCCTGCCATTATTCTCGTTTCAACTTCTCGCTCTAATTTGTTGTCATTTGTGATTGTTGCTCCTAGATATTGTGTATCTTTAACCACTTCGTAGTTGTGATCATTTATGGTAATGTTTTGCCTTATTCGCCGTCGTTCTTGTTTTGAGACGACCATGTATTTTGTTTTGTCTTCATTTATTTTTAGACCGATGTTTTAATGCAGCTTCTTCAAAGCTCCAGAAGATATCCTTAATTTCTAATGCTGATTGTGCTACTGCGTCTACGTCATCGGCAAGGCGAGTATGATTTTTGCTCCCCGAGCAGTTATGTCTGGTTTGATTTTTGGATATATTTTTCGCATGACATATTCTAAGGCCAGGTAAAACAACAATGGGACAACGGATCTTCCTGTCTCAGTCCAGAATTTACGCAGAAAGTCCAGAAAATTTTAATTGAATCATAAGCCTGTTTGAAGTCTATAAAAATCTGATGCACGTCGTGATTATATTCCCAATACTTTTCAAGCATTTGTCTTATTGTAAATATTTTATCAATAGTCGATCTGCCAGGCCTGAAACCACACTGGTAGTCATCAACTATTTCTTCGGCGTATGGTACTAATAAAAAAAAAGAGTTAGTCTTCGTAAATGGGTATATTTATTTAAAAAAATACCCTTAAAAGGGCTACATCAAAAAAACAAAAGTTTTCGGACTAAACAGTCCATCATCAGGTTTAAAATTGCCTAAAATAAGTATAAACCATTTAGTTAAAGCAAACGTGGTTATTTTTAAATTTTGACTAGGGTTAAAAAGCAAAAATGGTTATACTTACTAGGTTAAAATGCGTGAGCCACCAAAGTACTAGGGTAAAAACTCTTTATATTACATGTAGTTATTAAAGATTGTACATATTGTTGTTATTAAAATGTGATGTTAAATATTAAATTGAATTTGACTTCGGGTAACATGCTTGAAGTGAGTTCCAGTGTCCGGAGAGTAAACCTCTTCAAACGGACTATAGCTGGTAACTGATTGACAAGATACCTATGAACGTGTCAAAAACAAAATGTCAATGTAACATGAAACTATATTAGTTATACATAGTATTACTACGCCAAAAGATTTTTTTTCAATGATATTAAAAATAAAAATGTTATTTTAGCTGTTATTATTTTTATTTTCTAATATCATTTGAAAAAAATCTTTTGGCGTAGTAATACTATGTATAATTAATATAGTTTCATGTTACATGACATTTTGTTTTCGACACCGTGCATAGCTATCTTGTCAATCAGTTACCAGCTGTAGTCCGTTTGAAGAGGTTACTCTTCGGACACTGGAACTCACTTTAAGCATGTTACCTGAAGTCAAATTCAATTTAATATTTAACATCACATTTTAATAACAACAATATGTACAATTTTTAATAACTACATGTAATATAAAGGTGTTTTACCCTAGTATTTTGGTGGCTCACGCATTTTAACCTAGTAAGTATAACCATTTTTGCTTTTTAACCCTAGTCAAAATTTAAAAATAACCACGTTTGCTTAACTAAATGGTTTATACTTATTTTAGGCAATTTTAAACCTGATGATGGACTGTTTAGTCCGAAAACGTTTGTTTTTTTGATGTAGCCCTTTTAAGGGTTTTTTTTTAAATAAATATACCCATTTACGAAGACTAACCTCTTTTTTGTGATACGTGGTATACACCCAGCTACCGGAATTGTTTTCCTTGTGGATTATGGTACTAATCTTTTTAATAATATCGAAGCCTATATTTTATATGTCGTGTTGATTGGTGAGATTCCTGTGTAATTCATGTATGACTCCTTTTTTCCTTTCTTGTGTATTGGTACATATATACTACCACACCATTCTTTCGGCATTATTTCTTGTTGCTAGGCCATTTCTATTCATTGATAATTTTTTTTATGAGTTCATGACCGCCTGTTTTAATTAGCTCGGCATCAATATTGTCCAGACCAGGGGATTTATCGTTTTTAAGCGTTTTTATGGCATGCGTAATTTCTTCCATGCTTGGTGGGGGTATTTCTAATTCAACGGTTTGATACTCATGTTCTCCGTTGTTTCCACCATTGTCATTGTTTTCATCAGTGAAATTTTTGATATTCAGGAGCTCTTCAAAATATTCAGCCCATCTTTCTATTTCCATACCATTCCCATTCCTCTAGATGAAATCCATCCCCCATACATCGGCGCTAAAATGTCTAGCTGCTCGATATCTATCAACAATATAGAGGATTAAATCTATTATTATCTGGTTAACCTCAATCTTGCCCTTTTTTGTATATTGAAAAATTTCTCTCATCTGTAAATATTACCTTGTCCCAAAAATCTTGATTTTATAGCTTATGGTTTAAAGCAAATATAAGTGTTGATTGCTGCTTTTGTGGTGTAAAAGCTTGTTTTTTTTTTCTGGAGTTCTTGTCTTTCTTTTGTTGTTGTCTTTCTTTCCGGAAACTGTGACATAATTCTTGCAGTTTTTGCACCGTTAAAAGGATTCTCTTCTAATCTCCCAAAGCATACGATCTTCATAAGCGGTAGATATTTTTGGTCTTCCAGAACGTTGCTTTCTTTCGAGAGTTTCTTATTTTCTCCATCTTTTATTCATATTAAAAACTGTTGTTCTGCTTACCTTAAAATGGTTTGCTACGGCAGATAGTGACCAACCAGCTTCTAATTTCGTTACAATGCTTGCTTTTAGTCCTTTGCTATAGTTTATTTTTATGAACTAGACAGTAATTAGCATAATTTTAACTGGTACTTCCGACCACTCCATGGGCGTGCTCAAGATTAATTGAAAAATTACTTTGAATAATTGTAAAAAATAAATGAATTATTTCAGTGTTATAAAGTGTTATGTGTATGTAAACAAAAGTGACCTCTTTTATCACACACTATATTAGAACTGACTGGCCTACATTAAAAAGGGTTTTAAAAAATTCACATTTTTTTTAATTTTTAAAAATTACAAAAGAGAAAAAGAGTTTTTAAAACCGTCTAAGGTATGTTAAATAGATGAATAAAAATATTAATATAAAACTTACAGCTACTTGTTACAAATCCAAATCAGATTCAGAAGATGAACTTTCAGAACCAAGATTTATAATAACTGGCTCGATCATTTTATCAGTAATATTGTCCAGCTTCCACATTTTTTCCTCTTCTTTAATAGTGTGATTTACTGCCTTTTCCCAGTTTTCAGGTTTTACATTATTTACGGCCTCCAAAAACAACTGTTTAACATCATGAATTTTAAAAGTGGTATTTTTTCTTGAAACTTCACTCTTTATCTGTGCCCATACCAGTTCAATCGGGTTTAATTCACAATGATATGGTGGGATCTAAGTACTGTCATTCCACGATTTTTGGCAATTTCATCAATTTCGTATTTTTTAAATTTTTCTTTATGAAGGGCACACAACGAATAAAGTTCCTTTCTTATAGATCCGGATGGTACGTAATATTTTTTGAACTCATCCAATTCTGCAAGTCTTTTTTTAACCACTTGGTTGTGGGCAGTCCTTCTATAAGTCTGGAGTGATAACTTGCATTATCCATTACTATTACACAGTTCTTAGGAAGAAGATCTATCATTTGTTCGAACCATTCTTGAAAGACATCAGCGTTCATGTCTTCATGGTAGTCACCGGTACGAGTTGATTCAAAAGTTAATAAACCACCTTCAACAAAACCGTCTGAACTGCCAATGTGTACTATTATCAGCCTGCGTCCCTTTCCTGATGGTGGGTTTAAACCAGTAGATAAGTTATTTACAAAAGCGTGCCTTTGACTTGTAACAGTTTCATCCTGCCAAAATTTATTTGGTGTATGACCCTCGTTGATCCATGTTTCATCAAGATAAAATATTTTCTTTTTTGGTTTCTCATTTCCTTTATGGTTCTTAGAAATGTCTTCTCCATATGACAATATCGCTTCTTTCTAATAAAATAGACTTTCTGGGATTCTTTTTCCAGCGGAAGCCTATTTCTTTTAAAAGTTTCCATAACGTACTTCGACTCATTTCTGGGTAATCCTTATCATCTCGAACTGAGACAAGAACTTTATCCAATGTTGGAAATTCTTGTCTAAAGAAGAATTCATGCACTTTCCGTCGAAGTCCTTCTTTAAAATGATATTCTATTTGAAATTTTGGTTTCCCTGGAGCATTACGTGGCATTTGAAAACTACCACATTTCTCTTCTTTAATAACTCTGTAAATCGTAGATTTCCCAACACCAAGTGTACTGCTAACTAACTCAACGGTCTCATCAACACTTTCACATAAACGTTTGTCTGTAAATGATTTAAAACAATTAAATATTAATGTTTTTTCATTAACTGTTAAAGGACCAATTTTTCGGCGTTTACACGACACTTCCAAATTTTCCATAACACTAGTATACACAATAAACTGCACCTTGCAACTGAAGTACCTACTTTTAGTGAACTGTTAAGAATTTTGAATACGCCACTTGGACCTTCCTACAAAATGGAAAAACCCACTATCACATTTTCTGTGGAATAAGTTTAGAAGGTAATTATCTAGTCAATTACTGTCGTAGATTCCTGGAATTAAAGAATTAAATGTTTGATTGTTGAAACCCTTACTTCGTGGAATGCACTCATTTCAGATAAAATAAAACGTTTTATTTATCTAAAGAATTAAACTTTATTTTGCAAATAGGTAGGTACTTATTAAACTTTTATTGGTTATATATAACCAATAAAATAAACATCTTACATTTCTTGCAAATTCATTAGTACCTGTTAACCTCCATCACTCCGACACTGGCAACCTTATTTAGGGATTAGTAACCCTCACAACTATTGTATTCTATTCTGCTCCAACCTTTATACCTGGTGGTCATACTCAATTTAAAATTGTTTTCCTATATACTTCTGTAAACTTGTTGACAAATATCTGTTTTTCATTGAGTCACCCGTATCAACAGTTTAGGGATTTGCATACATAATTTATTGTTTTATTACTCTCTCATACATAAAATACACTATAGCATATGAGGCCATTTTTTGAGGTTGAACAGAATAAGTTATCTGTCAAATTTAAGATTTAACAGTGACAGTGACAGTATGTAAATATAAGTATTTATCCTTCAAAATACACTGCTCAACCTGGAACCAGCTATACATTTCAAGTTGTATTGTATTTAAAGAATATCGGCGACACATGAAGAGACCTGGTCTCTTTATAGTTTAGTGTTTCTACAAGTCCTAGTTAGATTAAAATGTGTATTCTTAAAAATTTTTTCCGTTGTTTTTACAATACTTTGTGTGGTTTTTTAGCCTACACAAAAAAAATCGTCTGCTTCGACCAGGTGTTGAGGACCAACCCTATAATTTTTAACTCAGCTACAGATTCTTATCTTTCCTTGCCCATTAGTTTTTCCATTTAATTTAACTATTAATCTTGAAGACTTATATTAATGTTTAAGCTCGCCGCAGGCGTTCTCGTCCATAAAAAATCAAATAATTGTCAATTAACTTAAAGATTAATCACCCATTGTAGCAATTATCGAAGCAACCGACGAAAAAAATCGCCAACACCAGGTAGAACTATCGAAACAAATGTGTATTACTTAACAACGTTAATAATAATTATGTTAAACATTTTATAGAAAAAATCCTTATTGAATTCGATTATTATATCATCTGTAATGAATATGGAGTTGAAATCATCGGCTAATTGGCTTAGCGCAGATGTTTCCTTTATCTTTAAGGTCCGGGTTTGGCAAAAAAAAAGGCTGAGTGAGGTAATAGTGACGTAATCTTAGTGAGATGGTCAGTATTCCTAGCACTCTATAATTTTGTAAGATTTTCATCTAAAAATATTTTGACAGAAAAAAAATTGAACGTATAATACCCGCTGTAAAGAGTACTCTCCGTTAAGATAACCAACACTCCCAGAATTCAATTTTTTTTTCCATTTTTTTTTTACATTTTATGTGATAAAAAAAGCTCAGTGTAATTTTAGACCGCCACCTGCCTCCTTTTTTATTTTGTGTATTAGATCAAAAATTATATCTATGATTTTTTTTATTTTTCTTAAAGTACGCCATCTTCAAATATCCGAAAAACTATTTTTACGGCTTTGGGGGGATTTGCAGTTTTTCTAGATTTCAGAATAGATTAAATCAAGTTTTTTTTTATAATTTATGTATATTTTAAATTAATTGGGGTGTTCAAGACATCCAAAAATTGGGCGAAACTCCATTAAACCCCCCAAAAAACCACGTTTTAATGGGTTTTGACGGGAACAATCATGTCTTGAGATCGACCAACCTAAACAGTTTTTCATATTTTACTTTTTATGTGAATAAAAAATAAGAGTCAGTTGCAATTTTTCTATTTTATATAGATCCATTTAATTTTATTTTAAATCAAATTTTATTTTTAGTATTCATATAGTAGATATTATGAAAATTAAGATAAGAAACAAAGAAGTATACATTTAAATAAATTTAATATTCTTTTAGAACAAAAAGTTTAAAAATACATTTTAAACATTTAAATACAACGGAGAGTTTAATACTGTCAAAAGGTCTAAACTTTGTTATTACTCATCCATCTATTCCAAAATTAGATATAAGAAGCTCAGTGGAAAAAAATATCTCAATATTTACCAACCCACGAAAAGGTGGAATACAGAGTATTATGTAAACTTGAATTGGAAAAGTCTATTAAAATTGAACAAAACATAAGCAAAGAGGAACTAAAGGTTATAAGAACTTTAAAAAATGACGACTCCATAATCATCCTACCAGCAGACAAGAGATAATGGATAAAATTCAATATGAAAACAAAATTAAAGATCTAATAATAAACGGACCTTATACAAAATTAACAAAGAATCCACCAAATGTCTTTGGAAAACGGAATATATTGAACTTTATTTAAGTTCAAGAAGATTGTTTGTGCAAGTTATTCAAGAAAATTAATTACAACTCATTAAAATAAGATCCCTCATTTTTATGGAGTACTGAAAGTTCATAAAACAAATATATCACTTAGACCCATCTGTAGTACCATGAATTCTCTCCTTGTAGTGGACTATCAAAATTTTTTATTAAATATTATACAACCATTGAATTTAATTCAAATAATACTTTGGTAAGTTTTAAAATATATAGTTTATTTACGAATCTGCCGTTAGATAAGACTTTAAATCATAGTCAAGACAAAATTAGAGAGTGATGATACATTGGCAACTAGAAACAAGACTAAACATATCCGTTATAATGGAGTTATTGACATTATGTATTATATTAATACATATTTCAACTAAATAATGCAATGGATTCTAGCTTATCTCCATTATTAGCCGATATATTTATGCATATTTTTAAACAAATATTTATTTTTAAACAAAACCCACATTATGGTAGAGAGATGTAGATGATGTGTTCTCAATATGGCTTCATGGATCAGAGTTGTTATAACACACTACCTTTCCTGGATGTTTTTAATCTCTTAAAATGATACTGATATGAGACTCAGCCTATAGAAAACGAACACACACCAACGGTTATTTGAATTTCAAATCAAATCAAAATATTAATATTAAAAAGAGAATCAATTTAAATCCTTACACGATAGAGCCAAAATTGCACGTTCCAACGAAAATTAGTTCTTGGAGGAAAAACATTTGTTAACATCTGTTTTAATTAAAAATGATTATCCTTTATCGTTTTTTTTTTTCGAAAAAAAGCGTATAATTTTGTTTTTTCAAGGTAGCTGAGGTCCAATGTTTGTTTAGTTTGTATATTTGACGTGCGGTTTGTCCGAGTACTATGTATTGTGATCGTTTTTTTTTAATTATTGGATTTATTGACAATGATTTTGGTACCCCATTAAAGTTACTTGATCTTCAAATCATTCTCATCTGTGTTTTTCTTAATTCTAACTCATTATAAACGGGCTTCACTTTCTCACGCTGTTAAAGGGGTAAGATCAGCTCCAATGCGCAAATTAGAACCCATTAAAGATCTACGTTGTTTTAAACATGAGATAAATATTGCTGAATCATTAAATGCGGTTTTAAGAGGTTTTGGTTTATCTGTTAGTCGACCAGATGAAAAAGCTTTAAAGGTGCTGTTCGTTACACCTATTTTATTGAGAATTCCATGGAGCTCGTTTCTATCGTGATCACCACGGATGTTAGATTCGCTTGAACGGTTTTTAGGTACATTATATATAATAATATTTTTGGCTCTCTGGGTCCTGTCCTAACAGCATAAGGTATGCTGATGCTCACTATGATTCTAGCAAGTAGCATGGAGGAACTGAGTTGCCTAATGAGTAAGATACAACAAACAAGTGCACAATACGGGACTCAGACTAAATATCACAAAAACCAAATGGATGGTAGTAAGCAAAACCGAACAACCACCACAGCAACTGATATTAGACAATGAAAGAATTGAACACGTGGATTCGTACATATACTTGGAACAACAGTTAACTCAAATTGGGATCAAGCGAAGGAAATACGTATAAGAGTAGAAAAGGCAAGAGCATCGTTCACTACAGCATGAAGCAAATTTTCACATCTAAAAGCCTCACCCTACCCTCTCAAAATTCGACTTCTGAAATGTTATGTATTCCCGGTTTTGTTATATGGAATGGAGGCGTGGACAATGACCGCAACATTGATGAAAAAGTCGAGGCCTTCGAAATGTGGGCTTACCGACGTATATTACGTATATCCTAGACTGAACACGTGACCAACGGAAGAGGTAGTACGCCGGATAGGTAAGAGGAGAGAAGTAGTGAATAAGTATAAAGAAAAGAAAGTTGGAATACTTGGGGTTCACGTTATGAGGACATAATAAATATAGAGTACTACAGCTGATCTTCAAGGGAAAAATAGACAGCAGAAGGGGTCCAGGGAGGAGAAAGCCACTCGGGGCTCCAAAACTTGCGGCAATGGTTCGGATTGTCATCTGCTGAACTACTCAGATCTGCCGTAAACAAAGTCAGAGATAGCCATGTTGATTACCCACGTTCGTTAGCGGACAAGGCCACATGAAGAAGGAAGAAGGGTCCTGTCCTGTATATCTACAGAAAACTGCATCGGTACCTTTAACATCTCCACAATTTTTGAATGTTATCATTTCCAGCACTACTTACCCACTGTACAGTGGTAGATTCTTTAATAATCCTAAGATCTTTTTTAGACCATCATAGATTGTTTCCAAACTTGTTTTTATACTTTTCATCTTCGCACTTATCTTCCACTGCCAATTTCCTCCTCTAATTCAATAATATTCTGGGTGCTGGCAATTTTCACTTCACTTAAAGTGTTTTCAAGCGCACTGACACCATTGTTTAGGTTTAGGGCGTTCATAATACCAGGTACACCATCCTTACACAAGTAAGGTAGCAAATTAGTCAACTGTATAAAATAGAGAAATATCAAAAATCGAGGAGCTCTATATTACTTTATCGATATATTATGCATACGTTTTCGTTCTTTGTTCTGTAACATTTTTGTGTAATATTTAGTATTTTATGGTTTTCTCACCTTCACCATGAAATATAACATACATACATGATAATCTTCGTGTATTTAATAAACTCAACATGTGTGGATTCAGTTCACTTTTACGATTATATCAAGGGGAGAATTAATTGCTATTTACCAACAGTCGTTGTCTATATTTAAATTTGTTTTCTTTATCGCAAATGCTAACGTCATATGGAACCGTCGATGTGGAACCAAAAGCGCATATCACACAGACCGAAATAATTAGCCACCTTCAGTGATTGATCGCGCGGTTTAGTCTTTTTAATAACCGCACTAAATGATTATCGTACCGCTGATAAGAAAAAAATTGTGGATTTACGTACAGATATAAAATATTATGCTAAAATTATACTACTTAAAGGCTAGCTTCAAAAATATAGCATTAAAATATTGTATCAACAACGAATAAAAGGAAAACTAAAACTGGAAGCAAAAGAAGCGTTGGAAACAATTATCGTGATAATTAGCAATTTTTGATTTTGACGAAAACACAAGATCTGCTCCGTCAATAAAACCATGTTTTTCCACCCGCACTTATAATTATTGGGACGGAATTTGCGCAAATAAAAAACATGAATTTCGCATTTAATTTTTTTATATAATTACAAAATTTCGCATTTATTTCGAATTTATTTTTAACTACGAGTGGTAATTTCGACATTCGACTCTTTAAGAGCTGTTCTTCGATCTATCACTACAATATTATATTTGCTGAAGAATCGTTTTGCGTCTACGCAGGTTCGTTGGGCTCCAGTGCTTTGTAATGCTGCTTTAGCAAATAACGAAAACTGCACTGTTTAGCAATCAAAATATCCTTCACATTGGGATCTTCGTTCCTTCGTATCGATTGAAGGAATAATCTATGAAAAGTGAGATATATCCATCTATGTACTCCAATTGTGCCATTGTTCTAAAAAAAGGAATTTTAGAAAAGCTTTCTGAGAGTACACTCGGTTCACAGTAAAACTTGCAGCTATACATGGGTTAATTAACTGTCCAATGTGTAAGAAAGCCTTGTTTGTGTCTTTTAAAGTCATATGGAGAGTTAGTTTATTAAAATCTTTGTCGTTTGGCTTTCATAAGCATTTCCTTCAGTGTAGTGTCAATTTATTCATTTTCATGAGCAATCGAGATGTTTTTACATCAAAATAACCTTGGCGATGGTGGTCAAATGACGATTTTAAGTCCTCTAATTTGTTCCATAAAAGATGGGCGAATGGATAACTGGCTCCTTCCAAATCGTCTATTAATTTCATTAATTTTGGACAGAAATCGGTGGTGAGGTCATTTGAATTTCTTGTTTACGTCTGAAAGTTTCATCGGCGTAATTGTCTTTCAGAAATTTAATACTGGAATTTTCATTTTACCACATAATAAAAAAAATTGAGTATGTGATTAATGTCTTATGTGATTAATGTCTTATCACTGTATACGACACTGCTGAGAACCAAGAGTTCCATCTAGTTACAAATGGTACTGGATAAAGTTTTGCTGGGAGATTGGGCACGTTGTTCTGTCAAATAATTCAAATAAGAGTTATTCAATTTTTTTTTTGAAAGACAAAAGGCTGACTTGTCCTTTGCTGTAAACATGTTAAACTCCTTGAACTCTCCTACAAAAACATTCTTCTCTTCTTCAGATGCAAATCCACTAATGGATGTTTGCGATCACATTTTCATTCATTCTCTATTTCTTGCAATATGTATCACAGATTGTATGTCGTTAATCCCTGTCCATTGCCTTATGTTTCGGAGCCAGGACAATTTTCTTGCGTCCCATTCCTCTCTTGCCTTCAATTTTACCCTCGATTATAAGTTGAGGAGGAACTGGTATTTTTTCATTTCGCATGATGTAACCTAGATACGCCCGTTTTCCTTTTCTTGATGGTTTCGAAAAGTTGGCGTTCTTGGTTTATTCTTTCCATCATCATTCCTTAAAAACATTACCAACAAGATTAACTTTATGACCCCAACACTTGTAATGTAAGATATGTGGCCCTATTAGAATTTTTAATAGGTTTAAAGCAAGCAGACATGTATCTTGCTGAATCTGATACCAGGGCCTTTAACTTGTGAATAATCAATTTCAAAGCCTTTTTAATGTATCTATAATTGCCTGGGAACACGTTGATGCATTGGCAAGTATCAAGAAAGTTAACACTTGCTAAAAACATTCTTAATTTAATTACTATTTAAACTGGGAATAAGCCACAATTAAAGATAAAAATACGTTTATTGACCGTTTCAATTTCCACCAACAGTGAATTTACTGTTTGTATTTTGAGAACGATTTCCGAAGTGAAATTGAAACGTCAATAAACGTATTTTTATCTTTAATTGTGGCTTATTCGCAGTTAAATAGTAATTTAGTTTAAAATGCCACAAGGAAAATAGCTTCAGAATAACATTTCTTAATGTAAATTAATTACTATTTAACTGGGAATAAGCCACAATTAAAGATAAAAAATACGTTTATTGACGTTTCAATTTTCCACTTCGGAAATCGTTCTCAAAAAGTATTTACAAACAGTAAATTAAACAAATTTTGTTTTTTGTTACATAGTGAAAAATTCTTCTAATAATTTAATTTTATTCTGACTCATTTATATTGACAATTCAGACATACATTATGCATTTTAAAGTAGACGACTTTAAAATGATATTGCCAATATTGTTGAGTTGCGCTCCTGGGACGACTTTACTTATAAGATAGTTTCATTCGATTACATGAAATCAACTTTAACTTGAGAATATCCGTCAGAAAAAAATCATAGCATGTAATTCGTCTTTAAAAAGAAAAACACATGACATGATGACAGTAAAATTCTCCTGTTAGTGATTCCATAGTAAATTATGAGGGAAAAACCAGGAAAAAAACCTCATAATACTATCCCGACATTGTAAGTATTTGTTCGTGAATTTAGTTTACTCTTAACAAACATCAAAATTCTGATTTTATATGTTACGTTATTTAAAAAACATAAATGATGTATACTCTATATGTTACTGACTTACTAATACTGGTATTTTCTTATTAATAACTTCCTCTTTCAATATTGGTAACCAATCCTACTACATTCTGCCGAGGAATTTGCGACACAATTGGCCTCATTTAGCATAATTAGAGCCGCTTCTTTGATTTTTCTTTTTTTACCATCCGTTTCTTTTAGGACTACATTTGAATTATTCCATTGAACCCTATGTTCACTATCCACGCGTGTTTACATATTTGAGAATTATGCGGTTAAAAAAAGAAAAAAAAAGAAGAAAAATTTTTTTTTATTTTTTAAATAAAAGAAGAAATTTCTATTTGTTCTTTGTCATCAAAATTAAATTGACACCTGACAGGCTAGCTTTAATTTGTTTTTTTTTTGTTGTGACAATTTTAATTTGACTATTATGTAGAAAAGATATTTCATACATAAGGTTTAAATTTTATTATGTTTTCATTAACAAGGATCCTTAATTTTTAATAATCTAATTTGGCCATATTACAACCTAGGAACCATTTTAAAAATTTTTGAAACCATTTCTTTTGTAAACAAATAACACGTAAGTTTTTGTTAATTTGTTATATAATATGCTCTTGTATAATATGCATTTTTAAAAACTGTTTTGTTTGAGACAAGAAAATAAACGTTTAATTTGTTTCTCTGATCCATTTTGAGATTTATCTGAAAAAGATATGTTTTTTATGTTTTGATGTTCTATAATTATTCCCCTAGTATACAACTAGTGGTTGTAATATGTATAATAAGGCCACCTCAAGTGGCCGCCCTATATTAAATTCCTTGAGGCGTTTCCTGTTTATTTTTATTTTGTTTATCCCAAGAGATTAAGTACCTCTTTATTTTTATTTTTTTAGTAGATATCCCAATCCAACCCCCATATGTTCAACTTATCCAGGACCCAGCTCTCCAACAACCAACTGAGTGCCGTACGCACTTGTTTCAATCTATTTTGTTTGCCCAATCTTCTGCCCCATGTTCTTACCCTGAGGTAAGCAAAATATTATCGTTACAGTTTCTATTAAAACAAATACTATTTTCTGCGTTAAACATTCCCATTAATGAGGCAGCAATGTCGACAAAAAACGTGACCACAAATCGACTACCAGCCAACTGTATTGATTTAGATCTGCAAATCGACGTGTTCGCGATACATTTTGCAATTATTTCGATACTGCACTTGTCAGACGGTCTTGAATAAATCAAATCATAGAAAGAACAAGATAACGAGACTGGCTGGTACAAACTAATAATGTATTTATTATGCAATCGAAATTGGAGGAAAAAATTATGTGAGAAATATCAGAAGTGACCTTTGCGGGGAAGGTCGGAATTGTTGCAAAAACTCGCATGGGAACTTAACAATGCGTGTATTGTTTTTAGGCAAAACACTTTGTTTTAACAATTTCGTTGATTATTGAATTATTTAAATTATTATTTTATTACAGCGATGATAATAAACAGAAAATATCGCAATTTTTTTTTAACTAAAAATCCATTGTTCTTATTCGCTAGACGAATTTCAAATCTAAATGCAGTGGGATCTGGTTACCCGTATTAAAAGTGGATGATAATTAAAACAAAATACCAGTATTAGTAAGTCATTAACATATCGAGAATACATCATTTATGTTTTTTTAATAAACAAATATAAAAAAATCCGAATTTGGTGTTTATTGAAAGTTAACTAAATGTAAGACCAAATAGCATGTGGTTGTCTTTTTAAAGACTAATTACATACTATGATTTTTCGTACGTATATTCTCAAGGTTAAAGTTGATTTCATGTAATCGAATGAACTATCTTACAATAAAGTCATCCCTGGAACGCAACTCCGCAATATTGGCGATATTATTTTAAAGTCATCTACTTTAAAATGTATAGGGGACTGGGGAGTGTTGAGCCACTTTTTTTCAGCTACCTGATTTTCTGCCTTGCTTTAGTAATTGCAAAAAATTGTTTGCATGTTGATTAACTATGGGTTTTTAATTTGTGAAAAGTAACAGTATGATTATGTTTAGAAATTGCTATTTAAGCAAAAAACAAATGATTTAAGTACAACATGCACTTGTCTCAAGCCTCCCTTCTAATGGAGGCTTGAGACAAGCAAAGAGAGGTTTCAGGCAAGCATAGGGAGGGTTGAGACAACAGTAGTAGGTAACGATAAAGTTTATGATTTCATGAGTTAAAATCAAATGCATTAAAAAAAGTAACTAGGTACTATTGAACCCTGCGATAACAATAATAATCATTTATTAACTTTTTTATTCAATATTTTTGTGGATTTAAATTAACCGAAACTTGAGTCAACACTAAAAACGTCAATTCTAATTTATTACCAATTATACGCTCCATATTACGTGAGAAAATTTTTTTATAATTAAAGTTTTCATTATACACGCACTAATAGTACTTCTTAAGTGTATAATACTACAAAAAAAGCTACCGACCGACGCAGACTAGATTTAGATAAAGCAGAACGAATTTTTTCTTCATTGTTAATTACTTTTTTACGCAAGTAGTATGCTGTTCTTTTTTGTCAATGAAATTAATACGAAAACGTGACGTCAAAAGCAGTGAATCGGAACTGATAAGCAAGCGAATTCTCAAATCATAGTAAAATATTTAATATACTAGCACATCAGTAAGTTATTTGTTACTGACATTTTAAGAAGAAACTAAACCGAAATATTCATAAAAGATCAAAAATGGTTACTACAGCAAATTTACTTTGTTTTTAGTATTATTTTATTTCCTGCTGGCAGACTTCTACTACTCGTGTATTTGGCAAATATTTGTCACTTGCCTATATTTTATACGTAGTGGGTGGTTCACTCGGTCATTACATGTACAATTATTTGCCACTTGGAAGTCTCGCCGGTTGTCGGTAAAAATGACGCGATTCAAAGGAGTCAAAAAGGTGCTGTACTTCCCAAGTACCCCAGTGTTGGCGTACTTGTCAAATACACGAGTAGTGGGAGCACCATACTTTAAATTGAGTTCAAACCTTGGTGTATTTGTCAAGCACGCAAATATTGGGGCACTTGCCAAGTACACGAGCAGTGTAAGTGTGCCTATAAATATTAAATTTTTATTGTCTATGTTTGACCAAGAAATCGTACGTACCAATATTTATATTCACAACACTATAGTTTATTTTTATGAACGAGAGAGTAATTAGCATAATTTTAACTGGTACCTCCGACCACTCCATGGCCGTGCTCAAGATTAATTGAAAAATTACTTTGAATAATTGTAAAAAATAAATGAATTATTTCAGTGTTATAAAGTGTTATGTGTATGTAAACAAAAGTGACCTTCTTTTATCACACACTATATTAGAACTGACTGCCTACATTAAAAAGGGTTTTAAAAAATTCACATTTTTTTTAATTTTTAAAAATTACAAAAGAGAAAAAGAGTTTTTAAAACCGTCTAAGGTATGTTAAATAGATGAATAAAAATATTAATATAAAACTTACAGCTACTTGTTACAAATCCAAATCAGATTCAGAAGATGAACTTTCAGAACCAAGATTTATAATAACTGGCTCGTCATTTTATCAGTATATTGTCCAGCTCCCATTTTTTCTTTCTTTAATAGTGTGATTTACTGCTTTTCCAGTTTTAGGTTTTACATTATTTACGGCCTCCAAAAACAACTGTTTAACATCATGAATTTTAAAAGTGGTATTTTTTCTTGAAACTTCACTCTTTATCTGTGCCCATACCAGTTCAATCGGGTTTAATTCACAATGATATGGTGGGGATCTAAGTACTGTCATTCCACGATTTTTGGCAATTTCATCAATTTCGTATTTTTTAAATTTTTCTTTATGAAGGGCACACAACGAATAAAGTTCCTTTCTTATAGATCCGGATGGTACGTAATATTTTTTGAACTCAGCCAATTCTGCAAGTCTTTTTTTAACCACTTGGTTGTGGGCAGTCCTTCTATAAGTCTGGAGTGATAACTTGCATTATCCATTACTATTACACAGTTCTTAGGAAGAAGATCTATCATTTGTTCGAACCATTCTTGAAAGACATCAGCGTTCATGTCTTCATGGTAGTCACCGGTACGAGTTGATTCAAAAGTTAATAAACCACCTTCAACAAAACCGTCTGAACTGCCAATGTGTACTATTATCAGCCTGCGTCCCTTTCCTGATGGTGGGTTTAAACCAGTAGATAAGTTATTTACAAAAGCGTGCCTTTGACTTGTAACAGTTTCATCCTGCCAAAATTTATTTGGTGTATGACCCTCGTTGATCCATGTTTCATCAAGATAAAATATTTTTCTTTTTGGTTTCTCATTTCCTTTATGGTTCTTAGAAAATGTCTTCTCCATATGACAATATCGCTTCTTTCTAATAAAATAGACTTTCTGGGATTCTTTTTCCAGCGGAAGCCTATTTCTTTTAAAAGTTTCCATAACGTACTTCGACTCATTTCTGGTAATCCTTATCATCTCGAACTGAGACAAGAACTTTATCCAATGTTGGAAATTCTTGTCTAAAGAAGAATTCATGCACTTTCCGTCGAAGTCCTTCTTTAAAATGATATTCTATTTGAAATTTTGGTTTCCCTGGAGCATTACGTGGCATTTGAAAACTACCACATTTCTCTTCTTTAATAACTCTGTAAATCGTAGATTTCCCAACACAAGTGTACTGCTAACTAATCAACGGTCTCATCAACACTTTCACATAAACGTTTGTCTGTAAATGATTTAAAACAATTAAATATTAATGTTTTTTCATTAACTGTTAAAGGACCAATTTTTCGGCGTTTACACGGCACTTCCAAATTTTCCATAACACTAGTATACACAATAAACTGCACCTTGCAACTGAAGTACCTACTTTTAGTGAACTGTTAAGAATTTTGAATACGCCACTTGGACCTTCCTACAAAATGGAAAAACCCACTATCACATTTTCTGTGGAATAAGTTTAGAAGGTAATTATCTAGTCAATTACTGTCGTAGATTCCTGAATTAAAGAATTAATGTTTGATTGTTGAAACCCTTACTTCGTGAATGCACTCATTTCAGATAAAATAAAACGTTTTATTTTATCTAAAGAATTAAACTTTATTTTGCAAATAGGTAGGTACTTATTAAACTTTTATTGGTTATATATAACCAATAAAATAAACATCTTACATTTCTTGCAAATTCATTAGTACCTGTTAACCTCCATCACTCCGACACTGGCAACCTTATTTAGGGATTTAGTAACCCTCACAACTATTGTATTCTATTCTGCTCCAACCTTTATACCTGGTGGTCATACTCAATTTAAAATTGTTTTCCTATATACTTCTGTAAACTTGTTGACAAATATCTGTTTTTCATTGAGTCACCCGTATCAACAGTTTAGGGATTTGCATACATACTTTATTGTTTTATTACTCTCTCATACATAAAAATACTATATAACTTTGCACATAACAAAATCAATATTTTACGATAACTTTACAATAATACTAATTAACCCAGCTGGTAAATAGTGCCCTATAAACGCGGCAATTTTTAGCACGAATCCTATTTATTTATTATTTATATTGTTTTTGACAAGTTCGCGGAGTACCTTGTCCAAAATAAATAGCCGCGATACACTGAATCTTTTAAATATATGTGTGATTTATTTATTTATTTAATGTTCATGTTTAATTTCAGGTACGTATCTTCAACTTCAATGTATAGACTTCTGGTATTTTAAGGTCAGTAAATATTTTTTTGTTTTTAAAAAATCGAACATCAATCTATTGCTATTCTAACAAAATATATATGAGAATTGCTAAGTTCTCGGGAAGACTGCGTTGAGAATTTAATACTCGACGTTTCGTCACCCATTTTGGAGCCATTATCAAGAGGGATACGGTTCCGTTCGAGTTCGGGATCTCAATCTGCATACTCTAGAGACCGACCGATTAATCGGCTTCGGCATCGGCTTCGGCACCTTCGGCCAATATTTAAACCTTCGGCCAAAATTCGGCTTCGGCCAAAACAAAGCCGAAGGTTTTGCGAAGGTGACTATAGAAATGAAATAATCTCTGAACAATACGCTCGGCGAGTCTTTGATTAATTTGAATAATATTTACACACTATTTTCTACCCTCAACTAAACGTTTTACAAACTTTCAGGTCAGGTAATAGTAGGTAGGATACAAATTTTAACAATAGGCCAAGATGTCTTAAAGATCTTCATTTGAATATTTCTCACGTAGTAAAATTATGATAATAATTTTATTGTATTTGTTGAAACTCACGATTACTGGTGTTTTGAATAGATACCTAAATGGCAAAACATCGACCATCGACTATGAATGCAAATATTAAATATTTTACAACAGTTTAAGTTTATTCTCTCGTGGGTGCAGCTTTGCTAGTAGTACTTATTTACCCGTGAAATATATTATATGAATAGTATATATATATTATATTATATATAATACATAGTATATTTCATAAATATATATATATTATATATATCTTAGTATATATATATATATTTATATATAATGAAATAATTAAAATTTTAAAATAGAAAACAAAATTCATATAGCTGGTAACTGATAACGCAGCAAATATGGTCCCGGCTATTCGTATTACACAAATTTACATCTCTAAGATGTGTGGTTCAACTATTACAACTTGTTAATTTCAAGATTCTTTATTAACAACTGGAATTAATTGAAAAACACAATTAAAAAATGTCGTAAAATTGTGGGACATTTTAAAACGGAGTGAACAAGCATGCAGGTACCTGAGGCAGTTTTAACAAACTTGCAATTTGCCACAGCATATGTTAATTCAGGATGTGGAAACAAGATGGAATAGCACTTACTAATGTTGGAGCGGCTATTCGAACAGAAAGTTGCAATAAATTTGTATATAGTGAACGTGGTGGTATGAAGTTCCCAGATCAACAGAGTGGGAATTGATCAACAAATTAATTTCAGTTTTAACTTGTTTTTACCAAGCGACGTAGATCTTTCAGCCGATTCTGCTTGTGTATCATTGGTTATCCCACTAATAAAAATGCTAAATGGTAAAGTTTCTGCGAAAGAGCAGGACTCTGAGGAGATAAGTTTATTAAAGCATACGACTTCGTGAACATTAATTAAAAGATTCGCTAATATTATAAATTTGCCAGAATTGTCAATTGCGACTCTTCTAGATCCTCGCTTTTAAATTAAAATATTTGACAGACGAGAAGTAATTACATGTAAAGCAAGAATTTTAAAATTTCTACGTGAATCTGATAGCTCAAGTTTAGTTATCAAATAAAGTTCTATGGCAATCGCTTCAACATCATCATCTACAACTACACATGTAGAAGATCTAGAAAACAATAGTCTTTGGAATTCACATGATACTTTTGTCACAGCCGTTCTAGATACAACAAAAGAAATTCATAACGACAACGATCCCAATGCAGATTACCTAAATTCGTATTAACGAGAGCTTTGCTCTTAAGAAGTGCCGACATATTTCATTATTTGGAATCAAGTCCCTATATTTCTTAAAAACTGCAGCCAAAAAATTTCTATCGGCACCACCAACGAGTGTACCTAGTGAGCAGTTATTCAGCTGCTGCTAGGCAACTATACGCTGACAGAAGAACTAATTTGTTGGGAGAAAACGCTGACATGCTTCTTTTTCTTACGTATAATATTAGGATGTTTGATTTCGAATAATAACTACCAGATCCAGTAATCATAAATACTCACTTGCTTAATGTTTTTTAATGTTATTTATTTTTATTATCGCTTCTATACCAATAATGTATAAATATTTGTCTTTTTTATCTCATAATTTTATATTTTTGTTTATCACTTATCAGTTAATACAAATATAATGCACATTATTTAAATTATTAAACATATAATAGGTAATAGGTATATTTTTAGTCACTTCGGCTTCGGCTTCGGCCGAAGGTATCCTTCAGGCCGAACTTCGGCATCGGCTTCGGCTTCGGCCAAAAAATCACATTCGGTCGGTCTCTAGCACTACTCCCCTCACATCGTGACGTACCAGTATCGTGTTATGTAGAAATACAAGAACCATCAAACGGCACTGAGGTCTCTATCTGCCTACTCCTCAGTGTCGAGTCACTCGTATATGTTGTTTCCATTTTGTTGTATATTCTTAATTTTTTGATAGTTTTCTAATGTCGTTTTCTGACAAATCTCATTTGGTTTGTTTGAATTATTTTTTTATTATTTGTTGTAGTTTTCACAAAGACTACATTACCGAATAATGATAGGTGTTGTAAATAAATATAATTTAAATTCAATTTACCGATTGTTTAAGTCGAACAATTTCTTACATCTTGCCTTCAACCACTATATCTCATATTTCAACACAACAAATTGTTCAAATGCAAGAAAAAAAAATAGCTAACAAGATAACAACAACGTTAAGAACCAACAACCATAAACAGTAATTAGAACTAGGCTAGACGTTTACATAAAAACTGCAAATTCATTTACAAATTCTTTTGTTTTAATTAAAAAGCAATAAACATTAGAACAAAACAATACGTAACAAATTGACCTGGTATACATAAAAAATGTAAAATATGATCCAATTCTTAATATCGTAACAAACAAAAATATTTTTCTAGTTAGTCAAAATTTAATGATTACGATAGAATGAATAAACTATTTGTTGCATTTTTATATACAATGAATAATTTTAAACTATGGTATTAATTCAATTATCTCAAATATGGACACTACTCACCTTCATGCAAACATAAGCATTGCTGCTTTCTTAAGTGTTGTTTGAGAATCTTTTTTAATCTGTTCATTTCAATTCATTTTCTATTCTGTAAAGTGCGTTGTTTATAAGTGCCAATAGATAATTATTTTCTTACTAGGATAAGTTAACACATTTTATTCCTGCTCCCCTAGCAAGGCTTTTTGTCAAAACAAGTAATTTTGGCTCTAAGTAGAATTTTGTTCATATAATTAATTCTTCGCCTCCTTTTTGTTATAGTTTATTCATAAAAAATATAATCATTAATATCATTCTGGTTTTACAACCCTACTTTGGGTTCTAGAATCCTCAAGAAGTTTTTTTCGGTATTTCCCATTCATTGCCTTCCTTCGCCAACTTTTTTATTTTATTTAACCATAACTTTATAAAATCAAATATATAATTTTTTACCTTAGATTAGGTAATGGGGACTATAAAATCTAAAAGAGAAAAGTACAAAACTTATATACTGCCGGTGTGTACCTACGGATTTGAGACCATGTCTCTTTAATAAAAACACGATTCAAAAACTCAAAACAACACTAAAATCAGTCGAAAATATACTTAGACTTTCATTGACAGAAGAAATTAGGAACATCAAAATAAAACGAAGGGAAAAAGTCGGGGACATCGTTCAAGAGCTGGTAAAGATGAAATGGCCATGAGCTAACCGCATTAGCCAGATGCAGTGATAACAAGTGGATACAAAGATACTGGATTGGAGACCAAGCGAGATGAAGAGAAGCATAGAGAGCTCAAAAGAGATGGGAAATAACAACAGTGGCAGACAAATATTGGATGAGATCGACGCAAGACAGAAAATATGGAAGTCATTGGAAGAGTCGATGGATAAAGGTCGACGAAGAAAGAGAGAGATAACATAGTAAGTTGACTAATATACACTGGCACGAAAAACGAACACCCCTTGAATGTTTGATAAAATTGTCTAAACACAGTTTATTTTTTATTGTAACTTTTTATCAACGATTAGCATGCTCTGATAGAGGGTTTTTAAGTATGTTTTAGACAGGAAATGCTTAAGAAAATTTAAAAGAGAACTATACAAACTTACATTTTAATCTAAAAAAATATAAAATAAAACAAATTGGTACATATTTAATTATATTCAGAAACAAAATAGACAGAGGAAGAAAACCTATAGAAATCACTTCTAGATTAATTAATACCTCGTATTACCTCCTCGAGAATACCTAGAGATTACCTAGAGAAAGCCCGCAGTGCCTTTAACAATATGAAACAAATGTTGTGTAGCGTAACCTAAGCCTAAAGCTGACAATACGAAATGCTTAAATGTTATGTTTTCTCGGTCCTGTTGTATGGGGTGGAGGCGTGGACACTAAATAAGCAATGTGTGGGTAAGCTGGAGGCATTTGAGATGTGGGCGTACCGAAGAATGTTAAAAATCTCCTGGAAGGATAAGATTAACTAACCAAGTTGTATTAGGACAGGATGAACAAACAAAAGGAGGTCGTATTGACTGTTAAAATGAGGAAACTACAATACTGGGGACATATTACACGTGGAATAAATATCAACTGTTACAACTAATTATGCAAGGAAAGATTGAAGGTAGGCGCAGCAAGGTAGGAGAAGAATGTCGTGGTTGAGAAACTCAGGGAGTGGTTTGCTTGCACTTCCATACAATTGTTCCGAGCGGCAGCCTCCAGGGTCAAAATTGCCATGATGATAGCCAACCTTCGTAGCGGAGATGGCACGTGAAGAAGAAGAAGATTACCTCCTCGAGCTTCTATAACGGCATCCATTTCTCTGCGCATACTGTTAATTGGGTTTAAAACTTTATTCTATGGAATTTCTCGTTATTTCTCTAAAAGAGCCACGTTGAGCTACCATAAAGTGAGAGGAGCAGGTACCCGTTATCGAATACTTCTAATAAGTCTGTCTCAAAACATGCTCGATGGAATTTAAAACAGGACTGTACGCTGGTTATGCCATGTGGGTAATATCAACTTCATTTAAGTATTCTCTGACAATGTGGGCGGCATATAAATGGTGCTTATGGGACAACATAACTTTGCAGTATCGCATTTATGCACCTATCAGCAGTCAGAGATCCCCTAACGACAACGTGCAATTCTGCACGGGCCTTCGAAGATATAACAGCCCACACCATAACTTAACCCGCTTGAAAACGTACTCTAAAGCTAAAAGTGCACTCGATTTATCGTTCGCCATCTCTTTTCCACACTGTTCTATGACCATCCGGGGAACGTATTCAAAATTGAACTCATCATTTATATTTAAAAGACATTTCTTTGTGAAAAAACTATCCATAGGGTTTTCTGCTAAACCTTGTTCATTGTTTGCCAAATTTGTAAAAAGAACCGAAAAAAATCAAAAGATCAGGACAGTTTCGTAAGAGTGAGTGTATTATCCTCAATTTAAAAACTATCCTTTGTTTTACGTTGTTTTATTAAACAATAAAATCTATAAGATTCTTATATAAAAAATGTATCTTTTTTTTTGTACGATAAAACTCAAAAAACGTTTCTTTATTAAAATTTTATGTCTGATTGTCGAGATCAAAACTTTCTGTTCATTTTTATTTCACGATTCACACGATAACTAAAAAAAAATGACATCTGTGTCATCTTATTTCGAAATCGAGGAAATTTGGTTGTCAATACATAATCCCAAGTTTTTGCAGTCAGTAGCATGCCCTGCAACGAGTTTTTCAAGGTAAATGGGTTATTAAAGAATGCTGATTGTTATACCGTGGACGTACCGAAAATTATTAATTCAATATGTATTTTTGTAATGCTTTTAGTTTTAGTAAGTAGAATTTTGTTCATATAATTAATTCTTCGCCTCCTTTTTGTTATAGTTTATTCATAAAAAATATAATCATTAATATCATTCTGGTTTTACAACCCTACTTGAGGTTCTAGAATCCTCGAGAAGTTTTCTTCGGTATTTCCTATTCATTGCCTTCCTTCGCCAAGCTTTTTTATTTTTTTAACCATAACTTTGTAAAATAAAATATATAGTTTTTTACCTATAGATTAGAGACCATGTCTGTTACCATGGGGACTATAAAACTAAAAGAGAAAAGTACAAAGCTTGTATACTGCCGGTGTGTACCTACGGATTTGAGACCATTTCCTTTATAATAAACACGATTCAAAAATCAAAACAACACTAAAATCAGTCGAAAATATGCTTAGATTTTCATTGACAGAAGAAATTAGGAACATCAAAATAAAACGAAGGAAAAAGTCAGGTACATCGTTCAAGAACTGGTAAAATGAAATGGCCATGAGCTAGCCGCATAGCCAGATGCAGTGATAACAAGTGGATACAGAGATACTGGATTGGAGACCAAGCGAGATGAAGAAAAGCATAGAGAGCTCAAAAGAGATGGGAAATAACAACAGTGGCAGACAAACATTAGATGAGATCGACGCAAGACAGAAAAACATAGAGTGGATGGATAAATGTCGACGAAGAAAGAGAGAGATAACATAGTAAGTTGACTAATATACTCTGGCACGAAAAACGAACACCCCTTGAATTTTTGATAAAATTGTCTAAACACAGTTTTTTTGATTGTAACTTTTATCAACGATTAGCATGCTCTGGTAGAGGGTTTTAAAGTATGTTTTAGACAGGAAATGCTTAAGAAAATTTAAAGAGAACTATACAAACTTACATTTTAATCCAAAAAAATATAAAATAAAACAAATTGGTACCTATTCAATTATATTCAGAAACAAAATAGACAGAGGAAGAAAACCTCTGAATAGAAATCACTTCTAGATTTAATTAATACCTCATATTACCTCCTCGAGCTTCTCTATAACGGCATCCATTTCTCTGGGCATACTGTTAATTGGGTTTAAAACTTCATTCTATGGAATTGCTCGTTATTTTTCTAAAAGAGCCACGTTGAGCTACCATAAAGTGAGAGGAGCAGGTACCCGTTTTCGAATACTTCTAATAAGTCTGTCTCAAAACATGCTCGATGGAATTTAAAACAGGACTGTACGCTGGCTATGCTATATGGGTAATATCAACTTCATTTAAGTATTCTCTGATAATGTGGGCGGCATATAAATGGTGCTTATGGGACAACATAACTTTGCAGTATCGTAATTCTGCACCTATCAGCTGTCAGAGATCCATTAAAGACAACGTACAATTCTGCACGGGCCTTTGAAGATATAACAGACCACACCATAACTTAACCCGCTTGAAAACCTACTCTAAGGCTAAAAGTGCACTCGATTTATCGTTCGCCATCTCTTTTCCACACTGTTCTATGACCATCCGGGGAACGTATTCAAAATTTGGACTCATCCGTAAATATCACATTTCTTCAGTTGTCTGAATTCCAATAGTTTCATGACATGGATGGATGGACAGTAAGCGCGGTAGTAGGTAATACTTCAAATGGAGTCCGTGTAGAAGAAGAAGATAATGGACTTCAGCTTCCAATTTAAAAACGATCCTTTGTTTTATTAAACAGTAAAATCTATAAGATTCTTATATAAAAAATGTATCTTTTTTTTGCACGATAAAACGTTTCTTTATTTAAATTTTATGTCTGATTGTCGGGAGCAAAACTTTTTGTTCATTTTAATGGCACGATTGCCCACATGATAACTAAAAAAAATGACATGTGTGTCATCTTATTTCGAAATCGAGATACAGGGAAATTTGGTGTCAATACATAATCCCAAGTTTTTGCAGTCAGTAGCATGCCCTGCAACGAGTTTTTCAAGGTAAATGGGTTATTAAAGAATGCTGATTGTTATACCGTGGACGTACCGAAAATTATTAATCAATAATCAATTTTGTAACACTTTGATGAAAAGAATTTCTATGGGGAATTTTATCTTTAGTTATTCAACCAGAGAATTTACTTCATTTACGTAAAACAATGTCTCAAAAGTGCAGCAGAAGAAGCCCTGGGTAAATATGAAAAAACCGAACGAAGGAAGCCATATTGGTGGGATGAAGAAATCGAAGAAAAAATAAAGATTAAACGAAATAAATACCACAAAAACTTAAGTATATATTCTGATCAAAGTAAAAACGAATATGGAACAGTCCAAAGAAATGTACGAGGTGCGATAACTAAGAAGAAATCCGAAAGCTGGGACAGAAACTGCTCCAGAATAAACACTTACTTGGGAGGTTGCAGAAACACCGAAAGCTGGAAAATACTTTGATCTCTTCGACAAGATAAGACTAAAGACATCATCTTACCGATCAGCCTAGAAAAATGGGACGAATACTTCGCAAATCTACTGGCAGAAGAAAGGGCAGAATATTGGCAAATACCTCAAGCGCAATCAGAGTTGCAAGTACATACAATAGCTTCCCCAATTAGGATTGACGACAAAGAAGTAGCATGAGTATGCCAAGCATTAAAGAGTAGAAAATAACCAGGCCCTGGCAATATCACACCTGAGCTACTCATGTATGGTACAAGCAAATTACATAAGCAGCTATCCAGCCTTTAAAAATAATGTATTAACATAGAGAGTATACCGAAGAAGTGGAGGATATCGTTTATCAAATACATAAGAAGGAAAGTTATGATGCATGTGACAATTATCAAGGAATCGCAGTCCTTAGCACCATCTCGAGAGTTTACAGGAAGTTAATCAAAAAGAGAATGGAAGATGAATTCTATGATATGGAGGCCGAACAACAGGCCGGCTTTAGAGCAGGTAGATCAACTGTTAATCATCTGTTCACTGTTACCCAGTTAATCGGAAAAAAGTAGCACGAAATTAACCAATAGATCTCCTCTATGTGGAGCTTCAAAAGCTTATGGTAGTGTGCCACAACAAAAACTCTGGGAAGCTCACGAGAAAACAAATAGTGTAATCTTAATCAAGCTCAATCAGAAAAGAATATCAACCTTAAAATGGAACTGGGCAGGGCACGTCGCGAGAACGAAGGACGGCAGATGGACAAAACGCATTCTTGAGTGGAGACCCAGACAAGATGCCTTTAGGAATAGAGGACGACCACCAACAAGATGGACGGATGACCTGAAACGGACACATCAAAATTGGATGCAGGCGGCTCAGGACAGAAATTTGTGGGGTTAACTACGGGAGGCCTATGTTCAGCAGTGGACGAGTATGGGCTGAATGATGATGATGATGAATCAAGGCTGTTCAAGACCTCTAAAAGAACAACACAAGTAAAATAAAGAAAGCAGGAGGTATTCAAGGCTTTCACTATCAGCAAAGGACTCAAACAAGGATGCTGCGTGTCTCCTACTTTGTTTAAGATCTACTCGGAGCAAGCGATGAAGACATGGAAAAGAAAATGCAGAAACATGGGAATTCCTCTAAACGACGCAATATTGTACAAATTGAGTTTTGCAGACGACCAGGCAGAGTTGGCCCAAGAATATGAAGACCTCGAACATATGACCCGTAAACTTATCGAAGAATACGAACTATGGGGACTAGAAATGAATATCAAGAAAACTGAAAACATATGTATTGGGGGAATTCAACAAAATCTAATCTTCCGAAATTGTCCACTGTCAAAAATACAAATATTTGGGTATGCAAATAACCAACGACGGCAAATTATACGAAGAAATTAAACATATAAATAACCAGGAAAGACAAGCTATAAGGCAATTAAACAGTGTACTGTTGGACAAAACAATCTTAAAAAAAAACAGACACAAAATCTATAACAGCATTATAAAAAGCATTGTTACATATGGAAGTGAGGTATGGGAAGATATCAAAGAATGGATGAACACAGAACAAAAAAGTATTGAGCTGGACACCGCATGGAAGAAGAAGAAAGCAACTTAGACCGAGATTAAGTTGGAGAGAAGGAATCAATGAAGACTTGAGGGAGAGGGAGTTGAAGAACACCTTTGGAAATACCGAGATAAATGGAGACTGAACATCAGAAAATAGCGTAGAACGTTATAACTAATTGATTGATTAATTATATTAATATGTGATTAATTTTATATGTTTCAAGAACAACATACGATTGACTCAGTAGATTGGACTGTCAGTTGGTACTTCAGATTTCTTTCCTAGGTTGTGCTTGGAGTTATCCTACCAGACAAACAGTGTGAATTGTCGTGTGTGTGCCTTTATATTGATAGATTTATGAATACCTACCGTTTTTTGCTACAGTCAATTTTTTACATATTTCTCTTGACCTATTATTTTATGTGTATTGTTTATTCTTACACATAAGTAATTATATCTTTTCATGTTATTGAATAATTGTTAAATTGAAAATATCGTTTCGCCATCGTATTTTAGCCGTTGTACGTGTTGTATAATCCCAATTTGTAATTGTCTCTTTTTATTCTTCTCCGTCTGTAAAAAATGCTGACCTGACCACAGATACCCTGAATACGGTTGTGAGGATCTCGACACAAAGATGAGAACGAGTCTTACATTAGTAAAACATCTACGTACTAAATTTATTGCTGGTAGGGACCGGCTGACGTAAATCCTTTTTTTTTTCGTTCTTCTTTGCGGCATGAATGTGTATAACCCAGTGTATTCGTAATCGTTGGAAAATTTGTAAGAAACACCCACCGAATTTTGCTACGGTAAAGAAATAAAAGATGCTGTGTCCAATGCTTTTAGTCAGTACTTGTGGTACCATATACTCTATAAAACTGGTCATTAATAAATTTTAAATAAAAGTTTTATAAACATTAATTAATTAATTTATCTTTTGAGCACATTACAAATATGGCAAAGTGATAATTAAAAGTAACAATGAACTGTGTTACATCTAAAATAATTATGTATAGTTACACACGAAGAAGCACGTACTAAAGAATTGGACAAATTCAAATGTAATTATAAGTTCGAATTGTTTCTAAATTTCCTTTTTCCGATTCGTCTTGATCGACGATAATTAAAAAAATGTTGAAGTCGTGTAGTAAAATATAGTTTTTAAAAGCTACTGAATCATTACCTTATAGTTATTGTTGAAGTAAAAATTTAGAAAAGACTGCGTCCCACCTTATAGTTGTTGTTGAGGTAAAATTATAAAAGACTGCGTTCCAACTAGTCTCGAAGCTATATTTATAATCTTACTAAAATGCTACGATTCATCAAATAAGTATATTGCCATCTGCATTGAACAAAACCTTTAACTATTGGAAGCTGGCAAATATAATTTGAACCGAGGAACTTACCTAATAAAACTTAATCCAGGGGAGGACATACCCTTTACTCACAATCCGGTTTTTTTGTTGCTGACAGTGAAATGTGTAACTAAAGATTAGAAAGAGCCTTGCTGTGAAGAAGAGCATGGATGCAACTAGATTTAAACAGGACAATACCTATGTATTGGAAACATATTTAATATAAACGAAAAGTTAAAAAATAGAATGCCCAAACTGTGAACTACATATTAAAAAAAGTCAATATGCCCTTGCCTCTGATCGATAAGAAATCCTCAACATATTTTCAGAGAAAAAAGATAACCTTGGATGACAACAGAAAGTTTTGAGGTTATGGAGGTACCAAAAAAACATAAAGCAAAAAGTCTGAATAATAACAAAGAAATTTCTTTGCATAGGTACGTACAAGCTAGTTTTAGATGCAGTGGCGTGAATTTTCGGGACCACTAATGCCTAACCTTTTCAGTCACAATGTCTTCCTATGACGACAAACTAAATAAGCATCATATTGCCGAAGAGTGGCATTTAACCTTACTAAATAAGATGTACTCTGTAGAAGAATAGTGTATTTACTCATTTATGAATAATGGTGCTACATATAGGAGCCAACGTAGTACCAATCACATAAAGTTGATACGTCAGTTTCGCGGGAACTGTCGAACTTCCACATCATGTACACCTAGAATTAAAAACAAGTATATACAATTGGTTTAATTGTACCTAAAAGCTTAATATTGTATGATTTTTTATTCAGATACATACTTAGCGTTTTTGTAAACTTTGTATTCTCTTGTAAACATCGACGTCCTTCAGGAAGGACAAACGTACTTGAGAGGAACGTGAGAATAAAATTTTTTTGTTAGAGTTTTAAAAAGTAAGAGTGAGTAACTGAGGAGGAAATCTACAATAACTATTATAATACATATCTCTTCCAGGTCCTGAATTCAAAACATATTTTTTCTGTTGAGACTGTAAGAGTCCAAAGATTTGCTAAAACACCACTGAAAACGAACAAAGAGACGGAAACGAGGGAAGAGGTACTTGTAATACAATTGTAAGTAAAGATGGAGTGGTCATCATAAAATGGTTTGATAATAAACCAGTGATTGTTACGTCTAACTTTGTTAGGATAGGACAACTGGGCAATTGCCAAAGATGATATAAAAATAATAAACAATATATTAGTGTTGATCAACCTGATGCTGTATAACCAAAACATGGGAGGAGTCGGTAAGCTTGATTTTTTGCTTAGTATATAGAGATCGTACGTTCTACGTCTACACGCTATTGACTGGCTAATTCCTGGTTAGACTATAAAGCCCAAGAAGAGTGTCTTGGAATACCTAAACTGCACATTCTCGATTTCTGGAAATTTTGACAAACTGTTGCAGAATATTTGATACAGCATAGAGAACCACCAAAATGAGGACGTCCCTATAACGAAACTGAATGTAGCGTCCAATCTGCCAAAATCAGACGTGAATCAAATCCTTTCACGGAAACTAGGTACACAGACAATCATCAGTGAAACCTAGAAGTAAGTATTTCCACGTTAAAATAAATAATAGAAAGAGGTAAAATTTTGACTGCTAAACTAAAAAATGTGGTACATACTTATATCTTAATAGTTATTGAAGCTAGCCGTATAGCTAGGTTATTAGAGCTATTAGGACTCATCCCAACAAATATAGAAGCTGAACTGAATTCTATTCTGGGTGATTCCACTCCTTCGTTTACAACAGTAAAACATTTGATAGCAGAGTGTTGTTAAAAAAAAGTTATATGAATATTAGTTTGTTTTTCGTTTTCGCAAATATTGGCTTGGATCTTATGCGACAGACTGTATTTCTTGCCTGCCTCTTGGTAGTGTAGCCGCTGGTGAAAAGTATTCAAGATGGAGATCAGACAAACTTCCAACAAAGAGTTTAAACGAGGCCGTACGAGTTGCCAAGACGAGCATTGCAGTGGTTGGTCAAATGAGGTGACTCCTTCACAAACGGTGAAAAAATTTGATAAAGTGCTACTAGATGATCGGCAACTCAAAGTGCGAAAGTTAACAGATTTAGTACGCAGTTTTAGAAGTGCGGTATATCGCATATTAATTAATAATTTGGACAGGAGACAGATAGGTGCTACATTTGCTCACACTCGAGCTGAAACAGTCGTAAAGATGTTTCGATTTAAGTTTAACAGCAACAAAGAAAATTTTTGCACCGTTTCATAAGCACGGATGAAACATGAGACCTCAAATCCAAGAAAAAAACATCAAAACAATGGATTCAAACGGGAGAACCGATTCAATAGAAGGAAAAAACTGTTTCCTTTACAGGCAATGTTCTAACGTCGGTTTTTTGGGATTCACGTTTGATATTTTTCATTGACTGTCTTTAAATAGGAAAAGTTATTGACGACATCAAGTATGATCAGTATGCATAAGTATTGGCTGCAGCGAAGAAAAGATTTTCCAACCGTCAGGAAGTGATGTAGGCAGTAATAGCTATTTTAGGGAGCAAGATAGTTATTATTATAAAGAGGGTATTTAACCTATTGAGCTTCGCTGAGAAAAATGTATAAATCTGAAAGGAGATTATGGTGAAAAATAATTATATTTTTTTTTGCAAACTTTTTGTGTTTTCTTTGTTTTATTTCTTGGGCCACCCACGTGTGTCAAAACTATGAAATTTAATATGCTCAATATTAAACTCAGCGATCATAATACTTATTGGGGAAAAATATCCAAGATAACCGATGGACGAAGCGAATTGTCGAATGACCACAAAGAGAATACAAGAAAACCAGAGGTCTCTCAAACCAGAAGAATTGTCGATACAGACTGAGTATCGACCCACAGTGTGGTCGATATAAATTAATCATTCGTCAGTTGATTGTATTGCTATAATTAAATATATGTATTTATTTATAGGCCAATATTTTTGAATTCGTAAAAAACTCCATAAATTTCTGAAATTAAATATAAAACCAAAATAAGTACGTGAGTTAATGTATAGGAAACATAAAGAGCATAATTACAATAATTTTACCGGCTAATTAAAATAAATATAAAGATATTTTTATTTATTATTCACTTACGATTTTACCTTCGATTTTCCGCGATTGCATAATCCAGTTATCATCTCATTATTTCACATTATTATTGGTTGCGAAGGTCGCACACAATATGAGCACACAATTTATAATAGATTTCATAAAACTGGTAAGAAAAAAATAGATATTGCACATCTACGTGCTAAAGATATTAATTATGCCATATCGGTAACTGAAAAAAATGGAAGTGCTCGCTGTAGATGATTGCCTTCGAGAAATATTTCAGATATTCAGAGTTTATTTATGTAAGGACTAATGGATGTAAGTGTAAGCTTTCGAAATATTCATGCAATCTCAGATTTTTTAAATCTTATATTATTTCATTGTTTTTATCGCAAACTCTACGTTCTTTCCTGCTGTAGCAGGAGTAGTTTGTAAATTTGACTAAAAAAAACACCAGTCTTTAAATGATGGTTTTGCTTATTTTTATCATTTTGTAATTTCACGTGATTTGCTCTTTCTGTCTTGATATAATCTTCTTTAGGGCAGGTGGAAGAAAAAAATGTTTTTCTTATTATGTTAAGTTTCAGATACACTCTAGAGGGACAACGGATAGTTTCCGTCAAGATATAAGAAATTTTGCTTGACGCTGATAGGATCACCCTACCGATTTAGTATTATAATAACAAACAACAGACCCTCCAGGAGCGGATTCGCCAAAATTAACAAAAAAGTTCAAGTACATATAATATTTTAATAGGGTTGGAATAATAAATATAAAATTAAATATCATATATATTTAATACGTATTTAATATGTCGTTAGGTATGTTATTATGTACAATTAAATTAGAGAAATGATCAAATTAAAGAAATTAAGGAAAATAATGTTAATAACAGTAAAAGATTAAAAGAGTGGTAGCAAAAATCAGAATTAAAAAAGATAACATAATAAAATTAGAAACAATAACATAAAAAAATTGTAAGTTTAGATGGAAAAAATTAATTACAAATTACAACTCTATGTCACTATCGCTGTCATCTTCAGTAGAATCGTCATCATCTGTTATAATTATTGGTGAGATATATCTGAGGTTAATGTTCTGTAATGATCTTCCGTTTTTATAACATGTGAAACACAATTTTGTCACAGTGTTGGGGAAACCTTTTTTATTTCTTCTACATGTGATACGGATTATCTACTAAATTTGGGACATTAGTTGTTTCGCCTTAAACTTCCCTTAAGTTGGCTCCAGATTAATTCAATAAGGTTAAAAACACAGTAATAAGGAGGTAATCGCAATATAATATGACCATCACGTTTGGCTAATTCGTCTATAACAAACTGTCTCTCAAATACTCTTGTGTGAAGAACTTCCAACATTTCTTTTTTTGTATATGTTTCTTCAAAGTACGAATCTGAGGATTTTTCTAATTTGTTCGCTGTGATACGTCGCGTTATCCATTACAATGACATTTTTTGGAGGCAAATTTGGCAACACTTTCTTTTGAAATCATTCCTTAATTTATTCGTCATATTTTCATGGTAATCCAGCTTTGAATCTTTAATGTTTTTTGCCGATAGTAAAAAACTTTCTCCTCCAAGTCAGCCATTTTTGGATCCAATGTTCAGAATAATTATTCGCTGACCTCTAGGAATTGGATAATTGGGTGCACACTTAATAGAGTCTTCTGTCCAATCTTTTTGAGTAGTATCGTTGGTGTCGAACCATGTTTCACCCAGACAAAATATCGGTCTTCCTTCATCTCTAAATTTAGATATAGCATCCAAGTATTCGTTTCTGCAGTTAATACGTCGAGGGGAATCGATTATTGATAATCGCTTATTAATTTTCTTGTATCGAAAACCAATGTTATTTAAAAACCAATGTTTATAAAAGTTGAAGGCGAATATTTAATAGAAAAGTCTTTAACAAGTTGATCGTAGATCATACTAAGCGTTGGAACTAGGTTCTTTGAATAGAAATTATAAACTGCTCTTCTAATTAACTGAGCGTCTTTTTCATTTACTGCTTAAGGCTAGGCGCATACACATCGAACTTGGATCTGTATTGTTCATTGTGATTTTGTGTATTCCACTTAACAAACCTTAGTGGATTAAAAAACGTCATCGAATAAATATCGTTGTGTAGTGTGCGCACAAGGCATCATCGACAAAAGTTCAATCGAACAGCAAAATGTTCACAAAACATGAGACTCCACAAAATTAAACCCACCCCTGTACTTTATCTTCCTTACAGAGTGTCTCAAACTTATTATAAAAAAAACATTTTTTTTCTTCCACCTGCTATACGACCAAAAGAGAAATTTAAGTGAACCTTTGCCCAACAGTGTAAATATTTAAAAAAAAGTGTAACAAAATAAAAAAAAATAGCGGAATCCGTTGATTTGTTTACGAGGAAATCAACTATCAAAATGAGCATAATTTTTGATGGTACAGTGGTGATAGTTTATAAAGTCTTTTGACTTTATGTTTCTTGATAATTTGATAGTTAATCTGTAGCATTTTCAATTTCATTGATCCTTTGAAGTATATTGAAACCTCCTCGTATAATAAAATATATGGAAAACGCCTTATATATGTTTAAAAAATGAAACGAATTTTTTCCGTGTTTGTTAGTTCGTATCAACGAAAAGTGTTTCCAATCATTTTAGCGTTGCCACGTAATAAAACCATTTGAGAGTTGTTTATTTATTTTAAAGATGTTCGGCATTTTATTTTGATGCCTATTGGAAGCCGCGTTATAATTCAAATACTTCGCAAAAGGATATGTACTCTGTTTTCTTGGTTTTGCTATTTCAGTAGTTTGTTTTATTTTCAAGTTAGCATCGAATTTTTAAATTCGTCATTCATACTCGGGCATTCGTAGTGTTAGGAGGTATGGATCCACAGATTCTCCATCGAATTTGTGTTCTTCTGTTTTTTTGGTCAATTTCGTGGAAATAAGTAGCAGTAGTCGTGAAATTTTATCCGTCATGAAGTGACCGGCATAATTTGCCAAAATTGGTGGAGTTTTCACTCGATGTAATATGTCATCTTAGAAAGAGTGACCACTGTTTCGTTTTTTGAAGCTTTTAAAATGTTTAAAAAGTCTAGTTCCTGTTTATGTTGCTGTTCCACCCCCTTATCTTTTACTTATCCACGACCCCAGCTCTCCTACCAAACCCTGAGTGCCGTTCGCACAAGTAGCGTTTATTTTGCTTGCCTTATCTTCACCCCCAATAGTTTCTTCCCCCAATTTTCTACCCCTTGTAATAATGCCTCCTATGGTAGGCAAAATATTTACGTTACAAATCCAGTAAAATTCTGGAGTCGGAAGAAGAAAAAGTAGAAGACTATTGAAAATTTGGACACGACAAAGATCAATTGTTACTTTTTTTGAGATAAGACCGTTTGCTTCCAAGATAGTGATATACATACATAAATATTAACATTTTGCTATGACTGTAAACTAGATCAATACCGTCCCACGTTACAGAAAGTTATTAACAATATTACCATTAAAGAGTGTACCGCCAACTCCCTAACACGACAAATAAATTGTACAATCTAATGAGTTGTTTGAAATTCAATTATGAATTCCGAAACAAATCGCACTAATCAATCTCATGTAAATAGAACCATGCGCCGTGTACCAGTACCGATTGATTGATATCGCTTGAAACATTGTAGGTACTAATTGTAGTTGTTGATATATTTTCTTCCGGTGTACTTAGAAGGAGCTGTTTTCCTTCCTGGAGATTTGAATATATGCATCGGTAATGCGTGTATCATATGACATGTCAAACATGGTCGGAACTAACAAGGGAACCATAATTAGGAGTAGGTAAAATTTAACGGAATAAATCCTTAGAAGTAATCGATTTATATTTAATATTTAAAAATATTGAATGGTTTCTCAGGTTGTGTGATATAAAACCATCATTAATAATACCTTGCTACACTTCTCCAAGAAATTAACGCACCACTTTAAAATATTAAAATATTTTATTAGCGTTAACAAAAATTTCCATTGTAATGTTATATTTTGCAAGCCCCTTGTATATGCTATTCGTACACTCTTTATTTATTGACTGTGTTTTGTCTTCTTCTTCTTCGCGTGCCATATCAGAATTATCCGACGTTGGCGATCACCATTGCGAAGTCTTCTCGATCTTCTGCAATATGGAATAATTGTCCTGCATTTGATATCTAAGTCCATTCACGAATGTTTTTTTAACCAGAAACTTGTTTTCGTCTTACACCTCTACGGCCTCTATTTTGCGTTTAAAGATTAGTTGTAAAATTTTATATCGACTTCCTCTTACTATATGTCCCAGATAAGACATTTTTCGATGTTTAACAGTCTTTAGCAGTTCTCTGTCTTTGTTGACGCTCCTCAGTACTTCTTCATTAGTTTTCTTGCTGTTCAAGGTATATTCAACATTCGTCTATGAACCCACATTTCTAAGGCTTCAATTTTGTTCATGATCGATACTTTTAGCGTTTACACTTCTGCACTATACAAAAGTACAGACTAAACATAGCACTTAACCATTCTTTGCCTTAGTTCTAAACTGAGATGGTTATTGCAAAGAAATGACTTCATTTTCATAAAAGTAGTTTTAGTCATTGCTATTCTACGTTTTTTTCTATGTCTGGATCTAGTTGCTCCGTTATCACAGTTCCCAAATATGTCATTTTGTGAACTTTCTCAACTTGGACTCAGTTCAATTGAAGCTTTGCATCGGGATGTGGGTCACGACTAAACACTAAAATTTGGTTTTGTTTGAGAGAGTGTGTAAATTTTATAATAGCGGGCGGGCATTTCCTTCTCCTACCTCGTGTGAATTTAGGCTAAATCAAGTCATGAATTAGATACGACCAGCTATAAGGTTGATTGGCGGTTTAATAGAATGAACGGTTGTATCGGTGGGTGCCCACATGGGGATGCTGAAGGGGGGGGGACACGCGAGGGGGAAGAGGGTGTGAAGAGGCTGGCGGGGGTGCGCGGGGGTTGGAGCGGTGATATAAAAGTTCGCATGGGTTACCGGGGGTTGAGGGGGGGAGGGAGGTAGGAGCAGCGTGCGGGTGCAGTGAGCGGTGGGGGCCGTTGTTTATTAAAGAATGTGTGTTAGGCGCGATGGATGATCTGCGGGGCGTGGTGGAGTAAAGCAGGGATAAGGGACGAATGGAAGAACGTGAAAGAGCATGGGGCATACTAGTCAGGCCTCTGCGTTGTGGGTTATGATGTTGTATATACAACTGTAGTAGGTTTGGTCAGCGTCCGATTTACGCTGAATAACAGTTTGTGATTGAGGTCTAGTGACAAGTTTAGTGAGAACAGCACACGGACTGACCCTTGTCATCTATTCTCGATGGGTGAATAATCGGAGGATTTGGTGCATGTAATTGAATTTGTGGTAGAGGAGATGGCAGGGTAGGCTATTATATCGTGTAGGTATGAGGGATGCGGCGAGATTTACGGTGGACGAGGTCGCCACGGTGGTAAGGACGAAGGCGACAATACAGTTTTATTAACGTTTGGTCCTGTGCATTTTTGTAAATAAGGATGTTATTAGTGGATATAAGTAATATAAGTGATAGTAGATAGGAAGTCGCAAAAGCTAGTCCTCCCCTGGGTGATGTGATCCCATAAATATATCTAAAACCAGAGATGTGGAGTGTATACTTCAAGAATCTTCTGCCTTTGCGTTCTAAGTTTGAGTGATTGTGAATGGTAATCTGAGGGGACAATATAAAGGGAGTGTGGCACATTAGTCATCGGGCATAATACTCATAAGTCGAGAGATCAGTATTGTAGCTCGACAGATGTGATGAATGTTTTTTTAGGAATTGAGAGTATGGTTGCGATAGTCAGATGGGGAGTTTAGTGAGCAGCGGGAATTCTGGGCTTGGTACAGGGGTCACATGCCGGTGGTTAGGGGCAGAGTAGGGGGAAGCTGCTTGAATTAAGTAGAAAAGTCTCCACATCCAGTGGGAGCGTTATTGATGATAGCAATCGTCTATGGGGGGGGTTAGTAGTTTGCAGGGCGACTCAAGGTTTGGGTGTGGGGTAGGTCATCGAGACCGACGATCGCAATTATCGACATGTTAAGGGCATTAGTTTATAGCAGTGAGCTACTGGAGTTACTCCATTTTCTGGTCCGTCGAGTATGAGGTTTTTTTGAGAATACGGGCAAGGGTGTAAAGGGGAAGTACACAACTTAGAGGAGGAACAAACATATACGAGCGGTGAGACAGCGATGCGGGGACAGAGCTGAGGGAGGAAGGTGAGGGGGGGGGGCAAATTGGTACGATTGGGGTAAGACTGAGACTGCGGCGTGACAGCGAGAAGGTCATGACGGGCGGAGAGAAGGGATACGTACGGCAGGGACAGTAGGAAGCGCTGGGGGCCCAGCCAACGGGAGGTGCAAGACACAACAAGGCTGACGTGCACCTGAGTGCGAGACGAGGTGCCTGGTCGTGAAGGGAAGGGGGGTGGGTGGGGAGGGTGGGGGTGTAGGGGAGGGGGGGGGGGGTGGGGTGGCAGGGGGGAGTGTAAGAGCTTGGACGTCGCGATAGGCGGACATAGAGGGCGGGCTAGAACGTATTTGAGATAAAGTGTGGAGGTATCACGACAGAGCGGGGAGATTTGGAAGGCGCGGGTTTGATGGCGAGTGGTAGACGGGGGGGCGCGTGTTTGAGCGAGGGAGGGGTGTAAGCTAGAGATAAAACACCAGAGGAGTGATAGTGATCAGTAATGTTGGGTTTAATTTAATTAGCATGGCGCCGGACGATAGGTGAGTGGGTCCACTCTGCTTCCGAGGTTCGACAAGATGACCTTCTGTAACTTAGATCTGTTAACTTAATTAGGGGTGTATCACCAGCGCTGTGCGGCGTAAGAGGTGCGGTGGGCATCAGTCAGGACGAAGGTGCAGTGGGGCGTCTGACAGTAAGCGTAAGGATGAGTTTTTTGTGCTCTAACCACTTGTAGGTCTTTAAGGTCTTGTACAGAGTGAGAATAATTACCCATAGTGGATGAGCCCGGCAGCTTCAGAAATGATTGCCATCGTTACAAAAAGACAAGCATAACTTGCTTAAAGCCCTGGGAAGTCACCCTGGCTGTTGAGCCAATTATGAGAATAATAATCTTTATATTCAGGTGGGACAAGAACGGCTAATTGTTTATCTTAGATGCAGTGCCAACCATTCGCGTGCCAAACCTTTTCACAAATGTGCCATGATGCTGGTCAACAACCAAGTAAAGTACGAGCAAAGAGGGCTTACTTTTATTGGCTTGGCGAAGAGAGTCATTGCGAGACGGGGTGCACGTGTGCGGTGAATCGGGCTTTTTGACTTTTATCAATTTAAGAGTTCGTGGGAGTGGGATGAGTGGGGAACTCGCGTAGTGTTGGCAATTTATGTCATGCAAGAGATAGTTCGGGTCGAACAGTATTGATCATGCTACTAGCGAGTTAGAAGGGGCTAGTATCTTTTGGAACGGGCGGTAATAAGCGGGGAGAGAGTGTGGGGGGGGAGAAGGTTGATGGGGAGCGGAAATGTTATGGGGGGGGCAGGGAGAGGGACAAGGGGGTAACCGCGACCCTTCCAAAGAAACCCGCAAACGCCCCCAGCCCCCCGGGGCCAAGACCGCGCTCGGGGTCCTCGGGCATGAGCAGCGCCCCTAGGGGCGCACTCCCCCACCGCAGCCTGCCATCCTCCGGGCAGGACTGCCGACGTCCAGCAGGGTGTATTGAACATGTGTCGAGCGGCCTAAGACAAACGGTAAAAACTTTTACAAGCCACCCTCTGCCCCGCACCTACATTATCTTTTAGCTAAAAACTGACAGACGGGTTTCTACGATAGTCATGACTATATAACGTGGCACGAGAAGAAGAAGACTAATAACAGAGGACCAATCATACCTAAAAACACAGAGGGCACTGTATATGATCTTTAAAAAGACAGAAACCCTTCAGTGGTTACACAAGTAAGACATGAGAACAAGTAACAGATAGGGCCTCAACAATTATTTACGATGACCAGATGAAAACGCACTTGTCCCATGAGAAGTCTGATAGCAGGAATGACAAAACAGAGATGGGTCAACCTTATGTTGTACGGGCTGCATTATTTAATTATATTAGTTGAAGCGTATAGTTGTATAACAACTTATACAGCGCTGGCACCTTATCACGACTTTTAACTTTCAACCGATTAGGCCCTAAGAAGCCTTAAGACATTAAGAACAAGTGGATGCACCGGGAGGGCTTGGGTGGTAGGTGGTTTTTGTTATGTCATATGCGGGCGTGTGTGGGTGTGTCCCTAGAGGTACGGACATAGACTTATTCTTTATTCCGTATCACAAGTCCCCCGCGTTTCTATAGCATAATGACGTATGTGATGAGGGCACTCTAGTCCTTGCACTCCGCCATAAAACGCGTCAAAATAAGCAAATGAAGCTTTAACTGTTCTCGCTGTTTTAGGTCTGTGCTTGCCAATCAAGGTGTGAAATAGACAGGGGAGAAGTGGGGTTTTGTCAAGATAGGGTTGAATAATTTTTTATATTCTGTAGGCAGGTCGAGTTTTATTACAATTAAAGGCTACTTGCAGCTAGTGCACGGTTTTAACATGCTTATATGCGAGACCAAAGGGATTATATTGACGCTGGTGTGTTTTGTTTGATCTGAACATCAGGTCACGCACTACATTAAGTGCGGTTATCAGATACAAAATTGTAAAGCTTGCATGCCTATAGAGCAAAAAGCGAAATTAAGATACTGGGTGCGCAAACAGGCAAGGATACCACATTTTTTATTACAACACACAACTCCACGCAACTAATATTTTAAGTACTGGTGGGAAGATCAGTTCGGGGAAGTGAATTAGGCATAAAGATAGGGGGCGTGACCGATACGAGGGAGAGCTGAGCAATGGGGATAGCATGCGGGGAGCGCAGTGTCCGGGTGAGTGCGGCAAGATGAGTCGCGTTATGGGTTGTTGGGGCAGTTTAGGATGAAGTCAAAGCGTCAACGTTAGACATTTTTGGGGTGGTACTTTGTTTTCGCCATAAGCAAAGAGAAAGGGGGATGGTGCGCATTCACCAAATGAGGTGCCATGAGCGGGTTGGGGGCCCAACTTCTCTAAAATTACTTTTACTTAAGGGTACGAAATTTACGCAAAATAAAAGAACATAATGTATGGTAAGATTTTAACGTAATCTGGTGTAAAGACAACGGGTAGTTATCGGTAATAGTTTGATTATTGTAAAGTAAGTTTGTGTACATAGAATATTTTAGTTGTTTTGATAGGATTTGTTTCTAGAGTATCTAGGATTTTTTTTATGGAATGATTATACCACGTGTGAAGTTAAGTAGTTATTCGTGGTAGTAGAGGATTTGGGACTGAGTGGGGGACTGGGTTGGGGGGGAGGGAGGTATGGTAGAGAGAGGAGAGGTTGGTGGGGGGGTGGGTTAGAAGGGGGGGTTGTATTTATATGCGGGGGAGCGGCAGAGTAGGTGAAGCATTATGTGCGGCGGAGGGTGATTCGGATGGGGGGGCGTAGAGGTGGGGGTGTCTGGCGCGGAGGGGCGTTCTTAAAGGCATGGCAAGTCAGATAGGGAAGAGAGTGCTAAAAATTGGGGGGGTGTTATGCGGCAGAAGAGAGGCGAGGGGAAAGGGGCGCGAGGAGATGGGGGTGGGGGGGGGGGGGGAGGGTTAGATGTTGTCGGGGGAGGGTGGGGGGGGGGGGGGGGGGGGTGTGGGGGTGTAGAAAATTAGATCTATACTAAAATTATATATGGATGGTTATACTGTATTAACTATCTCGGCAATTCAATACATTCAAATTATTTAAACAAGAACAGTTAAGTAGAGGGTCCTTCAAATTTAGGCTAGAAATAGGCAAGATATAGTAGAAAACTACTTATACTCCGATGGCAAAGATCATAGTAAAATAAATATGACTTTTCATACTCTACCAGTAATACAAGATTGACTGAGTGAACAAGGGTTCTGGGGGGGGGGTAGGGGTATGCAGGGGATAGGGCCAATATAATAAATAGAAGAATGGGGCTGAAGACAGAGCAAGCGAGGGGTCAATGTGGTCCGATATATAACGGGGAGGTAGCAGAGAAAAATGATATGGGTGGGAGATAAATAAGGTGGACGTTGTTTTATAGTAAGGATCTTTTAACGAGAGAGTAAGTGGGATTTTAAGATACATTTTTAATTGAAATTATTCATATCGGTCTGTGAGGGAGGTTTGATATGGGCATACGAAGCCAGACGGAGGAGAGGCTAGTGTAGGAAGTCATATATTATGTTTTTAAGATCAGGAAGTGGAGATTGGTCCATTCTACTTCTTTTTGTTTTATTTGTAGGGCTTGGAGTTTTGCTTGAAAGGCTCTCTATTCTTTCTTTATTTCCTTCTCTATTTCTGTCTACTATGAAACTCTACATGAGCACAATCCTCTATTTGATTTTCTTCTCTGAAAACAAAAAAATAAATAATTTGAATTGTATTAAATACTGAAGATTACATACCTGTTACTACAAAAAGCTTTTATCCAGTGCAGATTCATCATCATACGGGTTGTTCAACCCAACGACTGTTTTGTTGTTTATAATTTCCAATACAGTCTCATCTGGTTCATTTTGAGACTCGTTCAAATTATTGTCACTATACTATTACTATAAATTACTATTTTTCAAAACTATCCCTAAATTTTAAATTATTATTTACCATTATTAACTAGCAACAGAATAAATTCGCAAAATACACAAGGATTACCATTTACAATAAATATAAATATTATAAAATATTGAAATGACATTAAAGGACAGCATCAAAAATGACAAATGACACAAATTTTTCTTCTTTTTTGTTGTTTTTTTGTTAATAACGAGTCAACAGGTTAAGAATTTTTGACAACTTTGCGAAGTTGGTATCTTTGATAACTTAAGTTTTTTCTTGGTTAAGTTAAGTAAGAATTTGTATGGTGGAACGCAAATTTCAACTAAGAATTTTTTTTGACTAAGCAAAACTTACGTAAGATTTTACTTAGATCACGTTGGTGGAACCGGGCGTGAGTAAAACAACAAAGTAATATCGAAGTATTCGATTCTTTAAGAGCTGTTCTTCGATCTGTCACTACAATATTATATTTGCTGAAGAATCCTTCTGCGAGTACGCTGTTCGTTGGACTCCAAATGTTCTGTAATGCTGCTTTAGCAAATGACGGAAAACTGCACTGTTTAGCAAGCAAAATATCCTTCACATTGGGATCTTCGTTCCTTCGTATCGAAATTTTAGAAAAGCTTTCTGAGAGTACACTCGGGTTCATAGTAAAACTTACAGCTATACATCGGTTAAATAAATGTCCAATGTGTAAGCAAGTCTTTTAACAAATAAATCTTGCCCAAGTACTTTCGCTTACTACAGCATCTTCAGGGGCATTTCGTCAAATTTGGGCTATCCAGCAAGCGTAGAATGTGATAAACATGAATTTTAGCATAAAATTGTACAAAACACTACACTAAAACGAGAACAAACAGTTTAAAATTAATTAAAATGGTTCTGCGCTCTAGATTCTTTGTCAGCAACAGGTGAGAGAATGGTGAGAGAGAATGGAGAGATTTTATGTAAAAACTATCATTTATAAATACTCTTTATAAAATGCAGGAATTCAATAAAATATCAAAATTGAGACCTTAATGATTATTACAATTTATTTATGAATTAACTGTCATTATATACTATAGTGTCAGACCAATCAAATACACTGCTCAAAATGATCAAATCGAGTCGTACCAGTTTTGTTAGGAACCAGCTGTACCTTAAATTTTAAGAGATATTCTACCTATTTTTTTTGCAACGCCACTGTTTATCCAGAAGGTATATCTGTCTATATATACTTATCAATAACGCATTTTAAACTTCACCTGCACACAGATATTTCGTTATGATTGATAAGGAAAAAATCTCGCGGCCTATACCGGAGGTTAAAAATGTTTTACAAGATCTTTACACCGTTTTTCCCAGGAAGCCGCTACCCACGCATTAATAGGTGATCAGTTAGAAAGTAAACGATAGATTTTTAGATACTGAGTGACAGAGGTCCTTGGATTGGTCCTTAATCCGGGATTAATATCGTCTAATTACAATGTTATTAATTACGGGGTCGTGATATTTGAATAAGATTACGGTCGAAAACATAAACAGATATAAACGTATGTGTTTATATTTGTGTGTGTGCATGTGTATTACTGATCGGTATCGATCCTTATGTTTATTGGTTTGTTATCGATATTTGCTAGAGTGTAAATTTTCACCGGGGAAAATACCGTTGTCCCTAATTGGTGTATATTTCACAAAACAAAAAAATGATCATCATGATTACTTTATTTGCTGTTGTCGTTATCTCTCTGCGGAGCTGATTCCCTAATTACATTTATCTATATTTTTTGTATTAGTCTCATGAGTCACTATCTCAAGCTACTTCTTAGTTCTTAATAGAATCAAGCAGAAATGTGAAGACACAATGTGAAATTAACAATTCGGTTTCAGTGAAGGATTGGGAACAAGGGAAGCTTTGTTCTCAATACTAACACTACTTCAACGATCATGGGAAGTACAGAAACCAATTTACGTCTGTTTTATAGATTTTGAGAAGGCTTTTGATAGGATTCAACGTGGTAGGCTGTTTAGATATCTAGAAATGATTGGAATATATGATAAAGATTTTTTAAAGAAACTTTTACAACATCTATATTGGAATCAAGAAGCTTCTATTCTGGTAGACGGTAAAATGTGTATTCAAAGAGGTGTTAGACAGGGTTGTGTGTTGTCTCCAACTTTGTTTAACGTTTACTCAGAAATAATTTTTAACGAAGCCTCGGAAGGGCAATGTGGAGTTCGAATCGGAGAAACTATTAACAACATCAGATATGCAGATGACACCGCGATCATGGCTGAAGGTATAGAAGATCTTTAATTCCTTATAGATCGAGTCACTAGAAAATGCTCTAATAACGGACTAAGCATAAATACAACAAAGACAAAGTTACTTGTGATTAGTAAACAAGGCCTAGGTGCTATACAACTAATTGTCAATAATGAACCGATAACGAAAGTTAACCATTTTAAGTATCTAGAATGTTGGATATACGAGACACTAAATCCGGATGAAGAAATTAAAACTTGTATAGAAATTGCAAGAGGAGCATTTATGAAACTTCCATCTATTCTGAGCAATTCTCAGCTGAACTTACAGCTGAGAATTAAGTTCCTAAAATGTTATGTGTATCCTGTCTTACTGTATGGATGTGAAACCTGGATTATGAAGGATAACATGATGAATAAATTAGAAGCCTCTAAGAGTAGATAGGTAGCCACTGTACCCCACTTTTTCCCCCAGATTTCCCCAGATTTCACGTGATCTAACCTAACCTAACCTAACCATCACGTGACCGCGGGGCGGCGTCAATTCTTCTTCTTTTACGTGACGTGAAGATAGCGTCAATTCTTCTTCTTTTACGTGACGTCAATTCTTCTTCTTTTACGGAACGTGAAGATAGCGTCAATTCTTCTTTTACGTGAGTATAGCTTCTTTTCGTCGATCATGGGGTCCCTGATGGTTAGGAACCGCCCCGCGGTCACGTGATGGTTAGGTTAGGTTAGGTCACGTGATTTTTAGGTTAGGTTAGGTCACGTGAAATCTAGGGAAATCTGGGTCTGAAGGAATTTGGGGGAAAAAGTGAGGTACAGTGGCTACCTATCTACTTCTGAGATGTGGTTATATCGTAGAATGCCCAGAATATCATGGGTTCAACACATTTCAAACAGAGAAATCTTGAACAGAGTAGGTCAAGGTGAAGGTGACTTAATAAAGATGATAAAAAAGAGAAAACTCGAATATCTGGGGCATATAATGAGAATAAGCAGATACAGGATAATGCAGTTGATACTCAACGGAAAGATCGACGGAAGAAGCTGAATTGGTAGAAAGAAATACTCATGTCTCCGAAACCTTCGTTACTTCGTTTTTTATGTCCAGCGAACGCGTATTCTCAATTACCGTCACAGTACCGAGGCGTCACGCCTTAACCCTAGAGTTTTCGCTGATGGTGCCGTCTGCTCCACGTGTTAAAATGGATCATACGATGGTGTGCCCTGCTAGCTCAGCTCAATTCTTATCGCTGGTGTGTCGCTTCGTTGTATTATTTTTTAACGAAGGTCTATGGTTTCGTAATTTTTAAACATGCGGGCTGGCCTGATATCGAGACTTGTGTAATACGCTTAAACTAGGTCGAATTTTCATTCTTTGTTTAATTAGAAATGTATATGTTAAACTATGTCGCATTATTTTTATTCTTTATTTAATTTGGAGTATATAATAATTATTTAATTAATTATTATCATTGTTTGCTAGGCTAACCTACCCCTTATTTTGTTTTTTTTTTATTTTCTTGCTATGCTGACTACATACCGGCTAACTGATTAACGATTGCGCGTGGGGTGGTGTTGTTTCCCTTGGGTATGTGGCTGATACATTACAATTTGTACGGATAGAAAAATAGATCTTGTTTACAATATAAACATCAAGCGAATGGCTGGTCACGAATGGATGCAAAAAATAACTAACAGAAATAAATGGACACACATAAGGAGACTTACATCCGACGATGCATGGAATAGCTATTAATGATGATGAATTCGTCGTCTTTACCATTTGCTTGAAAACAGTTGATAGATTTTTCAGGCAATTTCTCCATAAGATTCTTAATAAATCTGCTTTTATTTTGGTATTCAGGTAAAAATTTGTCTTGAGAAACCGGAATAGACTTTGTGAATTGATATTCTTTTGGACAAAAATTCCTGTGAACGACGGTTTCTTTCCATCACCTTAGTCTTTCTCCATCGAAACTATCCAAAACAACGGTAATGTTATTGCCAGGATTACATTTTAGATAAGAAATGAATTCCAAAAACACTTTTTTATATGTGCAATCGGTTGACCATTTAACTCAACATTTCCCCATCGGTGATATATGCAGAATTTTCTTTTTCTAAGGTAATGGGGTTGAAAAAATTATTACAAAGAAGTCTTAGCAGTTCTCCTCATGCATGCAGTGTCATACAAAGATAGTGAATACGGCGCCAATTCAAATTTTTTATGACATACATTCTTCGAAGTAGCAAGAGAGAATCCACAGCAACAATTTTGTCTCCAATTTTTATTTTGCTGTTTCCACCAAGTAATGGAATAACCTTATCTTTTTTGGATTGTTTTATTTCATTTAATTTCTTACCATCGAGAGCTCTCATACCTACAATTCCAGCTTTCAGAACATCGCAACCATTTATATCCTGTGTTGCAATCATTCCAGTAACAATGTTGCGCTAATTATTACTGTCTTCAAAAGGATTGTGTTCTATCAAATACTGTCTGTCGCAAAGTAAATTCATCTTTCATATCCCTATTAATGAGGCTTCTCTTGAATCTACAGGCTGACGACTTTTGTTAAATTGTATACCACAAACATTCTAGAATCTTTTAATTATGTCTTTTGTATATCATTTTGTAAAGCAAACCTAATATTCATTAAAAAAAAATCTATAGAACATTTTTTGCTTAAAATGTGTTCCTCTATCAATTTGTGAAGTTATTTATGATTTCAAAAAGTTCACTTGCGAATCGGGGTGCTATTCACCCCCAGGGAAAAGGCACACATCGGCATAGGGTAGATTTTGCTTCAGTTATTCCCTAGCTACTTCTAAAATTTCAAGAAAATCGATACATCTTCAAGGAAATCGTAAAACACTCCTGTTTTCGTTTTGTCACACACCCATTTATGTCTTCTATATTGAATGCTCTTCTTATGTTTTGGCTTCTCTCCCATTCCATTAGACTTTTTCTGTTGTTTCCAGTAATCGTCTCGTTTTAGATGTGTCAGGTCTTGTCTCTGCCGTGTATGTTAATATAGGTCTAATTGCTGCTTTATATATTCTTGTTCTTGTGTCTTGCCTTAGGTGTTTATCTTCCAGATTGTGTCATTAAGAGATCCCGCCGCTTGACTTGTTTGATGTTTGGTACTTCGTGTCTCTTTACATTTCTCTTTTATTTCTTTTCTTAACCATGGTGTATTGTTGTTTCTTTTGTTCAGTGTGACTTTGTGTTCAGCATTAAATCTTTGTGTTGCAGTTTCTAAATACAAAAATTTATCTTACCCACCCTGTAACTTTTACGCGAATATATTAGCATAAACCACTTAATACCATTATTTCCACCAACACCAACAAAAACATCCATCAATGCAAATTCTGTTAACCTTGCCCGAAATATAAGCATGATCTAATGATCAAAAATCGATTAACGTATGCATATTAAATTTGATTCTAATTACATCGGACACAATAATTGATAGTGTAGATATCGAGAACCGGAGGGAACTAATGAGACTTCCGGTACCCCGTAAATCCATCAGCAGCAGTCGATTTTCGGTATTAGTAAGTAGGGCGAACGTCATTCGCCGGATTTTTTGTTCAAGGCACAAAAACAAAAACGTTTCGGATATAGGAAGGAATTGCAAATTATCTATGAATCAACTGATAATTAAAATCGTCAGGAATTGGATTAGAGAAGGATAAATGTCACATAAAGAGGCCTAATTTAAAGATCTAGTGTGGATGCTTGGTCAACTTGTTTTATCGCATTTAATTGGATTCTTGAATTCTAAATATGTAAAATATACGCCTTGCTGATACAGCTAGACATTTTGTTATATCTTTAATGGAAATTAACCACGATTAGATTTCAAATTGGAAAAAAAAAATCGGAAGTGGAAATCGGAACGTCAAAATGTCTGTGATTTCAAATTAAATTTTAATTCTTGTGTCAAGTGTTATATATAAGAAAAAAGAAGTACTTGTGACTCGTTTGGAAAAAATATAAAACTGTTTTGGATGTTTTGGAGTCAATAAAAGGGGCTATTTGTTGACTATTTTTTGCTCGAGCTTTCAATTGTGATTACAATTTTTATAAAAATACAAAATATCTTACAAAGTTGAACTAGAAATAAAAAATTTTGTTGTAACTCACCAAATAAAATTAGTTTTTTATATAAAGCTGCTGCTAACAATATTACAAAAAATATTATTAAAAAAATAATAAATAATAGATTTTTTAATTAAGTAGAGAGGGGTTGAAAAATGATTAATAGTATAATAAAGCATTAAAAACCTTAATTCTAGACCTATAAATGTTTTTCAAATTATTACATGCTTCATTTTCCTCTTTTATGGGGTTTTTGAAGAAAACTTTAGTTTAAACCCTTAAAATCTTTAAGGGTGTAAGGGAGTAAGTAGAGTTTATTTCCAAAATGTTATAAAAATCAATGTTTTTCCAAACAAATCAGAGGTTATAGCTCATTTTTACCTTGGTAGACTGGACTTATATTAACAGTAAGTGGGTTATGTTGAATTTGAAGACCTTTGTCATTTGTGACTTATTCGCATAGACCTGCAACTTAACAAAGCTATACAAGAAGAGTCTAACGGGGTAAAGTCCCACATTCTTGGTGGTTAGATCATATGACCTTAACGTACCAAACGACCATGCCCTCAAATGGCTTGTGCAGAATGTTGAATGTGGCGTCAGTTGTGTGGCACGTAACGCTATCCTACTGAAACTACATGTCGTTGATTTCCACATCATCCAATTTAGGCTCAGATAAGTTTTTTTTTTATGGCAATCGGGCTAAGTGCCCATCTAGCCAGCAACAAATGTGTAATAACGTTCACTTAATAACCTAATCTAACTAAACTAAATACAATTACAAATACACTACAATTCTGGAAATTAAAAGAAGAATTACAATGGGAGAGGAACTAGGATTACTTTTCGCACCTAGGGGTCATTCAAGGTGACTCACAGACAGAAAGTGTAGACCACGGAAAGTATAGGTAAAAAACTTGGTGATTAAACAGAGGTAACGAGCTTAACACCTACATACCTACACTAAAGTTTTAATTTACACATTTTAATAAACTTAAGAATAATTTTATATACCTTGTACATATTTAATGATATCAAATAAAGTAGATTGAAAGGAAGGTATAATTTTTGCAATATTAAACTATTAATAAGTTCTTCTCTTTGTATTTCAAATTTACTACAAGCATAAATAATGTGATCTAAGTCGCAAACCACATTGCAAGTTTCACAAAGTTCGGTGTTGACTACACCGATTTTATATAAGTCTTCTACCCCGAGGGTAACTTGCATGTCCGAATTTCAGCCTACATATTGTCACAATATCATTTCTTGTAAAATCATAATCTTGGTGTCAAAAATCTGTCGGAATACTTGGATGTAATAGTGTGTATCGTGTGAGGTTATTAGAGCAATAGTTTTTCCAATGCAGTTCCCATTTTGCCTTAAAATTACTCTTAGATATCATTAAATATTCTTGAGCACCTAAATTGTTGTTGATATGCTCTCCTGTTGTAACGCTTTCTTTGGCTAAGGAGTCTGCAACTTCATTGCCACGAAGTCCTATATGAGCTTTTACCCAAGTGAATTTTAATTCGTATTGACTTTTTTTTAAATTATGAATTCTTACTTTTAATTCTCTAATAAAAGGATTTGTATCAGTAGCCATCACATTAATTGGGTTGGCAATGCATTTAAGAACAGATAATGAGTCACTCAAAAAATTTATTTTTTTTAACTTGTTTTTTTCGACATAATCACAGGCTTTAATAATACCAATAGCTTCTGCAGAAAAAAATGGAAGTATTATTATTCAGTTTGAATTTTTCTTGAACGTTTGTTGATGGTATATAGAATGCACATCCCGTACCATTATTTTGTTTTGATGCATCAGTATATATTTCCAGAAAATCTGATAGATTTGATATGCAGGTGCTTAATATATTTTTACTTATCAACCAATTTTCATTGTATATAGGAATATTAATTTCTAGTGGTTCCAACATGTCAAAGAATTCAGATTTTTCGACTGAAATAGTTCTTTTTAAATTACTATTATAACTACTTGTATTTCTAAAAGCCATACATAATGGAGGGGAAGATTTTTTTGACCAGTACGTGTTAGTTAAATCGTGGTTATTTAATAAGGCTATTTTATCTAACAGAGTACGGTTTTTACAAAAAGACTTGATAATAAATTTTTCTGCTAGCCATTCCCTCCGTAAAAATAATGGTGGTTCTAGAGCTTCAATCCGAAGTGGTTCCACAGGCGTTGAACACATTGCACCCAAACAGAGTCTTAGGGAAATATTTTGAATTATTTCCAGTCGTTTTAGAATGTAAGGACTGGCTGACCCATATAACGTACATCCATAATCCAAGATCGACCTAATAAAGGCTTTGTAAAAAATTAAACACGATTGTGGATCTGCTCCCCACCATGTTCTCCTTATGAATTTTAAAAAATTTATACCTTTTAAACATTTTGATTCTATACTTTGTATAAATGGTTTCCAGCTAAGCTTCTTGTCAAGAATAATTCCAAGATAAGTTACCTTATTTGATACTGGATATAAGGTACCATTTACATTTATGTTATCAATATTGGGTAGATTATGTCTTGTAAAGATGGTAACACTAGATTTTTGAGGGGTTAGAGAAAACCCTAACGATTCAAATTTCAAAGTAGTTAGTTGTATATGGGACGTGAGTTCAGTTATACCTACTTCTAATTTTTTGTTAGTGTTATAACTCAGATAAGTTAATAATTATCGATTTATATCGTTCGCCTCTGTCAGTGATTGCCTCGCTACCGTCGTTCTCAAAAAAATATGGACGGATGAAACCGCTACACCAAAATCCACATCAAACAATGATTTTTTTGGACTTTATTGGATGCTCTTGGATCTTATCTGGATTAGTATCGTCCCAAATTAGACAATTCTCTTTACTGACGTACCCATTCATCAAAAATTCATTTTTTTCTCAGGCTATGAAACATATGGTTGGATGATGGGCGTGGAAGAAGGTCTTAAAGAAAAAGAAAATTGTAGAAGATCTAAATACCGTAACCAGTTATAAACTTAAAGACCCCATGCGTTAGTCTTATATTTGTATATGTAGATAATGTTTGTGATAAATAGGAAAGTTTTGTTTTATTCTCTTATTTTTGTTTGTCTCATCGAAATGTATTTAAGATTTAACTTAGAATTCAATAAACTCAATAAAAAATAAAAAAAAAATTCACATACATGATCACATGTAAACTATATTTCTATTGTCGATGATGACTAAAGAGGATCATATGATGTGATTTTTAAATACCAATCGTGATAAATTAATTTTTATATCTATTAATTTTCAAACATTAAACTAACTGAGCGCGTCAGCAAAACGACGATTACGTTTTTATTTTTATTTATATATCAAAATTACTTCCTCTAAACCATCAAACTATTTTTACCGAAAATTGGCTCGTAATTGGCGGTAATAAAATGCCTCTCGGACAGATCACTGACATTTTTAAAACAATTAACGTTTGTTTAACATATAATTTGGAGATATAATTAGTCTTTATACTTTATCATTAAATGTGTGTATAGTCATGACCAGACATAGACGTGTTAGCAGGAATTCGGGTTGGTGCATATTTAATTTATTAATTTATACTGTTGAAATTTCAAATTTAAGCGTTAATTAAAAATAATTATATCAGTGTAAAAAGCGAGTAGGTTCAAAGGATTCAAACTGAATTAAATCAGAGCGAAAAAATGGTAATTATGATTCAAGTTTACTCCCATACCCATACACACATGTTTGAGAGTAAGCTACACTAAAATTCAATAAAATTACCACACTTTTGAGACAATCATAAATATAGTTTTTCTCTTATTTATTTTTAGTCCGTATCTAATGCAATAATCGTTAATTCTATTTACCAATTCTTGTAGCGATTCCAGGGTGTTTGCCATTATAACGGTTCCATCAGCGAATCTTATGTTATTTACTATTCTTCCGTTTACAGAGATTGCATCACCCAGATACGCTGTCGCTTCCTGGAATATGGCTATACACTGTACACGTTAAACAGTAATGTTGACAGAACACAGTCCTGTCTTACTCCTCTCTTTATATCTATATTTTCGGACTTTTGTTTTTCTATCTTTATATTGGCTTTTTGATTTCAATACAGATTGATAATGATTCGTAAGTCTCGTCTGTCTGTATCTTTGTTTCTCAGTATTTCTATTAGTATTTCATGTCAGACTCTGTCGAATGCCTTCTCGAAGTCGATGAAACAGGAATAAATATTAGTAAAAGGGCAGCACGGGTTCGGCGTATTTTCCCATGTTAAATCCCATAAGAAATCGCTAAGGTTCATTCTGCTCATTTTTGACGCTTTTTTTGGTGGAGGCGCGACGGCTCGTCGGATCATGACGTGTGAGGTATCGTTGGAAAGGGGAGGGGACGGGAACACGTTGAGATAAAAATCAAACGCAAAGACAGTGCCAAAACGGCATTACATCATATCTCCATTGTTATTGGTCCGATTGTGACGTACGAGGGCTCGTTGGAACGGGGAGAGGGTAACGAATATGTTAATACATAAACAAACGCAAAAGACAATGCCAAAAGGACACTAAGCTTGTAACGTCCAAACGGCTCAACATACAACAATGTGTGAGGTATTGATGGAAAGGAGAGGTGATAATAAATATGTTAAGATAAAAATCAAATGTTAAGACAGTACCAAAATGGCGCTAGATCATATCTCCGTTGTTATTGGTTCAATTGTGACGTATGAGGGCTCGTTGGAACGGGGAGAGGGTAACGAATATGTTAATACATAAACAAACGCAAAAGACAATGCCAAAAGGACACTAAGCTTGTAACGTCCAAACGGCTCAACGTACAACAACGTGTGAGGTATTGATCGAAAGGAGAGGTGATAATGAATATGTTAAGATAAAAATCAAATGTTAAGACAGTGCCAAAATGGCGCTAGATCGTATCTCCGTTGTTATTGGTTCAATTGTGACGTATGAGGGCTCGTCGGAACGGGGAGAGGGTAACGAATATGCTAATACATAAACAAACGCAAAAGACAATGTCAAAAGGACACTAAGCTAGTAACATCCAAACGGCTCAACGTACAACAACGTGTAAGGTATTGATGGAAAGGAGAGGTAATAATGATAATGTTAAGATAAAAATCAGATGTCAACACTGTGTCAAAACGGCATTATGTCATATTTTCTTTGTTATTGGTCAGATCGTAACGTACGAGGGCTCGTTGGAGCGGGGGGGAGAAGGTAATGAATATGTTAATACATAAACAAACGCAAAAGACAATGCCAAAAGGACACTAAGCTTGTAACGTCCAAACGGCTCAACATACAACAATGTGTGAGGTATCGATGAAAAGGGGAGGTAGTAACGAATATGTAAATAAAAACAAAACGCAAAAAATAATGTCAAAAGGACACTAAGCTTGCAACGTCTAAACGGCTCAACGTGTGAGGTATTGTTGGAACGGGGAGGTGGTAACGAATATGTTAAGAAAAAAAAAAACGCAAAGACATCGACGCTAGCTTGCAACGTCCAAACGGTTCAACGTACAAGAGGAGGAGAAATATGTAACACAAAAAGACATTGCTAAAACGGTGCTATATCGGATTTTTGTTTAGCATAATAGATATTGGAGGAAAGTGAGGCTAACAGAGAATCATCGTCAAAAACGGTGCTATATCAAATATTGGACATAGTTTGAATGGGATAACACGAGTAATACAGTTCGTCGTCTCGTCACGCCACCTCTCGACCACATCTAGCACCTGACATCGTAAAAAAGACACACAGCTTCTCTCTCTCTCTCTCTCGAAACAATGCGAAAGGTGACGCTGAAAACGATATAACGCGCAACAACGTGTGTGGTATTACTAGAAATAAAACATAAATCGAAGAACATATATTATTCTTACAGTATGACCAAACCAACAAACATTCTCTGATTAAGTACTACTATACACGGAACTTACATTACTAGTCAGCACTATTATTCTGTATATGCGTATCCACGACAGTTCGAGTAGTATTATAAAAATTATAGAATACAAATGTATTGTGAGTTGCATACTATATCTTACCTATGTCAATTCGGGTGATGTACAAACTTAGCGAATACAAATGGTGAGTTGTGACTATAACAATTCGGGTGATATACAAAATTAGCAATGTAAAAATATTAATATTCAAATTGTGTATTTGTTAGCAAAACAGGATGAAGACATAGTATTGTAACATCTAAACGACTTAACGTACAACCATGTGCAAGGTATTGTTAAAAAGGGGGAGGGAGTAGCGAATACGTAAACACAAAAACAAACGCAGAAGACAATACCAAAAGGACACTAAGCTTGTAACGTCTAAACAACTTAGCGTACAACAACGTTCAAGGTATCGTTGAAAAGGGGAAAGAGTACCGAATACGTCAACACAAAAACAAACGCAAAAGACAGTGCCAAAAGGACACTAAGATTGTAACATCCAAATGGCTCAACGTACAACAATGTGTAAGGTATCGATGAAAAGGTGAGGTGGTAACGAATATGTTAAGATAAAAAGAAAACGCAAAGACATTGCCAAACCGGCACTAGGCTTGTAACGTGCAAACGGCTCAATTTACAACAACGTGCAAGGTAATGATGAATAAGGTAAATGGTAACGAATATTGTAAGATAAAAATAAAACGCAAAGACATTATCCAAACGACACTAAGCTTGTAACGTCCAAATAGCTCAACGTACAACAACTGGCAACGTATCGATGGAAAAGGTAGATGGCAATGGATAGGTTAAGATAAAAATAAAACGCAAAAGTTATTGTCAAATCGGCACCAGGCTTGAAACGTCTAGACGGCTCAACGTATAACAATGTGTGAGATATCGATGGAAAGGGGAGGTGAGTACAAATATGTCAAAATAAATATCAAATGTAAAGACATTGCCAAAAGGACACTAAGCTAGTAACGTATAAACAACTCAACGTACACCAACGTACAAGGTATCGATGAATTAAAATAAATATCAAACGTAAAGACATTGAGAAAAGGACACTAAGCTTGAAACGTCTAAAAAACAACATACGACAACGTGCATGGTATAGATGGAAAGGGGAGGATAAAACGAATATATTAAGATAAAAATCAAACGTAAAGACATGTCAAAAAGGACACTAAGATTGAAACGTCCAATCAACTCAAAGTATAACAACGTACAAGTATTTGATAAAAGGGTAGGTGAAAATGAATATGTGAAGAAAAAAAATAAAACACAAAGACATTGCCAAAAGGGCAATAAGCTTTCAACGTCTAAACAACCCAACGTAAGACAACGTGTAAGGTATCGCTAGAAAGGGGATGTGAGAACGAATATGTTAAGATAAAAATCAAACGTAAAGACATTTCCAAAAGGACATTATGCTCGAAATGTCTAAACAACGCACCGTACGACAACGTGTAAGGTATCGCTAAAAAGGGAAGGTGAGAACAAATATGTTATGATAAAAATCAAACTTACAAACGTAAAGACATTCCCAAAAGGACACTAAGATTGAAACGTCCAATCAACACAACGTACAACAACCTACAAGTATTTGATGAAAGGGTAGGTCAAAATGAATATGTGAAGATAAAAATAAAACACAAAGACATTGCCAAAAGGACAATAAGCTTGAAACGTCTAAACAACCCAACGTAAGACAACGTGTAAGGTATCGCTGGAAAGGGGATGTAAGAACAAATATGTTAAGATAAAAATCAAACGTAAAGACATTTCCAAAAGGACATTAAGCTCGAAACGTCTAAGCAACGCAAAGTACGACAACGGGCAAGGTATCGCTAGAAAGGGAAGGTGAGAACAAATATGTTATGATTAAAATCAAACGTACAAACGTAAAGACATTCCCAAAAGAACATTAGACTTGAAACGTCTAAATAACTTACCGTACAATAACGTGCAAGGTATCGATGGAAAGGGAATATGTTAATAAATATGTTAAGATAAAAATCAAACATAAAGACATTGATAGAAGAACAGTAAGCTTAAAAAGTCGAACCAACTCAACGTAAATGGCATCGATGAAAAGAGGAGGTAGGAAAGAATATGTTGATAAAAATCAAATGTAAAGATAACGTCAAAACGATAGTAAGCTTGAAAAGTCTAAACAACTCAACATACGACAACGTGCAAGGTATCGATGAAAAGGGTAGGCGGAAATGAATATGGTTAGAAAAAATAAAAAAGCAAAGACATTGATAAAAGGATACTAACATTGAAACGTCTAAACAATCCAACGTATAACAATGTGTAAGGTATCGATGGAAAGCAGAGGTGAGAACAAATATGTTAAGATAAAAGCAAACGCAGACACAATGCCAGAAAAGTCCTAAGATTAAAACGTCTAAACAACTGTATAACAATGTGTAAGGTATCGCTGGAAAGGGGATGTGAGAACGAATATGTTAAGATAAAAATCGAACGTAAAGACATTTCCAAAAGGACATTAAGCTCGAAACGTTTAATCAACTCAACATACGAGAACGTGCAAGGTATAGATGGAATGGGGAGGTGAAAACAAATATGTTAAGATAAAAATCAAACGTAAAGACATTGTCAAAAGGACTCTAAGCTTGAAACGTCTAAACAACTCAGCGTATGTCAACCTGCAAGTATTCAATGGAAAGAGTAGAGGGTAATGAATACGTTAACCAAAATAAAACAAGGATGACGACATTTCCAAAGTACACTAAGCTTGTAACGTCTAATAGGCTTAACTTACAACAACGTGCAAGGTATTGATGGAAAGGGAGGTGGTATCGAACATGCTAAATCAAAAATAAAGCACAACAACATTGTCAAAACAGCACTACAGCAAATCTCTGTTGTTATTAGTCAGATTACTATGTGTAACACGTTAACTGAAAGAGGAGGGATATCTTATACGTAAACATAAAAAAGCAAAAGACAAAGACATTGTCAAAATGACACTATATCGGATCGTCGTTGCTACTAATCGAATATAAGAAATAGTGATCAAAGTAGTCTACATATAAACATTAAAAAAACACATAAACATCAAAAGGCATGAGAGGCAACACGCTATGAAAATACTTTTAAAAACATTAAAATCATAAGAGGCAACACGCAAACAGTAATAAACACATACAGCTGGAAAGGAAATAATGATCAAAAGCAGTATACATCAAAGAAAATACGCTTAAAAATACTAAACAACATTCTCAATTATACAAATGAGAATGGAACTGTAAATTACACAAACGAGACATGAAACTGTAAATTATCAATAAAGAATATTAAAACATAGCGAGTACATACCCAGACAGGCGTAATCTTTGGAAAAAACGAAAGACAACTGAACAAAAAATTTGTGCTATGTAAACTACAGTCACAAATAAAGAACTGTAAAGAAGAAAAAAACAAATACTTCTATAGAGGTAAAATGCTAAAAATATAATAAAACTATGTTAAATACTGCCAAAATAAATACCTACAAAAAAAATAAACAAAATATAACGTGAAAATGCTAAAATATAATAAACTACGTAAACCACAGTCAACAAACACCCTAAAAAGAAAGAAGAAGCAAAAAGAACGAAAAACATCTTAAAACAGAAGAGGTACTAATGTGTACAACAAGTAAAAAAAAAAAGTAATAAACACGTACTGACGGATAGCAAATAACGTTCAAATAAAATCGACATGCAATGAAGTAATAAAACACTTATCTACGGATAGGAACTATTGATCAAAGCAGTCGACATGCAATGAAAAATGCATTAAAAAAACGTTAAACTTATAAGAGGCAACATGCACAATGTAATAAGCACCAACCGACTAATAGGAAATAATGATCAAAGCAGGTGACATGCAATCAAAATATATTAAAACATATCAAAATTATAAGAGGAAACATGCAAAAAAGGAAAAAACACCTAAACGTGGGAAAGGTAATAAAATACAGTTAATACAATAAAAACATATAGAATTATGCTAAAAAACGAGACATGAGACAGAAAATTAGTGACATATAGCAAAGATCATCAAAAACAATTACAAATAGCTGAGTACATATCCCATAGACGTAATCTTTGGAAAAACGAGGCAAAAAAGATGGAACTTCTGTGAAATATGTTAAAATACAATAAAACCATGTAAACTACAGTTAAAAAACAAATACCTGCAAAGAAATTAAAAAAAAATAATAATAACGAAGAAAGATATCTTAAAACAGAAGAGATGCTAATGTGTAAAACAAGAAGGGATACAACCTCACAACAAATACATAGTCTCACGAAAAAAAAAGTAAAGGGCAAAGCAGCCTAAACACATTAACAATAAAAATAAAACATTAAAAATCGTTATTCCTAGCAGCCGTAAAAAGAAATAATACATAAAGTTGACGAAATACCGTGAAAAATACATTAAAAACATCAAAAAACATACACACAAAATGTTAAAAAAAAAAATAAAAAAGCAATCTGGCATTTAACATGTAATCGTAGTAATAAAAAACATCAAAAATACAAGAAGTGTTATGCATAAACAAAAATTACTAGTCACCATCTGACGGCAAAAGAAATTAGTGCATATGTCATCGAAATACAGTGAAATAATAACAGTGCCAAAATAGTAGAGTAGAGCTAGACATAATCTTTGGAAAAAATGAGACAAACCGAACGAAAAATCTGTGAAATATGCTCAAATACAATAAACTTATGGAAACTGCTGTTACAAATAAAGAACTGCAAAGAAATACATAAATACTACATGTAAATTATTGTCAAAAATTAATACCTGCAAAGAAAAGAAGCAAAATATAACGTGAAAAAATGCTAAAATATAATAAAACTATGTAAATTACAGTCACAAATAAATACCTCCAAAAGAAATACACAAATATACAGGGTAATATGCTAAAAAATAATAATAAATACTACATGTAAATTATTGTCAAAAATTAATACCTGCAAAAAAGAAGCAAAATATAATGTCAAAAACTGCTAAAATATAATAAAACTATGTAAATTACAGTCACAAATAAACATCTGCAAAAAAATAAGCAAATATATGACGAAAAACACGCTACTGCTGCAGAAGCCTGATACTGTCTACGTACAAAACACGGCGACCTACGTGTTCTCAGAAATTAACACAGAAACAGTAGACACACTAACAGTGGATATATGTTGCAAATGCTACAGACTCTGTCACTTTAGTGTCACACTCCGTTTGTACTGTTAAATATCACAGAATACTAGCGGTGTGTAACAATATAGTTTCTGAACGATACAACATCAAATTTTGATGACTGAACACTTACATACTGATTTGAAAACTGTACAACCAAGTGCTTCCAACCCATACATCGATAACAAAAAATCCTTTAAAAACAAACACTTAAACATATTTACTACTTTGGCAAATTTTCTAGGCAGGGAATATGACCAAATAATGGACCACACAATATTCTTTCAGGAAATGCTGTTTTCGATCTAACACGAGACTGTACGAAAACGATAACTAGTAATGTACTACACAAAAACAATTAACTTTATCATCTGTAGTTTTAAAATAAAATTAGGAAATAACAAAAACCTAAATATGCATATAATTATTCAGCAATGATGTCCGCTAGATTGGACTCCTAAAATAGTATCAAATAGCGAATAAGGCCTCTCGTTCGATAGATTCAATAATATGTTATTGTTATTGACCAAAAAAAAAAAAAAATCAATAAAATCGACAGTTTTGACAAAAACACAAAAAATGTATGTAATAGAACCACTGAAATACGAAAAGACCGATATTATCGATCAACAAAACCAATAGTGATTGATAGGGTCTGTGACATGCAACCACAAGGACAATACCTGAAGGTCACTAAGCTTGCAACATCCAAACGGCTCAACGTTCAAAAACGTGCAAAGTATTGATGGAAAGAGGAGGTGGTAACGAATATGTTAAGATAAAAATTAAACGCAAAGACATTGCCAAAACGATACCCAAACGGGTCAACGAATACAAAATGCAAGGTATCGAAGGAAATCTAGGTGGTATCAAATATGTTAAGATAAAAATAAAACGCAAAGACATTGAAAAAACGCTACTTAGCTTGCAACGTCCAAATGGCTCAACGTACAACAATCAGCTACTAAATAACATCGGCAAATAGAATACCGAATTTTTTTAGTTTCGAATACTGAATAAAGAAATTTTACGTTAGGAGCACATACTAGAAGAGAAAAGTCACTTACATTTAAGATTAACTGATACCATTGGTAAATATATTAGGTTAGAAGGTCTCTGCGTACCGCTGTCTACGTGTCACAGATGGCTCTGTGCGCCTCTGCATGTCTCAGCGTACTTTTTGTCTACGTGTCATAGATGGCTCTGTGTGCCTCTGAATGTCTCTGCGTCAAATGTCGCGTGATTCACGCCATTTCACGTCAAATATCTAATGTCACATATTATGTCACGTCATACATCAAATATTACATAATATGTCACATTTTATGTCAAACGTCACGTTATATATCTAATGTAACGTATTATGTCGCGTTGTATGTCAAACGCAACGTCATACGTCAGATGTCACATTGTATGTATATAAAGGTAGTTAATTTATTGGGTTAGGTATTACTTAACAGACGCGTAGTTATGGTTAATTTATTAGGTTAGGTAGTGCCGCGAAGCGACCCGACCTAACCTAATAAATTAGCCATAACTACGCGTCTGTTAAGTAATACCTAACCCAATAAATTAACTACCTTTATATACATACAATGTGACATCTGACGTATGACGTTGCGTTTGACATACAACGCGACATAATACGTTACATTAGATATATAACGTGACGTTTGACATAAAATGTGACATATTATGTAATATTTGATGTATGACGTGACATAATATGTGACATTAGATATTTGACGTGAAATGGCGTGAATCACGCGACATTTGACGCAGAGACATTCAGAGGCACACAGAGCCATCTATGACACGTAGACAAAAAGTACGCTGAGACATGCAGAGGCGCACAGAGCCATCTGTGACACGTAGACAGCGGTACGCAGAGACCTTCTAACCTAATATATTTACCAATGGTATCAGTTAATCTTAAATGTAAGTGACTTTTCTCTTCTAGTATGTGCTCCTAACGTAAAATTTCTTTATTCAGTATTCGAAACTAAAAAAATTCGGTATTCTATTTGCCGATGTTATTTAGTAGCTGATTGTTGTACGTTGAGCCATTTGGACGTTGCAAGCTAAGTAGCGTTTTTTCAATGTCTTTGCGTTTTATTTTTATCTTAACATATTTGATACCACCTAGATTTCCTTCGATACCTTGCATTTTGTATTCGTTGACCCGTTTGGGTATCGTTTTGGCAATGTCTTTGCGTTTAATTTTTATCTTAACATATTCGTTACCACCTCCTCTTTCCATCAATACTTTGCACGTTTTTGAACGTTGAGCCGTTTGGATGTTGCAAGCTTAGTGACCTTCAGGTATTGTCCTTGTGGTTGCATGTCACAGACCCTATCAATCACTATTGGTTTTGTTGATCGATAATATCGGTCTTTTCGTATTTCAGTGGTTCTATTACATACATTTTTTGTGTTTTTGTCAAAACTGTCGATTTTATTGATTTTTTTTTTTTTTTGGTCAATAACAATAACATATTATTGAATCTATCGAACGAGAGGCCTTATTCGCTATTTGATACTATTTTAGGAGTCCAATCTAGCGGACATCATTGCTGAATAATTATATGCATATTTAGGTTTTTGTTATTTCCTAATTTTATTTTAAAACTACAGATGATAAAGTTAATTGTTTTTGTGTAGTACATTACTAGTTATCGTTTTCGTACAGTCTCGTGTTAGATCGAAAACAGCATTTCCTGAAAGAATATTGTGTGGTCCATTATTTGGTCATATTCCCTGCCTAGAAAATTTGCCAAAGTAGTAAATATGTTTAAGTGTTTGTTTTTAAAGGATTTTTTGTTATCGATGTATGGGTTGGAAGCACTTGGTTGTACAGTTTTCAAATCAGTATGTAAGTGTTCAGTCATCAAAATTTGATGTTGTATCGTTCAGAAACTATATTGTTACACACCGCTAGTATTCTGTGATATTTAACAGTACAAACGGAGTGTGACACTAAAGTGACAGAGTCTGTAGCATTTGCAACATATATCCACTGTTAGTGTGTCTACTGTTTCTGTGTTAATTTCTGAGAACACGTAGGTCGCCGTGTTTTGTACGTAGACAGTATCAGGCTTCTGCAGCAGTAGCGTGTTTTTCGTCATATATTTGCTTATTTTTTTGCAGATGTTTATTTGTGACTGTAATTTACATAGTTTTATTATATTTTAGCAGTTTTTGACATTATATTTTGCTTCTTTTTTGCAGGTATTAATTTTTGACAATAATTTACATGTAGTATTTATTATTATTTTTTAGCATATTACCCTGTATATTTGTGTATTTCTTTTGGAGGTATTTATTTGTGACTGTAATTTACATAGTTTTATTATATTTTAGCATTTTTTCACGTTATATTTTGCTTCTTTTCTTTGCAGGTATTAATTTTTGACAATAATTTACATGTAGTATTTATGTATTTCTTTGCAGTTCTTTATTTGTAACAGCAGTTTCCATAAGTTTATTGTATTTGAGCATATTTCACAGATTTTTCGTTCGGTTTGTCTCATTTTTTCCAAAGATTATGTCTAGCTCTACTCTACTATTTTGGCACTGTTATTATTTCACTGTATTTCGATGACATATGCACTAATTTCTTTTGCCGTCAGATGGTGACTAGTAATTTTTGTTTATGCATAACACTTCTTGTATTTTTGATGTTTTTTATTACTACGATTACATGTTAAATGCCAGATTGCTTTTTTATTTTTTTTTTTAACATTTTGTGTGTATGTTTTTTGATGTTTTTAATGTATTTTTCACGGTATTTCGTCAACTTTATGTATTATTTCTTTTTACGGCTGCTAGGAATAACGATTTTTAATGTTTTATTTTTATTGTTAATGTGTTTAGGCTGCTTTGCCCTTTACTTTTTTTTTCGTGAGACTATGTATTTGTTGTGAGGTTGTATCCCTTCTTGTTTTACACATTAGCATCTCTTCTGTTTTAAGATATCTTTCTTCGTTATTATTATTTTTTTTTAATTTCTTTGCAGGTATTTGTTTTTTAACTGTAGTTTACATGGTTTTATTGTATTTTAACATATTTCACAGAAGTTCCATCTTTTTTGCCTCGTTTTTCCAAAGATTACGTCTATGGGATATGTACTCAGCTATTTGTAATTGTTTTTGATGATCTTTGCTATATGTCACTAATTTTCTGTCTCATGTCTCGTTTTTTAGCATAATTCTATATGTTTTTATTGTATTAACTGTATTTTATTACCTTTCCCACGTTTAGGTGTTTTTTCCTTTTTTGCATGTTTCCTCTTATAATTTTGATATGTTTTAATATATTTTGATTGCATGTCACCTGCTTTGATCATTATTTCCTATTAGTCGGTTGGTGCTTATTACATTGTGCATGTTGCCTCTTATAAGTTTAACGTTTTTTTAATGCATTTTTCATTGCATGTCGACTGCTTTGATCAATAGTTCCTATCCGTAGATAAGTGTTTTATTACTTCATTGCATGTCGATTTTATTTGAACGTTATTTGCTATCCGTCAGTACGTGTTTATTACTTTTTTTTTTTTACTTGTTGTACACATTAGTACCTCTTCTGTTTTAAGATGTTTTTCGTTCTTTTTGCTTCTTCTTTCTTTTTAGGGTGTTTGTTGACTGTGGTTTACGTAGTTTATTATATTTTAGCATTTTCACGTTATATTTTGTTTATTTTTTTTGTAGGTATTTATTTTGGCAGTATTTAACATAGTTTTATTATATTTTTAGCATTTTACCTCTATAGAAGTATTTGTTTTTTTCTTCTTTACAGTTCTTTATTTGTGACTGTAGTTTACATAGCACAAATTTTTTGTTCAGTTGTCTTTCGTTTTTTCCAAAGATTACGCCTGTCTGGGTATGTACTCGCTATGTTTTAATATTCTTTATTGATAATTTACAGTTTCATGTCTCGTTTGTGTAATTTACAGTTCCATTCTCATTTGTATAATTGAGAATGTTGTTTAGTATTTTTAAGCGTATTTTCTTTGATGTATACTGCTTTTGATCATTATTTCCTTTCCAGCTGTATGTGTTTATTACTGTTTGCGTGTTGCCTCTTATGATTTTAATGTTTTTAAAAGTATTTTCATAGCGTGTTGCCTCTCATGCCTTTTGATGTTTATGTGTTTTTTTAATGTTTATATGTAGACTACTTTGATCACTATTTCTTATATTCGATTAGTAGCAACGACGATCCGATATAGTGTCATTTTGACAATGTCTTTGTCTTTTGCTTTTTTATGTTTACGTATAAGATATCCCTCCTCTTTCAGTTAACGTGTTACACATAGTAATCTGACTAATAACAACAGAGATTTGCTGTAGTGCTGTTTTGACAATGTTGTTGTGCTTTATTTTTGATTTAGCATGTTCGATACCACCTCCCTTTCCATCAATACCTTGCACGTTGTTGTAAGTTAAGCCTATTAGACGTTACAAGCTTAGTGTACTTTGGAAATGTCGTCATCCTTGTTTTATTTTGGTTAACGTATTCATTACCCTCTACTCTTTCCATTGAATACTTGCAGGTTGACATACGCTGAGTTGTTTAGACGTTTCAAGCTTAGAGTCCTTTTGACAATGTCTTTACGTTTGATTTTTATCTTAACATATTTGTTTTCACCTCCCCATTCCATCTATACCTTGCACGTTCTCGTACGTTGAGTTGATTAAACGTTTCGAGCTTAATGTCCTTTTGGAAATGTCTTTACGTTCGATTTTTATCTTAACATATTCGTTCTCACATCCCCTTTCCAGCGATACCTTACACATTGTTATACAGTTGTTTAGACGTTTTAATCTTAGGACTTTTCTGGCATTGTGTCTGCGTTTGCTTTTATCTTAACATATTTGTTCTCACCTCTGCTTTCCATCGATACCTTACACATTGTTATACGTTGGATTGTTTAGACGTTTCAATGTTAGTATCCTTTTATCAATGTCTTTGCTTTTTTATTTTTTCTAACCATATTCATTTCCGCCTACCCTTTTCATCGATACCTTGCACGTTGTCGTATGTTGAGTTGTTTAGACTTTTCAAGCTTACTATCGTTTTGACGTTATCTTTACATTTGATTTTTATCAACATATTCTTTCCTACCTCCTCTTTTCATCGATGCCATTTACGTTGAGTTGGTTCGACTTTTTAAGCTTACTGTTCTTCTATCAATGTCTTTATGTTTGATTTTTATCTTAACATATTTATTAACATATTCCCTTTCCATCGATACCTTGCACGTTATTGTACGGTAAGTTATTTAGACGTTTCAAGTCTAATGTTCTTTTGGGAATGTCTTTACGTTTGTACGTTTGATTTTAATCATAACATATTTGTTCTCACCTTCCCTTTCTAGCGATACCTTGCCCGTTGTCGTACTTTGCGTTGTTTAGACGTTTCGAGCTTAATGTCCTTTTGGAAATGTCTTTACGTTTGATTTTTATCTTAACATATTTGTTCTTACATCCCCTTTCCAGCGATACCTTACACGTTGTCTTACGTTGGGTTGTTTAGACGTTTCAAGCTTATTGTCCTTTTGGCAATGTCTTTGTGTTTTATTTTTATCTTCACATATTCATTTTGACCTACCCTTTCATCAAATACTTGTAGGTTGTTGTACGTTGTGTTGATTGGACGTTTCAATCTTAGTGTCCTTTTGGGAATGTCTTTACGTTTGTAAGTTTGATTTTTATCATAACATATTTGTTCTCACCTTCCCTTTTTAGCGATACCTTACACGTTGTCGTACGGTGCGTTGTTTAGACATTTCGAGCATAATGTCCTTTTGGAAATGTCTTTACGTTTGATTTTTATCTTAACATATTCGTTCTCACATCCCCTTTCCAGCGATACCTTACACGTTGTCTTACGTTGGGTTGTTTAGACGTTGAAAGCTTATTGCCCTTTTGGCAATGTCTTTGTGTTTTATTTTTTTTCTTCACATATTCATTTTCACCTACCCTTTTATCAAATACTTGTACGTTGTTATACTTTGAGTTGATTGGACGTTTCAATCTTAGTGTCCTTTTTGACATGTCTTTACGTTTGATTTTTATCTTAATATATTCGTTTTATCCTCCCCTTTCCATCTATACCATGCACGTTGTCGTATGTTGTTTTTTAGACGTTTCAAGCTTAGTGTCCTTTTCTCAATGTCTTTACGTTTGATATTTATTTTAATTCATCGATACCTTGTACGTTGGTGTACGTTGAGTTGTTTATACGTTACTAGCTTAGTGTCCTTTTGGCAATGTCTTTACATTTGATATTTATTTTGACATATTCGTACTCACCTCCCCTTTCCATCGATATCTCACACATTGTTATACGTTGAGCCGTCTAGACGTTTCAAGCCTGGTGCCGATTTGACAATAACTTTTGCGTTTTATTTTTATCTTAACCTATCCATTGCCATCTACCTTTTCCATCGATACGTTGCCAGTTGTTGTACGTTGAGCTATTTGGACGTTACAAGCTTAGTGTCGTTTGGATAATGTCTTTGCGTTTTATTTTTATCTTACAATATTCGTTACCATTTACCTTATTCATCATTACCTTGCACGTTGTTGTAAATTGAGCCGTTTGCACGTTACAAGCCTAGTGCCGGTTTGGCAATGTCTTTGCGTTTTCTTTTTATCTTAACATATTCGTTACCACCTCACCTTTTCATCGATACCTTACACATTGTTGTACGTTGAGCCATTTGGATGTTACAAGCTTAGTGTCCTTTTGGCACTGTCTTTTGCGTTTGTTTTTGTGTTGACGTATTCGGTACTCTTTCCCCTTTTCAACGATACCTTGAACGTTGTTGTACGCTAAGTTGTTTAGACGTTACAAGCTTAGTGTCCTTTTGGTATTGTCTTCTGCGTTTGTTTTTGTGTTTACGTATTCGCTACTCCCTCCCCTTTTTAACAATACCTTGCACATGGTTGTACGTTAAGTCGTTTAGATGTTACAATACTATGTCTTCATCCTGTTTTGCTAACAAATACACAATTTGAATATTAATATTTTTACATTGCTAATTTTGTATATCACCCGAATTGTTATAGTCACAACTCACCATTTGTATTCGCTAATTTTGTACATCACCCGAATTGACATAGGTAAGATATAGTATGCAACTCACAATACATTTGTATTCTATAATTTTTATAATACTACTCGAACTGTCGTGGATACGCATATACAGAATAATAGTGCTGACTAGTAATGTAAGTTCCGTGTATAGTAGTACTTAATCAGAGAATGTTTGTTGGTTTGGTCATACTGTAAGAATAATATATGTTCTTCGATTTATGTTTTATTTCTAGTAATACCACACACGTTGTTGCGCGTTATATCGTTTTCAGCGTCACCTTTCGCATTGTTTCGAGAGAGAGAGAGAGAGAAGCTGTGTGTCTTTTTTACGATGTCAGGTGCTAGATGTGGTCGAGAGGTGGGCGTGACGAGACGACGAACTGTATTACTCGTGTTATCCCATTCAAACTATGTCCAATATTTGATATAGCACCGTTTTTGACGATGATTCTCTGTTAGCCTCACTTTCCTCCAATATCTATTATGCTAAACAAAAATCCGATATAGCACCGTTTTAGCAATGTCTTTTTGTGTTACATATTTCTCCTCCTCTTGTACGTTGAACCGTTTGGACGTTGCAAGCTAGCGTCGATGTCTTTGCGTTTTATTTTTTTCTTAACATATTCGTTACCACCTCCCCGTTCCAACAATACCTCACACGTTGAGCCGTTTAGACGTTGCAAGCTTAGTGTCCTTTTGACATTATTTTTTGCGTTTTGTTTTTATTTACATATTCGTTACTACCTCCCCTTTTCATCGATACCTCACACATTGTTGTATGTTGAGCCGTTTGGACGTTACAAGCTTAGTGTCCTTTTGGCATTGTCTTTTGCGTTTGTTTATGTATTAACATATTCATTACCTTCTCCCCCCCGCTCCAACGAGCCCTCGTACGTTACGATCTGACCAATAACAAAGAAAATATGACATAATGCCGTTTGGACACAGTGTTGACATCTGATTTTTATCTTAACATTATCATTATTACCTCTCCTTTCCATCAATACCTTACACGTTGTTGTACGTTGAGCCGTTTGGATGTTACTAGCTTAGTGTCCTTTTGACATTGTCTTTTGCGTTTGTTTATGTATTAGCATATTCGTTACCCTCTCCCCGTTCCGACGAGCCCTCATACGTCACAATTGAACCAATAACAACGGAGATACGATCTAGCGCCATTTTGACACTGTCTTAACATTTGATTTTTATCTTAACATATTCATTATCACCTCTCCTTTCGATCAATACCTCACACGTTGTTGTACGTTGAGCCGTTTGGACGTTACAAGCTTAGTGTCCTTTTGGCATTGTCTTTTGCGTTTGTTTATGTATTAACATATTCGTTACCCTCTCCCCGTTCCAACGAGCCCTCATACGTCACAATTGAACCAATAACAACGGAGATATGATCTAGCGCCATTTTGGTACTGTCTTAACATTTGATTTTTATCTTAACATATTTATTATCACCTCTCCTTTCCATCAATACCTCACACATTGTTGTATGTTGAGCCGTTTGGACGTTACAAGCTTAGTGTCCTTTTGGCATTGTCTTTTGCGTTTGTTTATGTATTAACATATTCGTTACCCTCTCCCCGTTCCAACGAGCCCTCGTACGTCACAATCGGACCAATAACAATGGAGATATGATGTAATGCCGTTTTGGCACTGTCTTTGCGTTTGATTTTTATCTCAACGTGTTCCCCGTCCCCTCCCCTTTCCAACGATACCTCACACGTCATGATCCGACGAGCCGTCGCGCCTCCACCAAAAAAAGCGTCAAAAATGAGCAGAATGAACCTTAGCGATTTCTTATGGGATTTAACATGGGAAAATACGCCGAACCCGTGCTGCCCTTTTACTAATATTTTTCCTTTTCCTTTTTCAACCTTGGCGTTGAAATCTCCCATCACCAGCAATATATCATCTTTTTTTGTGGATCTTATGATTTCGTTCAATTGTATCTAGAACCTCTCTATTTCGGTCTCATCTTTATCGGAAGTTGGCGCATATATTTGGATAATGTTTATCTTTTTAGAGAATGTCTGCAATTGAATCATCATCAGTCTCTCTGAGTAGGGAGTAAAACCAACTACTGATTTATTTGTCGCTTTGTCTACAAGAATGGCAACCATCCATATCGATGTCTTGGATCATTGTTACCAACTTAATACATCATGCCGTTGTTTGTGCAAAGAATATAGACGCTTAGCGTCTATATTCTTTGGTTTGTGGCTTGTTTTCCTGAATCGGGCCATTGAACATCGCTGATACCGAATATATTTATCTTAAGGCGGTTATTTTATAACTACTGTTTAAGACGGGGATAGATTTTGTTTCGGTCCAGAGAGATTACCGCTCGGACGAGATCTAAAGAGGTCGAAATACGTATAAGCTGTTGACGCCGCTCTGTATTAAAACAAAAATCTAGTACCGTATTTATATTATATTATATTTTATAGATTCTGTAAAATTATGTGGGAACAAAATAGAGGTTTGTAACATTAACGACGACAAGAGTATGTAAGCTGATATTTTTGAAGATTGGTTTGAAAATTTATTGATCCCAAATTTGGAGTCAAATAGTGTAATAGTGCTTGACAACGTTCTCTACAAATTGAGCTGAATTCACTCTAAAAATATCAGGTACTAATTAATTTAACCAATATAAGGTTGAATGTTCGAATAAATGAACTTTGATGGTACACAAGGCAAATATCGAACACAGTATTTAATTAAATCTTGCCCAAGTACTTTCGATCACAAGATCATCCTCAGGGGCATTTCGTCAATTGTGGCCTATCCAGCAATAACCGAATGTCATACATGTAAACTGGTAGTTTACATGTACGACATCCAGTTTACATGTATGACATTCGGTTATTGCTGGATAGGCCACAATTGACGAAATGCCCCTGAGGATGATCTTGTGATCGAAAGTACTTGGGCAAGATTTAATTAAATACTGTGTTCGATATTTGCCTTGTGTACCATCAAAGTTAATTAATTTAATGTGACATATCTCGCAGCCGTGAGACTTCGTCGCGGTGGATCAGTCATGGTCAATTTCTTTGAATTAAGCACGACCGAGTGAAACCTGCTACACTGTTTTATTAACCTCCTGACAGGCGAGACTTTTTCGGAACCTACCATTCAATCCCTAAATACTCATAGGATACAAATAGAGAAGCTCTCTCTGTTGTTCTTTTCCCACCACTTCTCCTTTTTAGAGTGCCGTATCCCTACGGAGGTTGGCAATCATAATGACTATTTTTATTTTTGAACTTGCTGCTCTAAACAAATCAATCGATCTGCATTGATACCAATCACGTAAATCCTTTAACCATGAGTTCTGCCTTCGGCCAACAGATCTTCTTCCTTGAATCTTTCTCTGTATTATGAGCCTCAATATTTCATATTTTGGTCCCTCATCACGTGGCCTAGGTATTCCAGTTTTCTGGTTTGTATAGTGGTGATTAGTTCTGTTTCTTTACCAACCCTCTCCAACCCAATTATCTTGTTGAAGGATTATAAAAATATGTTCTGGATACAATTGTTCTATACTGGAAAACATGATTTTTTCTAAAATATTCAGATAAGTCTGTCCCAACAAACCTGTCATCACTATACCATACCATTCCTATTCCTCTAGATAATATCCATCCCCATATATTGGCGCTAAAATGAAGAGCATCTTTGCACAGCAATATTTCGTCAGTATCAGGCTTTGGATTACCTTTCTTGTCTATTACAGACCACGTTTCAGATTTAAATTCTCTGGTAACGAGTTTGAACTTATATAAAGCAGCACATACAAACAACGGTGCTTGTGTCAACTATGCAATTTAAGTAACTGGTGATTGCCAACGTTCCTTCAACAACAACAACACAATGGTAAGTCCGCAAATAATTTCTACACGAACGTCACTGACTTTATGGGGCTTTTATCTAACATAAACGTTAATAATGATATAACTTTGAGATGATGAGTTCATCAAGATACGCCAATGAAGTTGTGTCCAATTACGCCGGTATTCGTTAACGAAAATTACAGGTTGAATTGAAAAATCATACAATGTTTACTCATTGAATTGTTTTGTAAACAAAAATCAGTTCCTGTCTGGTGTACGCTTCAATTAAAGTACCTACCTGGCGGTTAGAAGAATGGGAAGGTAAGCCGGATCGTTAAGAGTATTTTCTGAAGAAGAAAAAACGGCAGTACAATGTTTTTTAGGGATAAATGCTGCAAAATTGCGACCGCTTAATTATTTAAACACAGCTCAAACAACGCCGAACTTCTCATTAGCGAAGTTTAGCAGAATGGTAATTTATATGTATTGAAAGATCACGGAAAATGTTGACAGCAAAAATTACACGTTATTTTCACGATTGTTAAAGATTTATAGCAGATATTTAAGAAAACTGTTGAAATATAACAAAATTTTTTTGTCTGAAATGGAAGTGTTGTATTTTTCCTTAGTTCCAAGAATATAAATTGACCAATTCACATTTCTGCCCAATACGGCTTTGGTTTAATAATGTCGATTTACTTACATAATTACTTAGATCATTCGGTAGTTAAGAATATCGTTCGGAGGAGTTTGTGTTTTGAACTATGGATTCCGAAATTTGGCTTTCTGCTTTGATTTTCGTTTATTTCTGTTTTCGTATTAAGTTTTTTATCATTTATATTCATTATCATTTTATGTATTCTTCTGTTTTTCTTTATATTGTTCTGAAGCTATTTTCTTCTGGCATTGTAAATGAATTACTATAAATAACTGGGAATAAGGAAGATACAGTCATAATAGCCGAAAACTTGGAAGACTTAGAAAGAATAATGAACAAAATATTAAGATATAGTGGAGAATACGGACTCTTTATTAACATCAAAAAAACCAAATTCATGAAAATTAGCAAGAACAACAATACGAACGAAATATTAACGGTAGGCTGCCAGCAGATCGAGAGAAAAAAAGATATACTTACTTGGGAACGATAATCACAGAAAATAACGATTATACTGCAGAAATAAGAGTCAGAATTGAAAAAACCCGTGCCAACTTCGTGAAAATGAAAAAGATTTTATGCAGCAAAGATCTGACATTGGCATTCAGAATAAGGCTAATTAAATGCTATGTACACAGTGTACTCTACTATGGAGCTGAATCATTAAACCGGAATACAATAAATCGACTAAATGCGTTTGAAATGTGGACATTTAGATGATTGTTAAGGATTCCATGGGTAGAGAGAGTCACGAATACAGAAGTGTTAAGGAAAATAGGCAGAGGGAGGGAAATGGAAAATAGGAAATTGCAATATCTTGGACATGTCATAAGAAGCGAAATATAAAACATCTTGAGACTCGTAATTCAAGGAAAAATAGAGGGTAGGAGAAGCGTAGGAAGAAGACGCGTTCCTGAGAGAGTGGTTTGGTTGCAGCTCAAGGCAATTGTTCAGAGCAGCTGCCTGGAAGGTGAGAATAGCCATGATGATTGTCGCGGAGATGGCACTTGAAGAAGAAGAATGTTCTGGGTGTTCTTGGAATGTCTGCTGTGTAAATATATTGTACAGGAGCGGTGACAGGACTGCCCCTTGTACTACACCAATATAAGATTTTATCTATCTGAGAACCCTAAGTTGGCTAGATACTAGGAGATCAGCTGTGTCATGGCTGTACTGTATCCGTAATTATTTTTTAATCTTGTAGATAAGTCCTTTATGCCACACTCTGTTGAAGGTTTTGGTTACGTCAAGAAAAGCTACTCCAGTCTATTGTTTATCATTGAATCCGGCTACTATGTACTCTAGTCTGAGTACCCGAAGTTAACTGGAATGTTCTTATCTGTAGCCAAACTGCACTTCAGGCACTATTACAAGCTGTGTAGTCTTGACTGAATTATACTTATGAATTACTGAATTATACTCGCTATTTTGTTGATTGCTGGAAATAAACTAATCGTTCCGTAATATTTATAAATTTTAGTTTTCTTTACATGACGTTAAGGTGTATTTTCTTTATTGTTTCATTTTTAATGACCACATTTTTATTATTTCTTTTTATAGCATCGGTTTTCCTTCCTAGAGATGATAAAAATAGTAGAATAAATCATTTAATTTAAGTATCAATCGAATTCATTAAAATGTTAATACTATATGACAAATAATTCTTTGAAAGACTACATATCTATTTCTACATTTGGATAAACAACTTTAAAATTTTTACGCGTGCTATATCTAATTTGGTGTTTTAAGTAATAATGAGTGTATCATGTAATTTCCGAGTAATAATAATCACGTCTTATCCCATACTGTCCACAACAAGAACATTGCATTCCACGAAACCATTTAACCATGAAATATCTGAGGTATTTCGGAAGCCGCAACTCATTCACGCTGTTTGTTAATTATTATTCTCTAATACCTAATAAATTATTATAAAACAATGGTGTTGAGCTTTGTCGGACGCAAACTTGACCCCAATACTATCGAGTTTGGTTTGTTGAGGAAACTGTTGTAAAATGTGGGGTATACAAACAAAACGTAATATGCACAATAAAAAACGCTTTCTATTTCAGACAACGATCATCAACCTACAAGTTACGTTATTAGTATCACTGTCACCATTTAAAAGGTTATGAACTCGAAAAATTAAACAAATACTATTAGATATATTTAAGAAAACAGTGGACAACAATTGGCTGGAACAATGCATTTCCAAACAATACAAAAAACAAATATCATCATCATTATTTTGGCTTTACAACTCTTCGTGGGTCCTAACATCCTCAAGAATTTCTCTACAGTCAAATAAAACTATAAAAAACTATATCAAAATAAATATAGGGGAACTATAAGACGCATTGGAAAAATTAAGTTGGAAAAAGTTTGTAGAATACATCGGATTGAACCTGAAATGATGAAATTCTTAGGGCGAGAAGGAAGGAAAGGCTAGATGTAAACACAATGGATGGTAAATTATGCCTCCTAATTAAGGAAGGGGCTTAAAGAAAAAGTAAGGCGCTATACATGATGCTGTTTCCAGTTAGCATATCTAGCCTATCCTACTCGATTCCTATCCTCACCTTCAAGAAGTGCGGCTTGGGCTGCACGGGCGAACCCCGGAGAACCTGAGCAACCTTGCTGGAGATTGGGTAACCAACCCCAGAAGAAGGCAGGGTCGGGACAGACGAGGAAGGGAGAATGTATTTCCGAAAAGGGGGTTTTGCTATGGACCGGCAATCTGTACAGGGCATACCAACGTAAGAAGACGCTACAAATCGAATACTATTGTCTCGGAATAGACATGGAACACGGATTAGATCTAAGCTACGAAATCAGGACATTCTCTTAGGCATATGGAACGTGTTAAGCTGGTTCAGGCCCGGAATTGCAACACTTGCCATAAAACAGCCTCAAAAATATAAGATGGACGTAACAGCGATTCAGGAAATAAGATGGACAGGATCGGAAAGCCTGTAAATGGAAAATTCCCTGGTTTTCTGGTCAGAAGAAGAAGAAAGGCACGAATTTATTTGGATGTGGGTTTGTAGTTAACGGAAAAGTCAAGTCTGCCATAATTAATTTCAAACCAATCAACAAGAGCAGGTGCTTTCTAAGACTCAAAGGAAAATGGTTTAACCTAACCCTCCACTCAATCCACGCACCAACGGAAGAAGCAAATGAAGACGACAAAGATGAATTTTATGAAATTTTAGAACAACAGTATACAACGGCACCCAGATACGACGTCAAAATGATACTGGGAGACTTCAATGCCAAACTAGGTAAAGGTAGTAAAATATGGTAGTAAAAACTACACAATTCCAAAGAAAATATATACATAAAGCAACCTGGGTGGCAAATGACGGAATCACACGAAACCAGACAGACCATGTGCTTATCGTTGGAAGATATTCTAGCAATATTATCAGCGCATACAGTCTGAGGGGAGCAGAAAGTGACTCTGACCACTTCCTGGTCAGAACAAAAATGGGAACAAGGCTAAAGACGAGACAGCCAAAGCAACGCCAACAAAGAAACAGATGGGGCATTTCAAGGCTCAATTTACCGATAATGAACGCCAATATCAGGCACTGATCCAATACAAATTGCAGACATTGAAAGAAGAAGAAACATCAACGCCAGAATTGACGAACGGCATAGAAAGCACCACAGCGGAAACTATAGGAAAAGAAAGGAATAACAAGAAGAAAAACCAGTGGTTTGACAACGAATACGAACAAAGCTTGCATCATAAGGACCTATAAACAATGAAGGGCAACACGAACAACAGCCCAAGATTTATAAAAGACGATGCAGGACAATTGCTCACAAACGACGTAGAGATAAGCCGCCAATGGTGAAAGTATTTTGAGCAACTCTTAAATACAGAAAACCCCACAATGACAGGGCAACAAAGATAGTACCAGTTAGCCGAACCTGAAATACCAGGGCCACACTAGCTGAAGTAAAGTCCGCAATTTCATCCCAAAAAACCATAAAACCCCAGGCCCAGACGGCATACAGGCGGAACTACTAAAAAGGGTGAGAAAGCTCCACCTTAAGATATATTATCTTATAAGAGAAGTTTGGGAAAGAGAAGAAATACCGAAACACTGGCATGAAAGCCATATAGAACCTATCCATAAGAAGGAATACAAACAAATATGTCGGAACTATAGAGGAATATAGTTAACCAATACAACGTACAAACTTATATCCATAATACTGTCTAGAAGACCAACTCCATACGCAGAAGAAATAATAGGCCACTATCAAAGCAGACCGGGAAGGTCGACCATAGACCAGATATTCGTCCTACGCTAGGTGTTGGAAAAAACTGGGAATTCAACCGCGATGTACACTAAATCATCGTGGACTTTAAACAAGCTTACGATTCTGTTAGTAGAGAAGCATTGTGGGAGACCATGGTAGAAATGGGAGTACTTAAAATGCTGGTACAATTATGCTTCCGCACGGATCAGAATTGGCAACACCACGTCGGAGAAATTATATAGGAATATTATATTCTACCTATTTATCGGCTATTCCGTTTGTCACAGTTAATAGTATGTATATCTTACTTAAGAATAAAATACATACTTCCACATTTTATCGGAGTTTAGGACCGGCTTCAATGACTAGAGAGTCACCAGTCGGTTAAACCTTTTTTTTATCATAAAGATCAACACATGTTATACATTCAGAAATACACGGGGCATAACAGATGAAGCTATAAAAAAACGAATTACTATAAATAACTGGGAATAAGCCACAATTAAAGATAAAAATACGTTTATTGATGTTTCAATTTCCAATTCGGAAATCGTGACTTCCTTTTCGACAGGAAAGATTGTATTCACATTCAGAGCTTCTGTAAATAATCGCTCCGATGATTCCTTTTAGGTTGAAATACGTAAAAGCGAATATACAGAGGCACTATTCGTGAAATCAAATCTTGAATGTCTTTCCTGTTATTTCGATATACTCTTGAGTACAAGAAACCAATTCGCTAAGGATTTTTGCTTAGTGGAAGAGATATGTTGTGGAATGGAGTTTTAGATTCTCCATTTCTCTCTTACGCCTTTAGCAATCCGCCAGAATTAGCCTTGTAATTCTTAGAAGGCACAGATTAAAGCAAAACTCTGGATTTTGGTTTCGTCAATAGACATCTTTTAATTTCTAGTTTCGTGATTTATATATTTTTTTACCGAACTTTCCATTTTAGTTACACTTATTTGTTTAAAGAAATATTTAAATACGAGAAGAAATCAATTATAAAATAACATAAAATTTGATGAACGCACAACATTATCGTGTTGTACGTAAGTTTGATACTAGTTTTTAAATCATCATATCATGAATATTTGTTTTATAAGCAACGTATTGGCCTGAGACATACTATACAAACTTGGTTCAAATATTGACCTATCCCTGATCAATTAAAACCAATCCTCTATCTGAAGTATCTCCACCCAAAAACCTTTTTTCGTACTTTTTTCTAAAATAGTGAATAAGCTCGTGATTTATGAAACGTCTTGTCTTACAAATTCAACTTGCTATGTTATTAGCACCCGTACCAACGGCCAACGTTGCGTTGACTGGGCGTAAGGTTGGTAAACCTGACCCGGATTCTTCGATTAAAAACCAGATTATTACCGTTGAATGCAATTATAAATAATTTGACGTGACTTTGTGCACGCCGTGTTGCGTTTGTGGATAAAAATCAGTCAAGTCGGCGTGGAGAAACTTGTCGGGGTTTTACATACCGATGCGACAATGGCCACAACCCAACTCATGACTTCTACTAAGAATTGTAAACTACACTTAAGTGCAAAAAGATCTAGTCAAAAGCAATATTTGAGATTACACTTTTTGTTTCAATGTAAGAAGTATGAAAATAAAAAGATTTAATGTGCAAACAATAACTTTATTATTGAACTTACAAAAACTGCTTTTGCATTATTTGAAAGACGCATAATAAAAACAATATGCAATACGGACAGAGTTTCCTAAAAATTCATTATTGGAACTAATGTAAGAAAGACGTTACGAACAGAGAAATCATCAAATAAAAAATGAATTTCTTTATTTTTCAGTATTTGATATTACCACCCATACTCCTAATTATACTTTCCAATCGATTTCGCATGGATCGGATGACTTTTCTAATAAATTCTTGAGGCATTGCTTCCCATTCAGCATTAAGCGCAGCTTTTAATTCAATTATGTTCCTTGGTGCATGATTTCTGTTCCGGACGTTACATTTAAGCTCATCCAAAACATGTTCTATTAGAAATGGTGACTCGTGCGGTAGGGGAATCGTGCATTAAAATAAAGGCGTCACCAATAAATCCCGCGAATATTCCTCCAAAACGTCTCTGATGTAACAATCCGCCGTTAAACCTCCTCCACGTCCTCCATCAGGCACGAAAACCAACTTGATTTTCCTATCCATGGAAATGCCTGCCCAAAACATACAAGAACCGCCTCCATATGACAAAATTTGCTCAATGATACAATATTAAGCAAATAACTCTCCTGGCCTTCTATAGACTCGACGCCTCTTGTCGTTGCCATGTAAGCAGATTCTACTTTCGTCATACCTGACTTAATTGATAGTCGTCCCAATGGGGCTGCAGTTAGCTTGGGACCCGTAGTGCCCTTTTTAGTGCCAAGTTAGCTGTTTTCAGACTCCTACTGGCTCTCTAAACGCTAGTAACCATACCTCGGACCTCTCTAATTTCTTCTTTGGGATAAGCTCTAGTCAAATCTCGATTTCTTAGGGATTTCGATACAAAAAATCGATCATCTCTCTCCGTTGTTATTCGTTAACGGCCTCCTTGTCGGCGGATATAACCACCAATATCTTGGTATCGACGATACACTCGGGACACAGCAGATTGACTTAAGTTTAGTCCATTTGCCATGGTCCTCTGGCTCAGGCCTTCTCTCAATAATGATACTGCTTGAGCTGCTTTGACGGATTTGATATCCACTTGTAATACCTCCACCTAATCTTCGTCGTCAGCATGCTCTGCTTAGAGAATTCCAAAATCTGCTTAACAACCCGCAATTACCTATACACACATATGTCGCCGACGCTAATTCACATCGATTGCGCTCCAGAAAACCTCCGACTAGAGATGCAATAAACTTGAGTTCCAACAATTTCCAAATGTTGGACTCCCAGTGGAAGAACATGCAGAGCGACAGACCGAACCTAATAATGAGAAACACACCATGCATCACAGAAACTCCACCAGGTTTTGACCTCCCCCGAAAATCATGGTCAACAGGATAAGAACGGGTCATGGAGTCTGCGCAGATACCCTTTATAAATGGAGGATGAGAACCTCTGCTGAGTGCGACTGCGGCGCCGAGAAACAGACCATCCAGCATATGATTGCCGAATGCCCTCGGAGGAAGTATTATGGAGATCCTCTAGACTTCGCCTCTGCAACACCACCGTCGATCGAATATATTAATACATTATATGTTAGATTGTAACATATATGTGATAATGTTGTGTATCAAATTGCCATACGCTAAATAAATAAAATCCACTTGTAATGCAGTTGTAATATTTGTGTATGTTTTTGTGACAGTAATATCCGTTAGTTATGTTGAGTCTATTACTTTCACAGAGATTGATAAGTCTTTGTCCGTTATCATTTACGACGTCTTCTCCATAAGGTCCAATTACATTGTTGTGGCGCTTATTCCTGTTCTTCCATTAAAATCGACTAATAAAAATATTTCTCGGTTATTGAGGGGGCATAGATTGCTAGTATTGTTGTTTTTTTTATGGTGTAGGGTCATATTTACTTGCAGGATATTTTCATCTATTGCAGTCCAGCTGGTAATTTTCCTTCTAAACTTTTTGTTAATAATTACGGATACTCCTCTCGTAGCTCTTTCTTCCTTTGGTACGCCGCTATACAGGTGTATGTAGTCTCCTATCATTACTGATCCAACGCCCTTCTTCTTTGTTGCAGTGAGGGTCACTATGTTGAGGCCAAGTTGTTTTACTTCTTTGATGATCTCTTCAGTTTTACCCCTTATTCCTTGTACGTTCCATGTACCTATCATCATGGTCATTTTTCGTAGCCGTTTTCGTCTTTGTTTAGATCCATCTATATTTCCGAGGCTTGGTTTGGGATTTTTAGCAGTAGTTTTTTTTTTCTAGATATTAAGGAGCTAGTTCAGTGATCCAACCCCCAACCTGGAGGGCCAGGAAATTTGTCTTAAGGTTTTCATCCTTAGATTGACTATCTTTCTGGACTTCAGAGATCAATCTTCCCCTCGATTTTATATAAGCCCTAAAACCATTGGGCTGCCACCTCTGCCTTTCAGACCGTTGTGAAGATCTTGTTCTCCGTCCTGGATGCCGTTGTGGGCTTCTATTAAATTGGTCATAAATTGTTTTTAAAAATTTTCCACTCCAATCTACTATTGTAGAGGCGTATTCTAGCAAATTTCTAAACAATTTAGGAGAGCGACTATTGTCTCCCTGCCGAACGCCTCTTTCAATATGAAAGGTCCTAGTATGCTCATTAAGTCTTACACAATCTTTAGCATGCACGTAGATATATTTATAGAATGATATGTATCGCTAGTCCATTCTACATTGCTTTAGAGCTTGGAGCATTTCGCTTTGATTTACCGTGTCAAATGCTTGTTCAAAGTCGACAAAGACACTTATCTAATATACTATTCAATGTTTTTTTTTTTTCAATTAACGATTTGATAGTTGGCAAATGATTATTTGTTCCTTATTCAGCTCTACATATTGCTTGCTCACCAGGATAATAAAAGTCTAGTTTTGAAATCAACTTAATATCATCATAAACAGCTTAACGTAAATGTGAGAAAAGAAGCTAATTGGTCTTTTAAGATTAGGCTAAGATTACTTTTAACCGGCCTATAATTTATTCAGTTGCATTTAATATTACATAATTACATAAAAAACCTTTTTTTGCACATAAAATAACACGGAAAGCCTAAGGTCCACTGTTTTTTCAAACAGCGCACTTAATTGTTCGGCCGGGTCGTGAAAGGTCATAAAATTAATAAATTTTGCAGGTTTTAATCTAAAAGTCGTGGTCATTAACACTTTGTTATATCATTAATAACGTGTTGTTTTATTTAAATGGAAATAATAGCTCGGCTGGATATTCTTAAAAAACAGCGGGAGTGTGTCTAGTTTAGTATTCAATTAAAATACTAATTAATGAAATAAAAGTAGATTGATAGATATTTTTGATTTTTGTACCTAAACATCCAGTACAAACTAATTTTCTGTTAGGTACAATACAGAGTTTATACAGGGTATATACAGTAAGGACGTAAATTTTTGCATAAATTCAATATTTTTCTTGATGCGCAATCCAAAATATAAATCGACTTGTCCGAGGATTTCGTCAAAATATTTTTATTTACAAAAATATTGAATTTTCTCCTTCCCCACAGATTCGGCAAGTACTTGAAGAAGAAGTATTTGTTTGTCTTGCTATATTCCTTACGCTAACTGTTGGATCTTGATCAAGTAAATTTAAAATATTATTTTCTTTAATAATTGTTCTTGTTGTTCTTGGTCTACCTGAATTTATTTTATTTGATCTCACATTCCCAGTTTCTCGACAACGTCGTTCAACGGCTCTAAATGTTATTTTACTTGGTAAGTTTCTTCTATAGGGAACTTTTCTGCATAACGTGTCATAGCTGCACTACCACATCCTAAAAGATTCGCCTAAGGTTAATAACATGTCAATGTATTGTCAACATTTGAGTACATTCTGATTTTATTTTACAAATAACAAGGTTTCAAAACTCTAATTATTGATTTATCGTCATAACAATCAATAAATGTCAGATTTCCATGGCACACTTGGAGAAAATAGAGGTATACCCATGATACTATGACTATAAGATAAGATATTGCGCATTTTTTTGTGACGTCATTGGAGACTTGCACGTTCGAAATGTCAGTTTTTGTATATATCAATAAATAATCTTTAATAAATAGTTTGGAGATATCCTTATGTGTACGATTATTGTAATTATTAAACCTCTTAACTTATTTTCGTCTAGTAATTTCATCACAGAATGCATTCAAATCTCATTTAACTTTAACAAAAATTCAAATTCTAGTCTCCAATGACGGCATGCGCGAACCCGACCGATTTTGAGCTACGGGAAGATCCTATCTTGTTATTCATAGTATCATGGGTATACCTATTAGAACTTTATCATTACTACCAGAATTAATTATTACTTCAGAATTTTCAAATCAAAATATTCCGAAAACGGTACACAGTATCGAGTTTTACCAAGAGTACCTTTTTCGTGTAAAAATTGAATGATGTTTACGTTTACTTAAAATTTTGGTTAATAATTATACTCTGAAAAAAGTTATATTAACTAATATTTAGTACGATCCGTGTAACTAGCGCCCTCTATGAGAATCAGATATAAAAACAAATTCATGTTTTCATGTATTTTAAATGAAACACCCTGTATATTTTCATGTTTTTAAAAGCTCCTTAACAACCTGATTTCAACGAACTATTTCATGTAGGGTCTATTATGAATAATACAAGGTGAAATTTTGAAATTAGGTATTTTCTTCAAGACAATTCATAGAATACCCGAGGTAATTGATTGGATTACATTAAAATAAATGCTCAACATGTTCTCCACCTTGTTGTTGGCATTAACACAGTCTCCTATAAAACTCGTTCCGAACTTTGTTTAAAGTTTGAGGTGAAATATTCCGTATTTCTGTAGTTATCCTTACTTTTTGAGGTCTTCAATGATAGTTGATTGTGTTGCATATACTTTGTTCTTGAGATAACCCCACAAAAAAATTAAACGACGTAAGATCTGGCGACCTAGCTGGCCGCTCACTAGTCCCCTTCATCAAATCCACTTATTGAAGAAGATTTCATTCAAGTAATTTCTCACCATTAAAGCATAATGGGGTGTTGCACCGTCCTACTGGAACCAGACAGTTTCATGCGGTAGGGTCGGATCTATTGGATTGGGATATAAGTTAGCCAACCAAGGAAGAACATCGTCTCTTAGTATGTTTAAATATTTTCCCGCTGTCAAATTATCATCTATAAATATAGGACCAATAATATGATCTCCTATAATACCTGCCCAAACATTCAACTTTTGAGAATACTGAGTGTGTGTCTCACGCATCCAATGAGGATTCTCCGCTGACCAATATCTACAGTTTTGTCAGTTTACCTCTCCGTTCAATGCAAATTTTGATTCATCAGAAAAAAGAATTGTGCCATGAGCTTATTTCATTTGTTAATTTTATCCCTCATTCTTTTGCAGAAATCCATTCTACGATCTGGATCGTCTTCTGTTAGCTCCTGCAAAAATGTCAATTTATATGGATGAAGTTTTCTTCATGGAGACACCTTAGGACAGTTGTGTAACTCACATTATTTTGACGTGCAATTTGACGTGAATTAGACGTTGGATTATCTGCGACACTTTTCAAAATATCCACTTACACTTCATCTTCAATGAAGTTCGATTTTCTTTTTAATGGTTTGACATATTCAAGTTCTCTGAATTGTGCATAAATTTTAGACACAGTATCTTGTAAAATATTAGGCAACTGAGGATACCTCTGATTAAATAAGTTTGCTACTTCAACTTGACTTCTACAATTCTCCCCGTAACCGATCATCATTAAAATCTCAATTCGGTGGGCCTTAGTTAAATATTTTTATTTTTATTTCTGCAAGAAATTAGTTTTTAAATAAGAATTTATTATTTTAATGTAAAATGTCAACAGCATGTCAACTGATTGATAACAATCCGCATTATTTACCGATTTAGTTTAATTAGCAGATTATCTATACAGTTTTTACCTATTCACAACAAAAAATGTTAACACGGTTACTAAACAGAAATTTTCCCCAATATACAGTGTACTGACACTTAGAGTAGACGTTTATTGTCTGTATTTAGCTAATTTAAAATAATACCATAACACGTGATAAATTATTAATTTCAAAATTTCACCTTGTACCATTCATTATAGACCCTACATAATATAGTTCATTGAAATCACGTTGTTAAAAATATTTTAAAAACATAAAAATATACAGGGTGTTTCATTAAAAATAAGGATTATGGACTATGCCAGACTTACGTGGATCACCCTGTATATTTAAACTTATGTTTAAAAAGCGCACATTTAAATTTAAAAGTTAACATGTCCCAGAGTTTTTGATTATTTTTTATAATAAGGACACAAACAATTTTATTCCATAAGTGGTTTCCACACTGTATATTCCTGCTTCCTATGTGTACGACCACCATTATTTTACAATTAGTGGATCACCCTGTATATTAGTACATAATAGATTATATTCATTTTTTGGTAAAAGCATTACATAACATATATATTTGCATAAATGATCAATGCAATCGTGACATTACCTTTGACTTAAAATTTTATCTCGAATATCAAAAAAAACCTGGCCGTATACTAGTTCCAGTCTGCCTTGCTTTAGCGAAGGTTGCCGAATTTTTTAACAAGGAAAATGTATTAGATCACTAGTCGCTATTCATGAATACCATTAGTCAAACTATATCAAACATAAACACTAACTCAGTCGAGTAATTACACAGAAATTAGCATGTAAGTGGCTTGTGAAGAATGTTAAAGAGTGAACGATCCCAGATACTATGTTAGTGGTGCTTTTTTTTTAAAAAAAGCTGCTTAGATCAAGAAATGATTTAATGTCTATTTATATTATAATAAAAGTAGTTTTTCTGTGATTTATAACAAAATGCTAATTTTGTTTATTTATAACATGTTTTATAATTTCTTATGGAAATAATATCATATAATTGGAGCAATTCTGGCTTGTATTGTATAACAATCCCCTGTCTCTCTCATTATTTCCTTTTTTAATTCTACCAACAACTTGACATTCAACACTCTTATCTTATGCCTCGAAAGTGGACATTTTGTAAGGATGTGTGCGAGCATCCTGGTGATTAATTTTTGACCAATAAATCATCATCATCAGTGTCATCATAGCTCGTTATGTTAAAGCCTTCTTAGAAATAATCCTTGTTGTGTCTTGCAATTCTTCTCCATGTTCGAACTTCATTAGATTTTAAATCGTCCTACAAGTTGTCTTGATGTCTAAGTCTACGTCTTTCTCTGGTTCGTTGTCCAATCGGTCCTCTTCGGTCAAAAACTTTCCAGATTGCATCTACCTCTTGCCTGATTACATTGACTTTTTAGATAAGGCGTGCTACCTTAGTGAATTTTATAACGTCAGGTAATTCTAAATCGATTTATCACCACCTGTTCTCTTCTTTCTTCTGGAAGCAGGAACTACATATTCATAAAATATTGGACTTCTTTAAGCATTTTTACAAAACTTGATTACAATATTGTTTGGCATTTAAATAGAACTCTTTTGATAATATCAATGCTTTCGTCAGTGCTTTAAAGACTAATGTATCTACATTTTTGAGTGTGAATATTGAAATTTTTGTTTTCCAGAAAATGTAGCACAAATTTTATTTTTTGGATTAATATTATGATCTAGCATCTGTACCCAGCATCTGTCTGATGCTGGGGATCGGTCTTAAAGGCAGGAAAAGAAACTCATGGGTCAGAGAAAAAACAAAGGTGAACGATGTATCAAGACAGGTTGCAAAACTTAAATGGAACTTCGCCGGTCACACTCTCCGACAAAAAGATGAAAGATGGAATAAGCGAATTCTACACTGGAGACCATGGGAAAAGAAAAAAAAAAAGAGGAAGACCACAGATGAGATGGACTGACGATCTTAAGAGAACGGCAGGAAAGGACTGGATGCAGATCGCCCAAAATAGAGACCAATGGAGATTAACAGGGGAGGCCTATGCCCAAGAGTGGGCGTTTAAGGCTGATTAGATAGATAGATAGAAGACAAAGTCTTTATGTTTTGGAGTATACAGTATCTGTGATAAGAATTCTGTACTGTGTACAGAAGGTTGGAATTTGTATATTTCTGGCAAAATTCGAGTGTTCTGAACAATTACAATACATTCTCCAGTAAATATGCTGCAAAATATAGTTATAAATGCAGAGAGAGAGATTCTTGCTTCTTAATGACTTTGTAAAAATCTGTAGACACCTAACACAATCCTTATTTGGAGGATAACGTCTTTTTTTTGTGTGTCTCGACAGCTTATGGTCGTGTGGTTTATATTAGCTGGATTAAACTTGTTTCTTTTAAAAATTTCAGAACACTATCAAACCGGTTTGGAACACCTAGAATGTCTTTTAGATTTCCTTTTAGGCTGTGCTTGTTTCTGGAAGAATCATACTGGCAGCAGTTCACTATCACGTGTTTGATAAAAAGGAGGCTATTACAGTAGTGGCATACTGGAGGGTTTCCTGATGCCATAGGGTATCCATGCGTGAGACGTGTATGCCCTATTCGTAGTTGGTGAATAACTGATTTTTTATCCTGTATTTTTTTTTTCTTTCCTGTTCATAGAGGAGATATTGACGCGATATAAGTTGGGTTGAACGTTATGCAGCTTAGTTTTTGTTTTACTCCACAGGTCCGCCAATGAGCTGAGGATTTTTTGTTTTATCAATATTTTAAGATCCGTATGGGTTTGGACCTCTTTGAAGTCTGAAGACCATACTGCTTTAGCGGCTTGATCTGCTTTTTCGTTTCCCAATATGCCAACATGAGATGGGGTCCAGATCATTATGACTTTTATGTTGGCAGAATATAGTTGGTTACATATGGAGTGGATTTCCTGGACTAATGGGTTTTTCGAGAAAATACATCTTATGGAATGAATCGAAAAAAGAGAATCAGTACAAATGGCGATTTTTATGTTTTCATTTGAAGTAGGATGTATTGAAGTCTTTAATGCTTGGAGTATTCCATATAATTCTGCGGTGTAGATACTACAACTTTTAGGCAATCGCACAGAGCTTATTGTCGTCATCAGTGTGGACACAGCGGAGCCACAACAGTCTTCATTATTGGATGCATCGGTGTATAAAATTTCATCAAATTGTGTTAAAAAAGAGGTTTAAATCTTTGGAAGTAGGTATATTTAAAAAAGCCTTAAACGGGCTACATCAAAATAACAAACGTTATATAAACGAATAATAATTCCATCATCAGGTTAAAAGCCTAAAATAAGTATGAACCATTTAATTAAAGCTAACGTGATTGACATGTTGACTAAGGTTAGAAAAGCAAAATAATAATACTTACAGGTTAGCATGACTGAGCCACCAAAATATTAGGGTAAAACCCTTTACAGAAGTTAAAGTTACCAAAAAATGTGCATATTGTTTTTAAAATGAATGATGTTTAATATTTTATTAGATTTAACTTCAGGCAATATATAACCATGCCTCACGTGAGTACCAGCGTCCGGAGGGTAGACTTCTTCAAACGGACTTCAGCTGGTAACTGATTGGCAAGATACCTATGAACGGTGTCGAAAACAAAATGTCAATGCATCATGGAACAGTGTTAGTTATACATAATATTACTGCTGCTAACCGATTCAAAAGGTTTAGTGATGTTAAAAATGATAACAGCAATCCAAGTGTTGGGATTTAAAAATTTTTTTTATTTTTAAATTTTGGATATGAAAGATGTAAAATTGTGTTAAGTTGAGGATGATTTGAAAGGATTTGCTAAGAATTGAGTTTGGGTTTCTGTTTTGTCGAATCTGCATAAATCAGTATTGAAAGATTGTGCATCCGTGGAGCTTTCTTAGGGTATAAATAGAAGTAGTATTGGAAAGGTTGATCGAATCTAATAAAGGAGATAATATTTGTGGTAATGTGACTCATTTCATTTTTTACTTATTTGATGGACTATGGTGTCATTTGAAGGCTAGGGTCGATACTAAGATCGAAGGATGCAAAACCTGTAGCCAATAGGATACAAATATAGAGTATAAAAGACAAATACATCAGCAATCATGGGAGGAATTAGTTAAATTTCAAATTTTTTACCTGAAAGCCAAAATTTTGCATGAAAAAAACATAAAATATATAAGCAAAACCTGTATCAGACGATGATTTATAACTTTATAAACTGAGGAATAATTCTTACATTTAATATAAACTAATAAATCTTTAGTTTATTTGTGCGTCGAAAACATTATCTCAAGGCAGTACTTTTTAATTATACAGAATATAAAACAAATCCAACAAAAGAACAATAATTAAATGCGTGGCTCACATCTGAGATGTGAGTAACCTTACAGCGTTTTATACTAAACATATAATTTTTTTCACATTCGAGAGGTCGAACCGGTGAACCATTGCTAAGGATTTACATAAAATATAAAAAATAACAACAATTTAAGTACGATATGTCGCAACTTGACCGCCTGTCAACTTTGATTTTTAAAATGGGTTAAGGTTAATTTTGTGCATATGTAGGTAAGTGTTTTTTGTTGTTGTTTTATTACAACCGTGTTAAAAGTATATCATACCGTTAATTCTAGACAATAAAATCTGTTAATGGCCCATTAATATATGTAGCAATAAATTATGTACAACATATTTCGCAATGAAAAATATTTTAGTTCATCTTATATTACTCGAGGCAGTTTCTCCGCCTCCTGTAAGTGCTGGGTGGATTGAGTAGCTCAGTAAATGCCGGTGCTGGTCCCAAGCTCGGATAAAGGAGGTGGGTTGAGGCGATGTGCTAGCAACTCATCCCTTGTCAAAAGAAATAAATGCTAAAAATTTCGACCAAAAGCCTCGGAATACAAAGGATGGATCAAAACAAAGACGACTAATGCAACGGAAAAGGAAAATGATATTGGCTACTTGGAATGTATAAGGACTTAGACCCAAACAAGCGGAAGTATTCAATTTTCAATTTTTTTTAACGTAACGTTTTTGTAACGTAAATGTTTTTACTCATGTAGAGTCATACGCCGCCATGTTACCTATCCAACGGTAACTTAACCATCACAAATTATAAATACTAATAATGTAAAACAACTTCAAATTTAAAACATTTAAAGGGTTTTTTACCCATGTATTTTGGTGGCTACTAGCATGTACAACCGTTTGCACTAATGATGGATTGCTTAATCCGAAAACGTTTTGTGTTTGTGATAGCCCGTTTGAGGCATTTTTATATACCTTTTATAAAGGATTTTAAACAAATTTTTTTTCATTAAGAATTACTTCAAAATCAAGAAAAGAGATACGCAGTGATTAAGCATTATAATGCATTTAATCTTTAAATATTTTTTACTTTTTAACACTTTTAAAGAAGATCCAGTCACATTAGCCGCTTCCTCTTCACAAAAAAATTTGATACTACTGCACTCTTTGGCTAAATATCCTTGTTCCAAGCTCTCTTTAGGTTTTCTTGATTATTACTGACCTTCATTGAACTAAATGGTTCTGACAAATTTTCTCAAATTTTTCCCGTGTATAATACACAATGTTTTTCTGTAACGGAAAAGACAGCGATTTGTAACATAACTGAAGTATATTATTAAAATGTATTAAAGCCAGAAAATTATCGACGTGAATATTGAATTTTTAAACTGGTAGGCTTTTGTACTTATAACTACCCCTTTGAGAGGAAGTACCAGGTGGACAGCATCTATACTGCCGAACCAAAGGCATTCGATAAAGTAAATCATCGTTATTTAATCAGTAAGTTAGAAGCCATTGGTATAGCTGGCAAATGGCTTGTATGGTATGATAGTTTTCTTGTGGGTAACACCCAGAGCATTAAGATAAATGGTGTGTTGTCTCAATCTATTGACGTCCTCTCTGGAGTACCACAGGGGTCACATTGTGGTCCTCTACTTTTTGTCCTCTTTGTTAACGATGTTGAGAAAGTAATTAAGTATTCAAAATTTCTCAACTTTGCTGATGATAAAAAAATTTATAAAGTCATTACTTGTCAGTGTGATCAAATTCAGCTACAAGAGGATATCAACAGATTTAGCGATTGGTGCAAACTAAATGAATTAATGTTGAACATTGATAAGTGTTGTGTTATTACTTTTCACAGGAAACAAAACAATTTTAAATTACGACTATAGCATTGATAACACTGAGCTGTCTAGACAGGACTGTGTTAAGGATTTAGATGTTTATTTTGATTACAAATTATCATTTCGTAAGCATCTAGAGGTCACAGTAAACAGTGCATTTAAACAATTAGGGTTTATAACTAGAAACACTTCTCAATTTTCATGTTTTGCTTTACCAATTCTTTTTAATAGTCTCATTCGCTCCAGACTTGAATATGCAATAGTTGTATGGAGACCTTACTATCAAACATCTATAGACTAGCTTGATCGTGTTCAGCATAAATTTGGTAAACACTATCATTACCGTAGTGCTTTTCATGACCTCTCTGTCCCATACAGTTATAGTATGATAGCTGATCACTTAAATATGGTTTCTATGAATCGGCGAAAAGATTATTTTTGCCTAATATTCCTTTACAAAATTGTTAATAATTCGATAAATTGTCCTGAACTTTTAAACCGATTAGGTCTTAATACTATTCATGGAACTAGGCATACTTCATTATTTCATCTACCATTTCATCAATTTAATTATGAATACATTAAGCCTCTTACTCATATGGTGAGACTATATAATAGGTACCAAAGTGATCTGGACTTATTTTCCCAGTCCTTAGAACAGTTTAAAAATGTGATAAAGAGACTGCTATTTGTGTGATATTAGTTTGTATTCAAGTTAATTATTAGTTTTTGTTAAACTTACTAATTATTTTCCAATGTTATGCTTACTTTGTAAAATTTTACATATTATATATTGTTCCAATGTAAATGGTATATCCGTCAATAAATAAATAATAATAACTACAATTAGACCTGCGTTGATAAGGAGACTTAAAGTAATCAAATATCTGTCAATATAATTTAGTAATTTTCTAATTTTCAATTCGTAACTTTAAGACAATCGCATATAAAAATTTGAAAACGACATAGTCTAATAACTCGTTATTATATTTCAAATTATTTTTATTAATTACACTAACGAACTATATTCTAATTATGACATTGTTAATTTCACCACGAAATCAAATGTAGACTATGAAGTGGGTCTGTTAAGCGGTCACGAAAAAAATTACCAAACAATCCAAATGCAGATACATACGCGGAAGTCTACATAAAGCACTCAATTTGGTTTGTGCACACATCAAAACAAAATATGACATCATAGTCGTGGAGATTGTATGCGGAATGTTGATGAATTTTTTTATTGAAACTTCTTTTAATATGAATATTGGCATAAATGTCAAGAAATATCGTGAGAATAGGATTTACCGCTACAGATGCATATGTGTTTCGATTCTACAAAAAAACAGTGTTAGTAATAGATCAATTAAATTGCATATAATAATGGACAAGGTTTAATTACAGAGACATTAAGAAAATAATAAAAGTTTGTAATTTTTATCTAACAAATACACACTGGAAGAAAAAATAAAGTTGAATCTGAACAAAAGTTGAATAGTAAGGTCAGAGTATACATCCGTGTTTCATTCCCTTTTTTTTTAATTTTTTTGATCCGATAGTTTTTGTTTAACATAACATAGATTGTTCAGTATAAATCTATTACTATTTGTGAGTCTTTATCATCCAATCCACCTGCTTTTAATATATACAACATTCTGTTAATTTGGACCTAGTCAAAATGAGTTCATTTATGTTATTCTTTTTACAGTATCTTTGATTCCTGTCTCTATATGTTAGCCTCAACATCAATCGATCCATGACAAAAATCCATCACAAAAAAGAGGTTAGTCTTCGTAAGTGGGTATATTTATTTAAAAACCCTTAAAAGGGCTACATCAAAAAAACAAACGTTTTCGGACTAAACAGTCCATCATCAGGTTTAAATTTTAAAATTGCCTAAAATAAGTATAAACCATTTAGTTAAAACAAAGGTGGTTATGAAATTTTGACTATGGATAAAAAGCCATTTTTGCTTTTTATCCATTTTATATATATATATATATATATATATATATATATATATATATATATACAGGGTGGTGAATCGTCAAACGGTCCATAGGAAACTCAATGGGAAATTCTAAATTGTTAAATTCCTGCTTCCCTAATTATTTTACACCAAAAATCATGGGAAACTATTTGTAGAGGACTCAAATATGTATCGAAAACAACTGTTAAAATTATTCTACGACTTAAACGTATTCCAAAATTTTGCTAAAATATAATACATTTTTCTGTGAAAAAATGTGTATTATGTGTTGCGTTTTGTCATATTATTGTTTCTGATATTTGACAATATTTAAATCAATTATATTACATTTATCTATGATTTAAATGGCCAAAATTTTGTGATTTATTGTTAAAAAAAAATAAGTTGATTAAAAAATGTACTCAGTTGAGGAGAAAAAAGCAATAATAAAAATGTTTTATTCATGTTTTATTATAACATTTGTTATAGTTTTATGTTTAGAAATTATCATTAGGAATAAAGATCACAGTAACAGTATATTGGAATTCATTACATTGTTGTATAACTTAACATGGAATTAAATTTTAGTCAATTAGAATATCTTACGTTAAATAAAGATCCGGTAGTGGCAGAAAAAGGTTCGCGCTATTGCCTGTATACAACATTATGCGATTTTTCGTCAACTGAGTACATTTCATTATATTGATCGATTTGTAAACAATATAATTTATTGTTCACAAAGTAATAATGTGTAAATTAGTACTTGTGTTTGTATATCGTGAGTAGTAGTATTTAGTAAAATTCATTGTTTATAATTTAATCATAAAATAAAAAAATTGACAATTCAAATTGTCAAACATCTGACATTAATATGATAAAACACAGACCTCCATATTCTTGCATTACGTGTGGCCTAACTTTTAGGGGTGGCGTGAAAAATGTACTATATTTTTGCAAAATTTTGAAGTACATTTGATTCGTAGAACGGTTTTAACATTTGCTTTTAATTCAGATTTTAGTCCTCTACAAATAGTTTTTTATGACTTTTGATCTAAAATAATTAGGGAAGCAGCAATTCAACAATTTAAAATTTCCCATTGAGTTTCCTATGGACCGTTTGACGATTCACCACCCGGTATATATATATATATATATATATATATATATATATATATATATATATATATATATATATATATATATATATATATTCCATCTGGGACGAATTGTTCTTGGGGAATTTGTGGTAAGAGAATTGATTTTAATCTTTTATTGATGATGAGGAGTATTTTGCTCGCATACGATATTAATGATACTGTACAATAATGGTTGCAATCTATCGGTGAACCTTTTTTATCTTTATGAATAAAAGTAATCTTACTTCAGTCATGTGGCCAATTCCCGTTGTTCCAGATTTCATTGTAGATTCTGAGAATTATTCAATCTATACCTCCCCCATTGCTTGTGAGTGTCTCAGCTGTTATTCCATCATTTCCTTCTACTATTTTGAATTTTAGCTTTTTTATCGCTTCCTCACTTCCTGATAACAGTGTTTGTGATCCTTTTTAGTAACTTCTATCTGTATTATTGTCTGGCTCGTTGTTAGAAATATGTTTTTAATATAATTATTTTTGTCTCTTCTACACAAGTATTTTATAGTTGTAATTATGGTGCATATCTCTATTTATTTATGTTTTGAATTTGATGTGCCGTTCTAAGTGTTTGCCTTTCTTCTGCAAGGTTGAGAGTCTTTTCAGTCATCCAATGTTTTTTACTAGCTGTTTTGTTTTTGAGATTAGTATTGTTGTTGGCTTCATTGATCCACTTCTTTGTGTATTCCCATGTTTTGTCAGGGTCTTTTTATTTTTCTCAGGGTCAACTTAGTTATACATATACATATTGAAGGTGTAAAACAATTTCATGTTTGATAGTTATGTTGATTATGATTTCATTACAATTGCACGTTCCTTTCTGTACGTTTGAATTGTTTTTAAGTTAATTATGTTTACATACTTGAACTTAATATGGAAATTATGGTGATCTATATATAACAAGTATCATAAATTACATTATTACGTTGTATTTCATAAGAAAATCTAACGACATCTATCACAAACATTGCTCCATCTTCTGAAAGTATAAACACGGATACATTCACACATGTCGCAGAAGCACCCGACGAAAAAAAATTAATACTCGTGTAATTCCTTCTGTCGATCTATAAATAAAATCTAAAAAAAAACTAAATCAAACGGAAGATAATAAATATTTAAATGAAAGCTCGGTAACAGTTTAAGGTCGACTATTAAAATGTGATAGTATAATAGCATATGGTAACGAGACATGTGATTGAAATGTTAGGCGGATTTTTACATTCACTTCTGTGTGATGGTTTAATTTAGATAGACAGTGGACAAATAAATATTACTGCTGAAATGCTCTATTAATTTGTTTTTTAAATAATACTTAAAAAATATGAAAATGAAGGATTGTCAATAGAAGATGAGCCAGGGAATTTAACAAAATAGTTGAACTAACTGTATATGTAAATGAAGATGAATATTTGTTAATAATAAGAAGAGTTTTTCTTCTTTGGGCTTCGAATAATGAGTAATAAAACTTCATCCAGTATTAAGACGGTACACACTTCGAAACAATACGTCGAATATAAGAAGACTTAAGAAGAGTTAACTGTTAGAGAATTCCGATTGCCAGTGTCCCCTCCCCTGACGCAGAGGCTCGGCGGAGCTTCTCAAATGAATAAGCCGGAATCCTAGATAACTCCTGTACGAAGATGGATCCTCGTAACTTGAGATCCTTTTCGAGAGCGGCGGTCGCTGAGCGTCCAGATACTCCTGAAAACCAGGAGGATGCTACGACCGCACGACAGTACACCGGTAAATAAGCGTGAGAATAAAATAAAAAAACGGTTGCGGCAATCCAGTGGGACTGCCGGTAGAAGTTATACTTCTATACACGCGTTCGCCGTTAAAAATTTATATGGGAGTCAATCTTCACAATCATTACATATGTAATGCTATAGGTAAGAGAGAGCAGAAAGAGAAAAATAATTAGTTATATAGGTATGTGGTGCATCTTTTGCTGTATATAAACATTTGACCTGTAATAGGAGTATAGTATATGAAGAATTGTATCAATATTTTAATGAAAATATATATTTTTATTTTCATATATGTATAAAAGGAGTTGAAGGCAAAAAAAATTTTTACACATACTCTGCAGTAAAATTCACTGTTTATTTTGTTATTAATATAAAAATAAATTACATAATATAATTCAATATAATAATACAATATAAATTAAAATGTAATATTTATAAGTATTTAAAACTGCCAATGTACATAACTTACTTTACGAAGATAAAAATAAAAAAACCAATAACTCGGATTATGTTGTAAATTTTCGTTTTATTTTAAAATAAGATTAACGTGAGGTTTTTTTATATTTCTTAAAATAAAGAAGGAAATTCATAATTGGGATTCGAAGTCACAAACACCAGCGTATGAACCAAACACGTGAAGGATTTGCCAATTAGACATGACACTAACGGATTTCAAAACTGACAGTTCTCGGTCAAACAGTGATTATTTTGAAATACAAAAGCCTAAAATAATTATAAACGTTTAATAAATAATACAGAACATATCACATAAATAATAATATTAATACATATATTATTATATATATATATATATATATATATATATATATATATATATATATATATATATATATATATATATATATATATTGCTATGATGTTTTGTTTGTGTATGTGTTTTATGAGCAATGAGTGTTTGTTAATAACATATATAGGTATAGGGTTTTTATCACGGTTCTCAAAGAATTAGTTTGTAAGTACTTTTTTAAATTATCTTTATTATAATTATTATTAAACACACATATATATCTAATATAGACAATATAAATTTAGAACAACCTAAATTCTTACAATAATTAAATTATATTAACAAAATTTGATAACTTTCTGCCACTGAATGCCTAAATGAAACTGTTTTCCAAAATAAAGGGTTTAATCACCGCTCAATATCTTCGTTATCAGCCTCGGTTATCCTTCTTTTTGTGAAATTGCTTCTCCAAATACACCACAATGTTTTAATTATCAGCTTTCACCATTGTAAAATATTTTTCTTCTCAATAGCATTTATAAATCGGCAAAATATCCTTCTTTATTTATTGCTTTCTTGTTTATTCTTCCTTCTAATAATCTTATTTTTTCTTCTTCCAATCTCCAATCACCATATAAATATCATAATTTTAATTTCTTCTAATCTCCATATACATAATATAATTTTTAATCTTCAACTAATACTCTCTTAATACTATTTTTTAATCTCCATGTAAGATACTTTCCAAAATATTATAAAACTTTCATACTAAATCACTGTCTTCTGTATACTGACTTGACAACAAATACTATTCATTGAATACTGTATACTAATGAACTGTTTTTAATATTAATACACTAATACTGACTTATTGACTCCTTAATGAATTCTCCTCAAAATTACAGTGTATTTATATCATTTCAATGTTCTCGAATAATCTTGAAAGAAAATATATTCGAATTGTTCTATTTCATAGATATATGAATGTTCGCGAATATTTTACTACGCAAATAAGGTTATCTTCTATTGGCGTCTTATTTCAATGTACTAGATAATTCTTTACCCTTCTATCGAGAATTTTATGGAAATTTAGGCTTTACAGATCAGAATATAAATTTATATATAAATTAAACATCTTAAATTAATAAATAACACTATTTTAAATTCGTAATTATCATTTTAAATGTCTACTCACTCATGTAAATTCACTCTTATTTACAAAAGTCATAATAACCCAAACTGACTTCAGTGTATATTTGGTTGCCTATTTAGATCGCGCACTGAAATATATTCATAATATTATATGTAATTATTAAAATATCCAAATACATTGCAAAATAAAAACTTTTTTGAAGTAAATTTGTTTGCCTATTTAGATGGCGCACTCAAATATATTCATAACATCATAATTATTAAAATAACCAAATACATTGCGAAATAAAAACTGTTTAAACTTATTATTATACTAATTTCTTAAGAATGCCCTCATATAAATACTATTTATAATATTCTCTAGTATATAACTTACTATTATACTAGTATATAACTTTATAATTATTTCTTATATATATATATATATATATATATATATATATATATATATATATATATACAAAAGGGACATTTTTATTCTCGAGAGAGGAAGAGAGAGAAAATGTATCTTCTGTCTCTCTCTTGCTCATTATCTTACATATGTAATGGTTTCACAGATTCACTCTCATGCAAATTTCCAACGCCGACCGTGCGTATAGAAGTATAACTTTAAAAAGTTTATCAAATTGAATCAGGGAAGGCGGAATTTTTTGGTCTTGTTTTGTTTCTATATTTATCACCAATACAATTCAAAATTCCAAAAATAATAACACATACACTCCAAAATAGGTTCGGTAAACGGAACTACGAAAAAGCTTAAAAAAAACTTATGACGCAAATAATTGCGGTGTGACACTATCTATTGCACGATATAATTTTCTTTCAATGTTGTCGCTACGACTAATATTTATTTATGTTACCTTTCAAGGCTTTTGCCGATTTGTTGTTATTTGTTTTGATAATGCACGTAGTGATTTCGAGATAGTGTGCTAACAAAAGGAAAACAATGGAATCGAAGTGACAGTTCGGGACCGGGGCTATTTTTTAATGTCATATTTGATAAATCTAATGTAGGGAATAATTTATTCGAAAATAAAGTTGGTGTAATTCATAATGCATGAATTTCAGCCATTGCGATTACATATTTGTGAGCAGGTGCCTTATACTGATGAAAAATCACTTTCTTCTTCACGCAGTGAGGCCATTTTTCTTTAATTTTGTGCTCTTGATGTCATTGGCGTACTATAAAAAAACATATTAACTGATAGAGCAATCTGTAGTGTGATATGTACAGAATGGTAACCAATATTCTTCCGAATTTCGTCTATTTCGTGTTAGTCTTTGTAGTTCTCGAAAAATCTTCGTATAGCAGAATTGTATACTATTCCTCAAGTTTATGGCTATAAAAGAAAGGTAACAGGTCGTGTTCTAAGCTCTAACCGCTGTATGCCATTGAAAATGCTGTGTAACTCATTAAATATCGAAACGTTTTTTCAATAAAAGTCTGCTGTTTCCATCTGAATAAGGCCCAAGCCAACAAAAAACTCCATTGACTTTGAAAACAGGCTGCTCATTGATAACTCAACACCAAAATATCTTGGGAGTGAATCTGTACAGAACATTGAGTTTTAAAGAACACCTACAAAGAACTACAGCAAAACTGAAAACGAGAAATATTACAGTCCAAAAGCTAAGTGGCACTATATGGGGGTCCTCAGCCTCCGTACTCAGATCTTCAATGAAAAATTGAAACAGTATGATATATTTTTGGCAAATAAAAGCGCATTATGTAGGACATCAAGTGATCAAAGTTTCCAGTTTATTTGCTGATATTTTATCAAAAATTTTTTTAGAAAAATCAGAAAAAATCAGAACCCACATTTCCAATGCTTCAATTTTGTTCATGATCGATACTTTTAGCGTCCACACTTCGGCACTATACAAAAGTACGCACCAAACATAGCACTTAACCATTCTTTGCCTTATCACAGTTTCCCAATATGTCATTTTGTGAACTTTCTCAACTTGGACTCCGTTCAATTGAAGCTTTGCATCGGGATGTGGGTCACGACTAAACTCTAAAAATTTATTTCAAATCCTCTATAAAAGGTATATAATAAAATGCCCAAACGGGCTATCACAATTACATTACAAAACGTTTTCGGATTGTTAAATCCATCATCAGTGTAAACGTTTACACAACTTAATCACATTAAGTACTTCCCCGTTGATTTTTATTTCAATTTTTTTCAATTATTATTGAAAAATGGTGGCGATAAAATGCAACCTTGTCTGACTCCTCGTTGTATGGAGATTTCATCGGTGTAGTTATCTCCAATTTTTACAATAGCTGTTCGATTCCAGTACAAATTTTTAATGACACGAATATCCTTGTCTTCTATTCCGGTATTTTTCAGTATTTGCATTAATTTTACATGTTTTACTTTATCGAATGCCTTTTCAAAGTCCACGAAACATGCAAATACATATTTTCTTTGGTCACAGCATTTTTTTAATTGGATGTTAAGCGCAAAAAGTGCCTGCCTGGTTCCCATAGCATTTCTAAAACCAAATTGGGTATCGTCAAGATCTTTTTCACATTTTCGTCTAATTCTGTCGTGAAGTATTCTGAGAAAAAGTTTAAGAGTGTGGCTCATTAGGCTAATTAATCGATATTCTGTTGCGACAAAGATGGATTTGAGCCCATCTGCGGGAATCACTCCGGTGTTATATATTGAATTAAAAAGTCTTACTACTACTTTTATGTTATCATTCTCTACTAGTTTTAGCAACTCAGTTGGTGTATCATCTGGACCACAAGCTTTTTTAATTTTAGCATTATTTCTACCGTGTTCTACTTCGCATTTCATAATTTCTGGGCCGTCAGTACGGTTTTGGTAGAATTCGGCAATAATATTCCTGTCATCTTCAAACAACTCTGATTGTAGAAAATTATTCACATTTTCTACAATAGTGTATTTATTATTCTAATAATTATTATTATTCCACTAAATTGTCTTCTAAATTAAATTAAAGTCTATACGATCAGCACGACATCCCTTCTTCGTGCTGTTTCGTATCTTCTGCGCCTGTCAGAATTTTACATTAATCTATTCAAATCAGCTACCCTTAATGTGTTCGTAGTTCTCTGCCATTAATATCACTTCGTTTCTGCCTTCTCAAATAGAAGGACGTAAGTCAATTCATTTTTTCAGTTTCTCAAGTAGAAACAAGATAGTTCTGTTCTCGCGCTTCTCAAATAGAAGCAGTTTTGAATAACTTATTTTATTAAATAGTTAATTAAACAAAGTCAGTGTTTGTGCATCAAATATGTAAGTACCTGAAATAATTTTTTCATACAGAAGATAATCTACGGTTTCGTGCCAACTTTTCATGAATGCCGACCCGACAAATTACAGGGTTGCCGGATATTCAATAATCTACATATAAACTTTATTGTTCTATATTTTCATATAAACAGTTGTGCGTTTAAGAACATTGTACATAAACATTTAAATTTTATTATTATAAAAAGGGTGATTTGTCGGTGATTCCGCTTTTTTGTTTATTTTTGTAAATAATGTAATAAACATATTTCTAGCTTTTATTCTTATTTTAATTATTTCATTTTCTATTTTACTACTCACTACATAATTACATATCCGCAAGTTTGCGACCTATGGGTCGCTGGTCCTTCGAGGTTTAATTAATTTTTTATCTACCAAATGTAGGAAGGTGAGATCATAATTTTTCAAATACTTATTTACTTTTAATTTATCGAACCAGCTACCTCATCCTTTCCCCTACACTGATATATACAGCTGCCATTATATATTCCCTTTATATTTAAATGGATTTATTTGGAAATTCGTTAGTTGCTTTCTTATATAACTTACAAGGAAATTAAAGATACCGTACAAAATTGTCTTAATTGTCGTAACCAGTAAAGGCTTTACCAAAAATTTAATTATCTCTGAAGGACTTATTAGTTTACATCTTTTTACATAACATCTAGCAAACAATAGACAAACCAAACAAAAATAATTATTTAATTCTATTGTTTATTGGTGTTTATGTAATTTATTGAAGAATAATGTTTTAAAAACCAATTTAAACAGAGTACATGTATTATTTAAAGTTTAAATATACAGATATACAAATATTGAATTTGAAGAAATGTGGAAATTTTATTAAAATATTGCTGAAAAATCCTAATTTTCAGAATTAGTGTAGTTATCTATACAAGTTCTTAAATGATTATTAGGTTTACGAATAAAAAAGTTGACAGTAAAAACCGTTAGACGAATGCGACATACACTATTCTATCTACAGGCATTAGATTGAGTAACAACTGTATTTTGCCATGTTGATATTAAAAATATAATTAGTTGGTTGCCAAGAGTGTTAATTTATCTGCCTTGTAAAGACAGATTTATTAATGAAGAAAAATCATGGATGACAGATGAGATCCTGAAACTAATGGACGAGCGAAGAGAAGCCAAAAATGACCCAGACAAATATAAAAACATGAATATATTCATAAGAACGAAAATCAGAGAAACGAAAGAAAAAGAAGCAAGGGAAAGATGTATAGAAATTGAGACTCTGCAGTCAAAGTACGATAGTCACAATGTACATAGGAAAGTTAAAGAACTCACAGGGAGACTAGACCAAGGCAGAAAGGAAATGTAACTGATTTTGACGGAAACATCATCTTGGACAAACAGAGTAAAATATCTAGAAAAACCATTTAAAGACCAAAGAGATAACACCTTTGAGCTGGAGGAATGGAAAAAAAAATATTACAGCAGGAAGTTTATTCTGCAATAACACAGTTAAAGGATCGCAAAGCAGCAGACCCTGATAACATACAAGCAGAACTACTCAAAATAATGGACAACGAATCAATAGCAATAATCGCAAAGAAATTCAACAACATATACAACTCTGGAGAAATACCAACAGAATGGCTGAAATCTGAGTTTATTGCACTTCCAAAAAAACCAGGAGCCAAAAAAATGCGAAGATTACCGTACTATAAGCCTCATAAGTCATCTCTTAAAATTGTTACTAAAGATAATTCATGAGAGAATCTACAAGCTGTGTGAAAGTCAAATTTCCCCCAACCAGTTCGGTTCACAAATGCTGTTGTTACTAGAGAGGCTTTGTTCTAAGTACAAGTCTTATTCTAGAGATGCAGGGACGTCAACTGCGACGTATACGCATGTCTGGTTGATTACGAGAAAGCGTTTGATCGACTACAGCACGCCAAGATGATGCAAATACTAAAAGAAACAGGATTTAACAACCATTTAAAAATAATTAGAAATATTTACTGGAATCAGACAGCAAATCTCAGACTTGAATGTGAACACACTGATTATGTAAAAATTATGCGTGGAGTGAGGTAAGGCTGTATTTTGTCTCCTCTAATCTTCAATCTGTACTCTGAAAGAATATTTATCGAAGCTTTGCACGAAACTGAAAAAGGTATTCTACTAAATGGTTACCGGCTAAACAACATCAGATATACAGATGACACCATAGTATTTGCGGACAACTTAGAAGGTTAGAGTTAAACAAGAAAATGTGTACACTGATCTCAAGGATATTGAAGCAGGTGTTCCACAAGAAAGTGTATTGGGTCCAGTTCTATACCTAATATACACGTGTGATATACCTGAACTAGAAGACGACACCATAGCTACCTTCACAGATGACACTGCTGTCTTAGCAGTAGGTGACACCATCGAAGAAGCTACGGAAAAACTACAAAATTCAATAAATAAAATCCATGAATGGACCAAAAAATGAAAAATTAAGCTGAATGAGTATAAATCAGTCCATATAAATTTTACCAATAAGAGAATTAATAATATTCCAATTAGAATAAATAATGTCCAAGTGCTTATTGCAACATCAGCAAAGTACTTGAGGATCACTTTTGATGCGAAGCTTCGCTGGAAAGCTCACGTAAAGAAGAAAAGAGAAGAACTAGTCATCCGCTACAAGAAAATATATTGGTTGATGGGAAGGCATTCCTCTCTATCCATGAATAATAAACTCCTAATCTATAAAGAAATACTGAGGCCAATATGGACCTATGGCTGCCAACTCTTCGTAGATGCGCCTTGGTACGTTAGAAACAACGATCCAAGGGACTTCAAGATGGAAGACGTCAATCAGATAATCAAGAAATTTGCAGGGAGCCATGAACAATGACTCCATCATCATGTAAACGTCGAGGCTATCCAGCTCCTCGACAATACGAACCTAGAGAGAAGGCTCAAAAGGACAAAGCCTTTTGAACTGGTATAGTGAGTGAGTGAAAAGCAGAGCAAAGTGTTGTGCGAGTATGCATGCTAAATTTAATGCTAGTTATTAGAAATAATAGGAAAGATACTAGTGAGTAGACACCTAATTTTAAGTTTTCATTAGTAATTTAAGTTAGAAACAAATTGATAATTGGTCTTACTGACCAGATTTTAATGTAAGTACACTTAGCTGTCTTTAGTAAAAAAAAATTAGAAGGTTTTGTAGGCCCTTCTTATGAACAAAATCACGTAACAATCAACAGTACAGTCAAAACGACTAAGCTTATGATAGTTAGCAAGAAAAGAATAACATAAATAACACAATAAGAAAATAACAGACTGTCAACTTTACGTCAACCAATCCCCTGTTGTTATTCCAGGTAACGAAAAAGCCGATCAAGCAGCAAAGCAAGCATATTCTCGTAACGTAACAACAGACATTCAAACATCATCAGATCTAAAAAGAACACTCAAACATAAAATAATGGACCTTTGGAATGATCATTGGAAAAGAAGCAATACCAAGTTAAGCGTTCTACAACCAAACATTTTCTACCACCAGCTCCCACCAATGAAAAGAAAAGACAAATGAGAATAGGACACACTCGCCTTACACATTTACACCTAATGAATTCTAGTAATCAGATTTTGTGCCAGTACTGCAACATCACGACTTCTGCAACACATGCACTTCTTGACTGTCAGCATTACCTAGCGGCCAGAAGAAAATACAATCTTGGTAACAAGCTAAAAGACAAACTTATCTCAAACAGCAGCAACCGTGAAAATGTATTAAACTTTATAAAAAATACAAAGTTATACAATTTAATTGTATTATAAAATAGTACATTGTTTACCGGGTAGGAAAAGCTTAACATTCCTGGAAGACTGTGAAGATTGCTAAGTCGAGGCGCAAGCCGAGACTTAGCAACACAGAGTCCAGGAATGTGGCTTTTCCTATGAGGTAAACATACTATTTTTCCGCAAATCGTTTAAAATTCGACAGATATTGATTGATTTAAAAAAAACGCGATAATTTTATTCCCAAATAAATGGTGCTTTGAAATTCCTAATAAAATTACTTGGGTTACTATGGAAACGTATTGAGGTTGAATTATCAAACTTGACGCTTATAAATTTAATTGCTGGTGTTCTCGAAAGTAAAATGATAAGTGATGATGAAATTTCCATGCCTGGGACTCCTCCAGAGCTGGTTGAGGCAGTGAATACTGCTTCATTAGAATTATTGCCAAAGAAATCAAGAGAAAAGTACGAAAATGCATACAGACGTTTTATGGATTATCGCATGAGTAAAAATACGAGTTCTTTCTCAGAAAATGTTGTAATGGCATACTTCCTAGACCTTTGTTTAAAGATGAAATCTTCAACATTATGGGCCAATTATTCAATGCTGAAGTCAACCCTTGCACTTAAACACAATGTAGATATATCTACATACTCAAAACTTCGTTCTTTATTGAAACGGCAAGCTCAAGGTTATAGGGCAAAGAAATCTAAGATTTTAACGAAGGAAGACATTGAAAAATTTATCCAGGAAGCTCCAGATAAAGAAAATTTAATGATTAAGGTAATTTACAAGGTTTTAATTTCTATTTAGATTATAGCTTTATTTATTTTTTAGGTGGCTGTAATATTTAGTATTTCTGGGGCCTGTAGAATGGATGAGTTAGTCCGAATGACTGTACACGATATAGAAGACTTAGAATCTAAGCTTTTAATCAGCATACCTGATTCGAAAACCAACAAACCAAGATCATTTGTAATTAATCAGATCTACTTGAATGTTTATCGAAAGTATGTTTCGTTAAGACCAGAAAATATGAACAGTGACCGATTTTTCTTTAAATATCAAAGCGGAAAGGGTTGTAGACAAGTGGTAGGAATTCATCAATTTAGAAAAATGCCCAAAATAATTGCTACTTATTTGAACTTGGTAAATCCGACAGAATATACTGGTCACTGCTTTCTTCGGTCTTCTGCAACAATATTTGTTTGACTCTGGTGCCGACATAACTAGTTTAAAGAGGCATGGCGGATGGAAGTCATCAAACGTTGCTAAAGGATATATCGAAGAATCGCTTAAAAATAAGGTTGAGGTGGCAAATAAAATTTTCACAGTACAAAATATTCAACAAAATGACACTTCCACCCTGCATGTTGTCCAAAATGTTTCTCATAGTTCTAAGAGTGTTCCTCCAATGTTCAATAATTGTACTAACTGTCAAATTACTGTAAATATAACAAATTGATCTTAAAAATGTATTCAGCAATGACTTGATGTTTTCAAAATATAAATTAATTCCTTATAAGCAATTTGTTTTCTATCATTTATGTAGAACACTAACAACTGTACGGAAATATCATTTCCTTACAGTAAGGAAGTCCTGACTTTTTCTTCAAGAAATTTTGACAGGAATGTCAAAATTTCCTTGCGATTTGCGGAAAAAATGTATTGTAACTAATTTGTACCCAATGTAAAGTATTAACCATGTAAACATGAATGTGAATTGTACCTGTGTCAAATATTCATGAGCTGTCGAGACACATATTTTCGAAATAAAAAAAAATATTTACGTACACGAGAACTTAAAAAAATAGATTTTAACGATCTAATAGTAGTTCGATCACCCATTGTAGAATCACGTTATCAAGATAACCGTCTTCCAACTACCATGCGATCAAAACATTTCTTCACACAGACGTGTTAAATTGTAATCGTGATCTTCCTATTACTACAGCAAAAGTTTATCAGTTATTTTCTTAATAAATATATTTATTACATTGATAACATCGGCGTAATCACAGATTATTTCTGCAGTAATTGTTCACCGCAAATCGAATTGTTTTAACGGTATGATTTTGTAAGAAAACGTTCGGTAGTTTTATGGAAGTTATTGATTTTAGAAGTAGGTCAAGTAGATAGTTTAATTTATGGGTGAGATATTAAGTTTGTTGAAAAAAAAAATTATATTCATCATCATGGTTTATTCCTGTTGAATTGCAGCAAACCACAACGTTGTAATGTGGAGCTGACAATTGCGGAAGATGCATTGTAAAAGTGCAAAAGAACACTAAAAATAAAAATAATAAATGTTTTATCTTCAGCCTGTAGCATTTTCAATTTCATTGATTCTTTGAAGTATATTGAAATCTCCTCGTATATGAAATATATGGAAATCGCCTTATATATGTTTAAAAAATAAAACGAAGAATTTTTTACGTGTTCGTTAGTTCGTATCTTTTAAGTTAAAATACGCAAAAGTGTTTTCAATAATTGTATTTGCATTGCTAGATATTAAAATAAACCATTTTAGAGTTGTTTATTATTTTAACTTTTTCGGCAATTTCTTTTAATGTTTTATTCGAAGTCGCATTATAATTTTTATACGTTGTAGAAGTGAAATCTTTTACGTTTTAATTTCGTTGTATTTTGTTATTTCAGCGTTTTGTTTATTTTCAAGTCATACGAACGAATTTTTAAATTCGTCATTCATACTTGGGTCGTCGTAGTGTTAGGTATGGATCTTAATTCATGCTTGGGTCCCCGAGCAGTTCGTTAGGCTCAGGTATGGATCCGAATTCGTCGTCGAATTTGTGGTTTTCTGGTTTTCTGTTTTTGGCTCCTTTTGTGGAAATAAGTAGCAGTAGTGGTGGATTTTTATCTATTATGAAGTGACCGGCATTAATTTGCCAAAATTGGTGGAGTTTTCGCTCGATGTAAATGTCATTTTAGAAAAAGTGACCACTGTTTCGTTTTTTTTTTTTTTTGAAGATTTTAAGATGTTTGAAAAGTCTAGTTCCGGTTAAAAAGTTGAACAAGTTTAGTTTCTGTTTTTTTGAGAGTTCCCGTTTTTCCAAGTGTACTAGTTCCAGTCCCCAATGGATAAAGCTCTTCGCTGATGATGTCCGGATAGATAGGGTAACAAGTTTTTTTTTCGTTAATTGGAAATATGTCAATCCAGGTAACTGTTTATTGTTTAGGTAATTATTTACTAATCCGGAACGCCTTAAAAATGCCCAATTTTTTGTGGACTTAGCCGAAAAAGTGAAAAAAACGTCAAATTTTAATGTTTTTTTCTTTGCTTTAAACTATTAAAAGTGCCCAAATAATCAAAAAAATCACAAAAAATACAAAAAAAAGTATTATGAACCAAAAAAAATTACATAAAAAGCAAAGAAAAGTATATATACATGTCTTAATAAAAAAAAACGTAACTAAAACATATTAATTATCACTATTTTTACAGTAAAATTATGAAAAAATGCGTAAAATTGTTTAAAATAATCAAGATTTTTAATATTTCAAAACAATATGGCGGCCATGCGCAAGAAGTTAAATTTTATGTACATTTGACATTGTTGCCAGTTTTAATATTTAAAATACCTAAATTTTAAAATTTAATGAAAATTACATTTACATTTTATTATTAAAAATGCAAACCAATAAACCAAATCTAACCCAATAAGAAAACATGAGAATAAAACTAAACCAACCTAACCTAACGCTCGTAAAAAAGCAGTAATAAGAGTAAAATTTTGTAATATAAGTAATTAAAAATCAAATTTTTTATTTTTCATAAGAAAATATGATAATAAACGTAAAGAAAGATAACCAAATCTAACCTGACCCTTGTAAAAAAGGTATAATTTTCAGTTAAAAGTAGGAATATAATTAAAAATCAAATTTTTTATTTTTCATAAGAAAATATGATAATAAACGTAAAGAAACGTGACCAAACCTAACCTGACCCTTGTAAAAAAGGTATAATTTTCAGTTAAAAGTAGGTAATAATAAAATGTTATTTTAATGTCCAATTTGAAATTAATTAGAAAACATAATTTTGAATAACTATGGCAACACTGGTTAAAATTACCATTTTTGACCATAAGGAACAGTTGTCATTCCTGTCATTTCTTGTTGTTTCATGGTAAATAATGGCGAATAATGGCGGTGGCTTTTAAAAATCGGGCATTTTTTAAATGGAAATTACATAAAAAATAATGTCTTGCACCGCATAAAAATCATTGCACAATTATTAGTAAGTGAAGCAGAATTCATTGATATAAATTTCATCTCCGTAAACATGGTTCCGGCTTATTACACTATTACCATTATTTGTTTAATTTCAAAGTAAAGATAGATATTTTTTAGAACAATAATTGCTTTCGTTAAAATTTAGAAATTGTAACATTTAAAAATTGTAATGCGGTAACATTTGTAAGTTTTATGTAGTATCCCCAACTTCTGGAGTTTGTAAGCGGATGACACACGTAAGTTTTTTGTATTCTTGTATTTCTTCATGTTGTAACTGTTTGTGGTGACACAAAAATAAATTTTAAATTTTGTTTTCTTAACATTTTATTTTTTTTTTTTGAACTAACCCTTTTTTGATTTTTATTTGAAAAAGATATTTTTTTGATGTTTTATAATTATTTCCCTAGTTACAACTAGTGGTTGTAATAGGTATAGTTAGGCACCTCAAGTGGCGCCCTATATTAAATTCCTTGAGGTGTTTCCTGTTTATTTTTATTTTGTTTATCCCAAGAGATTACTGACCCCTTTATTTCTTTTTTTTGTAGTTGCCCCAATCCAACCCCCATTATCTTTTACTTATCCACGACCCCAGCTCTCCTACCAAACCCTGAGTGCCGTTCGCACAAGTAGCGATTATTTTGCTTTTGCCTTATCTCCACCCCCAATAGTTTCTTCCCTCAATTTTCTACCCCTGTATTAATCAACCCTTTGGTAGGCAAAATACTTACGTTACAAGCCGTTATTTTCTTTAAAACATTTGTGATTATATTGCTATATAAAACTTCTTCTTCTTCTTTTTGTGTAGACATAATTCTGTCTGTTTTTCAATGTGCCTCCAGTAAGTTGTCGTTCCATCATTTTCGTGGTCTTCCTACAGATCGTCTTCCTATTGGGGAACCGTCTCTTGCCGTCTTTACTACTCTATTTGTTATCATTCGACTTCTATAATCGTTCTTCAATTTCTTACCCAGTTCTTGATGTTCCCCACCTTGTATCTACGTCGTATATCTGTACTTCTAGCTCGGTCCCATAGTGTCTTACCATCAATTTTTTTAAGTGTTTTCATCTCTGCTGTTTCTAACATCCTTTTTGTCCTCTCTATGTCAGGTTTTGTTTCTTCCGCGCATGTCATTATTGGTTTAAAGACTGTTTTATAAATTCTGCCTTTCATTTCTTTCCCGATATTTTCATTTCTCCATATTGTTTCATTTGGGCAGCCTGCGGCTCTGTTTGCTCTATTCACTTGATCCTCCACTTCGGTTTCGAGCTTTCCGTAGCTAGATAATGTGATGCCTAGATATTTAAACTCCTCACTTGTTTTATTCGTGCAATGCTGAACGTGAGCCTTCGAGACCACATAACAAACCAACAAATTAGGCAAAGATCAGGAGTTCAAGACGTCATCGAAAGAACCACGTCGCTTAAGAGGAACTGGGCAGGGCACTTAGCCAGAGCACAAGATGGACGGTGGATAAGACGTATTATGGAATGGAGGCCCAGAAACTATAAAAGAAGCCGAGGACAACCACCGACTAGATGGACCGATGATATAAAACGTGTAACGGGAAACTGGCTACAAGCGACCCAGTGTAGAGAAAACTTGGAAGAACTGAGGGAGGCCTATGTCCAGCAGTGGACGCGATTGGCTGATTGATGATGATGATGCCTTGTTTTATTATCTGACCTTCCAGCTCCAATTTGCATCTTAGTAAATTTGCTGTTGTAACTTGTAACCATGCATTTTGTCTTTTCTGTGGAAATTAACATGTTAAATTTTCTGACGGCTATATTAAATTGGTGTAGCATACGTTGTAAATCATCTTCACTTCGAAAGAGGTATTGCGTCGTCTCTATAGCAGATTATTTTAAATTGTTTTCTCCCATTTGGTATGCTTTTTAGTTCTTACTTTTTTTAATATTTTATCCATAATCAGGTTGAACAATAGAGAACTCAGGGAGTACGCTCCACCGGGTCTCCTTCAAACCGGGAGCCATTCTATCTCTGCTTTCCATACATAATGTAGCTTCGCCTATTTTAAAAAGTGTTAGTCCCTGTGTAGTGCGATGTACAATTTTATGTTTATAACATTTTATTCTTGTTGGATAGGCCACAATTGACGAAATGCCTTTGAAGATGCTCTAGGGAGCGAAAGTACTTGGGCAAAATTAAATTAATAAATCTGTGCTCGATATCTGCCTTTTATTTGTTCAAAGTTTATTTATTCGAGCATTCAACTTTATGTCAATTTAAAAAATATTACTTAAGCCATTATACACTGCTCTGTAATTGGATGTGTACTCAGTTTCTTCGAAGTTTTATCTTTTCTGGGGCCGTTCTTAACTGCGTCCTCACAGTCCTCCTTTTGGTGTCTAAATTTGTTAACAATCGACTAAGCTCTTATTTTGATTCGCTGCATCGCCGCAGATGATTTTTGCAGATAACAGCAGTTTTTCTTCTGAATAAAGAAATATTTCTAAAGCACAGCTTATAAATCTCGTACACCAATTTATCACTGTAACGTGTCAAAAAGCTATCTTATTTTTATAATTTGGTTAGGCATCCTTGGGCAAGTCACTTCATTTCTCTGCGATCCTTTCTCACGATATTATTTTTATACGACTGCTTTTTAAATTTCCATAGTAATAAACACTTCCGTGAGCCTTTTTTTTCGCGTGTTACATACTTCGCGGTCATCATCTACTACGACTAAGCAATGGTCCCCTGAAGTCAAAATGTATATTAGTATCTAGAGCCTACTTCCTAGTAGTTCGGTTCATTGTATGTTACATCATTACTGCAAAACAGACTTTTTTTCGTTATGCCGGAGGATAAATTAAGTAGGTGGAGAGTTAAAAAAAATGACATCCTACAGGGAAGTATTTTAGCACCAATGCTGTTTAATATACATATACAGACACGACCAACCTACACCGACCAAAACCAAGCACTTCCTCTATGCTGACGATCTTGCAATATGTGCTCAAGGAAATAGTTTTGAAGAAGTGGAGGACAAACTGCCTTAAAAACAATGACAGCGTACGACCTGCAGAATTTCCTGAGACCCAATCCCTCTAAAACCCAAGTCTGCGCTTTCCACCTTCGCGCAAAGGAAGCCAAGCGAAAACTCCAAATTGCGTGGAATGATAATTAGAACACACAAACCAACCTATATATCTTGGAGTAACTCTGGACCGGTCTCTCACCTATAGACAACATTGCATAAAAACAAGAGGGAAAGTAACATCTAGGAAAGCTAACGGGAAGTAAATGGGGCGCACCTCCTGGAGTTTTAAGAACAACGGCACAGGCACTGTGTTTCTGAACTGCTGAATACGCGTACCCCGTTTGCGGCAGATCTGCCAACACCAAACAAGTTGATACTGCGCTAAATGAGACATGCAGGATAGTAACGGGGTGCATAAAACCAACGCCACTCTCAAATCTATATAAACCATCGGGTTTTGCAGAACCCTCAACACGCAGAGGTATTTCAGAGCACATAGAAAAATTAAACATATCTAAATCTAGGAAAAGCTTCCTTGGAACAATGCAGGATAAACCGCCTAAGTATTTTCCTCTTCCCTAGGTTCAATGGACTGGCCAGTCCCTAGACTTTAAAACGTGGAAACTATGAAGAGGATAAGAACGAGGGTCGCTCTAGTAAAATCAAACATGGCAAAATGGGGAAAAATCGACCAAGATGATGTGAACTGTGACTGTGGAGAAACACAGAATATGGAACATCTTCTTACATCAAGAAACTGTCCTCATCGATGTATCCTTGAAGATTTGTGGCTCGCCAACAAAGATGGAACCGACGTAGCCCGATACTGGGCCGAATTTTTTTGAATGACATGTCCAGACACGATAAAGTAAAGTAAGTATTAACAAACGTCGAAATCATATACTTGTTACAAATGTAAAACATATTTTTAAAAAATATAAATTGGATTTTTGCATACATTGTAGTAACATTAAAAAATTTACAGACTTTAAAAGAAAATATTTTCCAGACATTTCTGTATCTTTTCCGGGACAACTGTCCTAATCTAAATAAGAATTTTCCGATCTCCACCCATATGGGCGTTGTATTTCGGAAAATCTCTGCAATAACAACAACTACGTAATTTTACTTATACGGGCATGTAAACTGTCACATTATTTAATCTCATGGGACGTATCTATGGCAATATAAGGCATTTATTTCACGTCTTGTCGATATTTATTGATTCCGTTCAAGAATTAAGAGCTCACCGCAACCTTCTTAAAATGTTTTCTGGTGTAACAGATAAGTTTATCAGGTGTGTAATACGTCACTGGGCGGTGTTTATACTTTTATAAGGAAAGAACAACATGTGTATAAATTAAAAACTTGTAATAAATGGCTATGCCTCAAAAAAAATATGTAACACGATTTTATATTAACTATTTTAGATAACTACAAAATGAATTGATTGTGATTGTTTATTATATAAATGTACCAATGCGATCCCTTTAACCCATTAACGGCGAAGTAATGAAAAACAATAATTTTTCCAAATTTTTTAATTCAAACTAGTTAAAAACGCCTCAAATAAGATATGTTTACGGTTTTTTTTAACAAGAATATTAACAATAATATTGTTATAACAATATATACTGTTATAACAATAGTGTTATACATAAAAAATAATTATTATTTTGTATGAAACGATTCGAAACATTCGGGATGGAGATGAATTTTACATTTTTTGCATAAATATATAGTATAACTTTTGCATGACCTACATTTCTTTCGTGCACTGGTACCGTGCCTTCTAATAATCAAATGACCAATATTGTCAAATCTTAAATCACCAGGCAAACTATCTTTGGTGGATGTCCACAATTCGAGTAAGCAGCTACATCTGTGTTCACTATTGCAGCACAACGTTCAAATTTCATAAGTGATACTGCTAGACGTGTTTGAAATTGCAATTTTGGCATTTTTTTTATTAACGCATCAACCACGCAGGGTCATTAGCGTATTTCGATTATGTAACATATGTGACAGTTGATACAATATGTGAATATACATTAGTTTACAATAATAATAATTATAATAATAATAATATGTATGTAATGTCGTTTATTAAATATAGTTAAGGGAAAGGTTCAGCCCGGGGGATTCGATATGCAAAATGGCCAAAACATCGAGGCTATGGGCGAAAATGACATGTATAAATATCTAGGAGTAAAGCAAGCGCGGAAAATTGACCATAAACAAATCAAAATCGAATTAACATCAGAGTTCATACGAAGAGTAAAACAGCTACTCCGCTCACTTATCTACTCCGCTACTCATCTTAATAGTAAAAATTTGTTTAAAGCATTAAACACCTATGCATTTTCCGCGCTTAGCTACTCATTTGGTATTATTAAGTGGACTAAAACGGATATAGAAACTCTTCAGAGAAAAGTACGAACACACCTCACAAAGGCACAAAAACACCATCCTCGAAATGCAGTAGAAAGAACGACATTACCGCGGTATTTAGGAGGACGAGGACTTATTGATATAAGCGAGCAATTAGAAAAACAGATTACCAATTTAAGAACTTATTTTCAGGTGCAGGCGGAGACATCTACTCTTCATCGCGCGATTTGTGCAGTAGATGATACAACGCCCATCAAACTGAGGGAACAAGAAATGCGCATAGACCATCTTACTAGGAACGAAAAAATGCGCATCTGGATGGGTAAACCTTTACACGGGCGACATCCGAATGAGGTCAGTCAAGACTATGTCGACAATATAGCGTCGAACTATTGGCTGACATCAGGAAAGATGTTCCCTGAAACAGAAGGTTCATTACTCGCCATTCAGGATCAGGTTATACCAACCAAAAATTACCTGAAATATATCGTTAAAGACCCTCAAGTTCAAAACGACAAATGCCGATATGGATGTCAAGCCCAAGAAACTATCCAACATCTTACCGGAGGCTGCCAGGCATTTGCTGCAACTGAATATAAGGAACGGCACGACTCAGTGGGGAAGATCCTCCATCAAGAGATAGCTTCTAAACTTGGACTTCTACAAACAAACCATCTCCCATATTATCAATACGTTCTTGAGAGTATGCTTGAGAATGACAACTACAAGCTAAACAATTCTAACAAGACAAACAATTCTAATAGATGTGGCGATACCTAACAACAATAATCTGCGTGTTAAGTACAACGAAAAGATCGCCAAGTACAGAGATCTGGAAATACAAATAAGGAGACAATGGAGAATGGAAAGTACCCAGACGATACCTATTATTCTTTCTACCACTGGAGTCATTCCGAAGAACTTCCTGGAAAACATAAAAAAGCTGGGTCTAAATGAACATCGATATAAAATCATGCAGAAATCTGTGCTACTTTCGACGTTCAGATGCGTGCGAAAATTTTTGGGAGATACACCGACGTACCAAGTCACCTAGGACTCGATAACATGGAAAGAGTCCCACCAGAGCTCAATCCTTTTGATACCGTAGGTATCTGGGATGAGTAAATTTTCCCCTTAGAGGGAGTGTGAGCCGTATGGCTAAATCTGGGATAATATGTATGTTGTTAAAATGTACGTTTTAAATCTTTTGAAGAAGTTGACAGTCTTTAAGATAGTAAATCTTTCATCTTTGTATTTACGACTGTGCTATCAATAAGATTCATAAATAGAGGCCACCACCATTTCTTCCCTCTTATTCTGATTTGGTAATTAGCAATGCCATTATCGTGCAAATCCACACCATCCATAAACATATTGTATTCTACTACATTATGGCTATTACTACATATGGCTACTACATTAGGCTGAGATACGAGAATATTTTTGTGTTCTTTCCGACTCTATCGTTCTGTTTGACCAAGAGGTAGTAATGTGCAGGTATTTGTTATTATCGTAACAGCAGAATTATCATTCCATTTCACGAGTAAAACTTTAGACACAGTAGCAAATGCAGACTCGAATGTTCCACGTGCCGTCTTTTTGAAAGTTTTGCGATTGTGTAATGGACACTTTGCAGTGCTGTTTTCTCTTATACTATATGTGGCAAAGAAGCGTAGATCCTACAGTGTCGCACAACGAGCATAAGAAGAAAGGAAATCGTCGAAAAAGACTCGATATTCTTGGGGTTTGTCAACTACAGAAAGTAACTCTTGTTTTCCTCCATATGATACGAATTTGTATAAATAACCTGTATGTGAACAACGAAACCATAATTTAAATCCAAATCTTACAGGCTTCCCCAAATGAACATCTTGAATGAATGGCGTCCAAAATATGGTACCATTTCCTCGTCTATTGAAAGGTTATGTTCGAATATACCGAATTTTATATTTAAAGATAGGAGTAAGTTAAGCAAATTTATTATCTTTGTCTAATTGAGTATTATCAGACAAATGAATATTTTGTTTGATTGATCGAAATTTATTTTTAGGCATGGTTTCCCCCACAATAGCTACTTCCTTATCTTCATGTTTCGACCAATACATGTCACATTGTGGCAAAGTATGATAACCCGATAAAGAGTTTCAGTTCAGCTTCATTCATATCGAATTGGTGACGATTGTTTTGTGCTGCATGAGTATTTGAGAAATGTCTCTGGCTTGTGACTTCATCATCGAAAAATAATGAAACTATTTCGATGGACGACTTTCCTCCATGGCTACCTTTGATGTTCTCTAATAAACGATTGTTTTTCAGGATGAGTCGAAAATGCTGGAGTGGTGTTTGTTTCCCATTTTGGTAAAATTTTTCGATTTACTTTGATTGGGTTTTTGCATTTTATTGCATATTTTACTGAGTGGGATCAATTTCATCAACATTGGGAGGGATATATGTAACTTCTACTTTATCTGCATTCTCCTATATCTGAATCTTCTTTAAGTTATGCAATTATTTCTGTAGCAGTCAAAGGACGTGTTCGATCATACATCTCCTGTGCAATCAAAGGTCTAAATAGTCGCTTCTGGCTCTGGTCCAACGACATTTCAGAAGTACTTGGTTGGCTCATATTGGCTGTGATAAAAAAACGAATTTCAAGCTAGATAATATGTTTCACATAATGTTGAAACAAAAAAAGTTGACAACTCACCTTTAGATCACTTTAGACCATTTTTTTATGTAATATAAACTACCTCACAGTTCCTAAAAGCTATTACAGTATGTAAAAAAATAAAAATGAAAAGTGTGTTAATGGGTTAAAAAGAAAAATAATGTATTGCTAAGCGACAATGCATGTGGATAAATATCTACTCATACATTTTCATTATTTTTACTTTAATTAATTAATATTTAATTTAATTTAATTAATAATTAATTATTTTTTATTTACACCAGGATAAATGTATACATTACCTCAGTATGCTCAGATTTTATGAGCTCAAGTTTCAAGCGTATTTAGATATAGTCTGTCTCTGTGGATGTTACTCTTTTTAATGAACCAAAGAGCATTGCATTCTCTGTATTTTATATTTGTTTTTACTCAAACCTGGACTTTATTTATTTTGACGAATATATTGTCTCCTTTTATTAGTGAAATCAATATCAATCGATTTGGTTTCGTTCAGCTTGATTTTCCATTCTTTAGTCCAGTTCATTATTGAGTTCTGTAGGATATCCACTAGATCTTCATGATTATTTCAAAGTGAGACAATTGACATGCTGTCGCCAAATGTGGCGTCTTCGGCAAATAGTATCTTGATTTAGTTCAGTATATCTCTGGTACATGTGTAGTAACTGGTCCAAGATTTCTTCCTTGTCAGATAATCTGTCCCAAATCATAGTATGAATCTAGGAGTAGACAGTTACTGTTCTTGTAGCCAATAGAGTAGTTTATGTTTTAATATATAATTCCATAACTTGTCAAAAGCTTGGGCCGCATCCAGGAAGACGGTGCGGTGGTGCAAACTTTTTCTTCCAGTTTCAATTCTATGATATTAGTGATCCTGTGCACTTATTTAATAGTAGAATGATCTTCTCTAAATCCAAAATGGTATGTTGGAATTAGATTTATTGGTTTAATAATATTTTCATAAATATGACGATACTTCGACAGGTGTTTTGCTAGGTTTAGCTGACAAATCACCTGATTTATCATGGTTTATCATTGTGACTTCCGCTATTTTCCACAACTTCCGAACATATTTGGTTATGATAGTTTTCTTCGGCAATCGCTTTAAAATCTTACCAGAAATACGAACAATAAAACAAAGTATTTTAGGAAGAATATGAGTGATTAGTAGCATTTCATTAGTCGTTTCAATTTTTTCTTGAAGTTCTTCTCGAATATGTGGTGGAAATAGATTTTCTCGATACTTTCCACAGTTTATGTTGGGCTCCACTGAAAATAGTCAGACCTTTTTTCAACGTCGCGTCGGTCAGATAGCCAAGCGGGCTAGGCGGCCGGTTCTCATTCGCTTCACTGCGAATGGTTCAGTGGATGTGAGTTCGAGCCCCAGCTCGGTGTACAGAAAAATAAAAAAAGGCTAACGCAGCAGTTTAAAATTCTAGATGAGTCTGCAGCTTAGACCAGAATGTGCTGGTGTCTGATCGGCCTATGGTGGAGCAGTACGGCAAGAGATAAGGTTGCGAACGGTTAATTCAGAGTTTCAGATAAAAAATAAATATATTGAAATTAATTATTTAAAATTTTTTTAAATAATTACTAAAATAAGGGAAAGATTTGGTTTCATTCATAGAACTTACTACAATTAGCTCTGATGATCCCGTAAGCATGAAATACGTATAAGTGAATGGTGGTGCTCTATACTGAAATTAAATCTTAACTGCCTTTCTTATTTCCTTAAGTAATAGACCTTTATTATTTTTAACTTATTAAAAAACTTTGATGATATAACCTTGTAGGCAAATAAAAAAACTTAAGTTCAAACAGGTAGTTGCATCGTTTCCTCGTCCTTAATATAAATAAACATTACGTGGTCATTACACAATCGGATACCGAATAATCGAGTAAAAGTGATGCAACATCGATCGAAGCCATTTTAATTTACACCTTTCTTGGTTGTAATTTTCATTTCTGTATATTTGTTTGCGTATTAGGTTTGCCGGTGTGACATTGACCTCCTATGAGTCTATTGTCGTTGAATTGTCTTTGATATTCGAAAAAAGTCTGCAGACGTTTGCTGCACCGGATTTATTCCTCCAAGAATTGATTTAATTTTTTTTTATTGATGCCAACACTACCAAAAGCAAGCCAAACTACAAACATAAACCAAGCGAGTGTATCTTTCATTTTAAATAAACATTCATTTACACTGGATCAAAATATTAAATTAAGATCATTGCTTTGAATCTATAAAATTGGGCTTAAAGTAAATACTTCTTCTTCTTGTACCTCTTGGAGATCTTTCGGTATGTTTAATTCTGAAGCTATCTCTGGTTAATTTCCTGGAGGTAGATTTCCAATTTATCCCTCCATCTTTTTGGTGGTCTTCCGGGAGGTCTTGGACCGGGCGGGTTATTTTCTAGGGCAATTTTGGGAGTCTATTCTCATCCATTCGTCTTACAAGGTTGTACCACATCCTCTTACGTTGCCTTTCCCATCTTACAATATTTTGAATTTTGAACTGCTCTCTAACGTTTGTATTTTTCACCCTGTCTCTTCTTGTTTTGTCCACTATTGTTCTTAGGGTTTTCATTTCGGCAACCCTTAGCATCTGTTTTGTTTTGTTAGTATCTTCGCGCACTTCTATGCCATATGTCATGATCGGTCGTGTTGGAATTTTATAACATTAAAGAATTTTCGCTGGTATGGAGGCTAGGAATAATTAAGGCAACTTTTCACGATACAACCTTTATTTCCACAAACCCAACTTACACTAAACTGATTCTTATGTAACTTAATTTATATTTTTCTAATAATAATTACAATTTTTATAGGACTGACCAGAAGTCACCCTTTTTGTCCGACATTTTGTAACAAACTTTTTGTTTTCTCTGAAAACGCGCAGGCGTTGGAATTTCAAGTTAAACATAGAACACATTGTGTCACACAAAACATAAAATACATGAAAATATATTGTGTTGAGAATTTATTTCGCCAACAGGTCGTATACAAGTCTTTTAGATCCTAATTTTACTATCTGTGCAGATTATCTCCCGCAGACATCCTGACAATGCAGATGCTTTGTTGATCTGACTACTTAGGTCCTTTACTGGGTCCTGTGTGCTTGATATATCTATGCCCAGATATCTGAATTGCATCACCTGTTCTATGGGGTTATTCTCAACCACTAACTTACATCTGAGCGGATCTTTTGCCATTGTCATACATTTAGTTTTGTTGGTAGATATGGTCATATTTAGTTGGCGGCTTATTTACAAGAACTGAAAGAGCTGTCTCTTTACTAAAAGAACTGAAAGATCATCTTCTGATTAGGCAGTAATTGCTGCATCATCTGCGTAAGACACCATACCAATTCTTTTGTTGCCCATTTTGTATCCGAGATTGAGAGATGTTATTTTGTTTATAATTTTGCCCATGAGTAGGTTAAACAAGAAGGGGTTTAGACTGTCGCCTTGTCAAATTCCTCCCGCTGTTTAAATTTTTTCAGTGAATTGGTCTTCTGCTTTAACTTTGGTTATATTGTTGTTATTTAGGTTATGGACTATCTGTGTTATGTTGGTCGGTGTTATATTTTCTATAAATATATTAAGAATGTGTCCCAGGCGAACCCTGTCAAACGCCTTTGTCAGATCCATGAAGCAAATATACGCTGGCATGCCGAACTCTATAGCTTTTTCTTTTATTTGTTTTACTTTGCATACTGCATCTGATGTAGACCGCCCTCTTGTAAAACCTTGTTGTTCTTCAGCATTATTGATTTGCCATTGCATTACTTTATAAAGTCAATACAATCTCTGTAAATCCTAGTACTTCAGTCGGCACAGACGAAAATGCGACTGAACCTCTAAAAATCATACGATCAAGCTGAATTTTGCTGACAATGTCAATATTGAGACCCCAAAAAGATGCAAAAAAGTTTAACACTCTTACTCCCAGGCTTCCCTCTAAAAGCCTCTTCGTAGGGGTGAACGAAAAACATCAATTTACCAATTTATACGCCGTAGAAAAAATATTTCAAACAAAACATGTAGCTGAGATAATTTTGAACAAAAATGTTTATCAAACATTTTTTGTGTAGAATGAACCGCTCTCAGAAACAACACTTGAAGCGACCGGCGATTTTCAATCGTTACGTGTTTCATTTTTTCATCAGTTACGTGTGCAAAATCATTTTTTTTTTTAATAAAATTTGATCAGTGTCCTGTCGACAAAAATTAAAATGGGTTTTAAAGGTGAAGAATACAGCTTTCGTATACAATTTTTGTCTTTTACCGCAAATGAGGTCAGTTTGTATAAAACTATTAAATAAATGATAAATAAGTCCCATAAGGCCTGTTGTAGTTTCTGTAATACTCCAGTTTCTATATTATCAAAGATTATTTACAACACAATTCAGTCTATCACTAATTTTAAACCTAAGTTCCCCATTACAAACTCTTTAGATCTAATAGAACATTTCTTTTGATGTTTCCAATTTGTTTACTTCTGTACCACGAGATGAAACTTCACCTTTAGTACACAACCTTTTAAACAATTGCAATATATCAGAAAAAGACAAAGGTGCCATCTTAAATATGCTTAAATTTTGTGTTGATCATTACTTCTTCCAATTTAATCAAAAATATATAAACAACCAACTGGTTTATCGATGGGTTCTCCTTTTTTACCTGATATTTTCTTAGACAGCTTAGAACAGAAATTTGTTAACAACAACAAAATAGTTTTTTGGTGAAGATATGTTGATGATTGTATAGCTCTCATACAGGGAATCCAAGATGATGCCTTACAGATTCTGGATGATCTTAATAACCTCCATGCTAACATCTCTTTTACACTAAAATCAGAATCTGACAATAAACTGAACTTCTTGGATATGACTTATCTTATAAAAAAGATTCTCTAGATTACAACATTTGCACAAAATCTACTCAAACACATCATGTTATACATGAAACATCTATCTACAGTAGAACAGGATTGTCATACCAGCATTTTTATGGCGGCATTTACATGAATATGGTGATGTCATCAGTCTTTGAATTACACAAGCCGACGAGTAATCCAAAATCCTGATTGGATTTAAAAAATATCAGTATTAGCACCTATTATAACACTTCATATCACGCAACAGGAAATATATGATAAACTTTCCCATTTAAATGTGAATATAGGTGCTAATCCGGATTCTTTTCCTCCACTATTTTTAAAGGAATGTTTTCTACTAGGTCAACCTAGTTGTCAACTATTTAGTTTCACTTGATATTTTCCCATAAATGTGAAAAACATTACATTTTACAAACATTCTGGAGATAGATATAATGCATAGATTTCCAAAGTGGTTTATATAGAACCCAGGGGTGGATTTCGACCAGGGAGTCAAAGGATCTTCGAAAGCGAGAAAAAAAAATTGGGGTCTACTTTAATGATAGATAAAAAATTTAAATTATTCTTCATTCATAAAATTGTTGGTATTATTACGGTATTCGTTTGACTGCGTTTCATCGAAGTACTTTGTTTTTTCCCTACGGTTTGCGAAAACCTCTAATCCAGAGAGTAAGGTATTCCCGTGCCCTTTTTTCGTTTCTTAGAAGTTCGCCGAACCCACCCCAGGAAATATTGAGGTATCATTTATCCTCTTTTATTTTAATGGGAAGATCTCTTACTTGTATTAATACATTTTGTACTGTTGTAAAATTATAGATTATACTTCTATAACTTATATAGATAACTTCTATCTTTAATGAACTAAATATTTTTATAAATAAACAATTTTGTTAATATCTCGTTTTTTTTTTCAGGTGAGTATTTTCAACGAGATGGCTGCAGATATTTCTCTATTATTTCTGCATATTCTTTTTACGTAAGTAATTTAAAATCCTAGTCACATCAATTACAACATATTAAACTGTTTCCCTTTCTTTGCAACGCTATACCGCTTTCATTATTCAAATATATTTAAATCTCTCCTCTTCTTGTGACTAAGAACCAGCACTATGCTTTTAATGTGCAGACATGGAATCATAAAGAAGGGACAAAAGATTCACGATCGTTTGCTTCGGGCGGTAAAGAAGAATGAAAAAGAAATTAAATTCCAAACCTTCGAAAGAATCCAGCGTATGACGCAAAACTAAATTGACTTACTCGTTTCATTAATTGCCGTGGAACGATTGTAGTACTACCGATCTTTCATGTAAAAATTATGCTGATCTTAATCTGAATTATCATGCATGGTATTAAGACAGTGGCGACTCGTTTATTAACACAACTTGATGGATATCGATCAAAACAACGAGCTGGATTCAGAAAAAAAAACTGCGATACTCGTAACTAAGGCAGAGGTTGATTGCAAAAATACCTTATAAAATAATTGAGTATTGACAGATATAATGAATGCATTCTAAACAATTTAGGAAATAAATGTCAATATTTAAATTTTTAAAAAAGTGTGAAAGATAAAAATTTACAAAATCTTACAAATACATATTAAGAAGAACAGTTAAAACTTATAAAACTTGATTAGGACATTTCGTAAAAACGCAAATCATGTAAAAAAAACTTATAAATGTCCAGGAAAGTATTATAAACACATAAATATTAACGAAAACTTATAAACAGTTTTAAAAACCTCGAAGAACGTATAAAATATAATTGAAAATTTCAGCAAATCTTATTGGAATCCAAGCAGACTTAAAAAAAACATAAACTTAATAAAAAGTGTAGAAAATTTTCCAAAAAATCAAAACTTGGAAAGATTTTTATACACATATTTAAAGACTCATTAAAACTTGTGCAAACTCAGAAAATCTTATAAAAGTTCATACATATTTTATAGACGTTTATAAAGTCAATATGGCTCTAAATATCGTCATACCATAAACTGGGTACATTTTATAGATATAAACAACAAAAAATTATAGAAACCCATAAAACCTTCCAAACGCTTAGAAAAATGAAAAAAACCGTAAATAAAAAAGGTAGAAAATGTTTCAGAGAAGAAACCTTTGCAACAACTATAATAGATACAATAATTTTAATGACTTACATAATTAGGAATCTAAAAATATGTAAATTTATGCAAACTAATGGAAACTCTTTATAAATCAATAAAATACTTCTTAACACTTCACAAACTCATAAATATTTAAATGAAATTTTTAAAAACTTCAAAATCTCTTATAGAAAACTACTTATATGTACTTCTAAAAACTCTTAAAACTTTAGAAAGTCTTGCAAATACTCATACATTTCTAAAAATGCTAAAAACACATTAAAACTCTAATAAAATATTAAAACTAATAAAAAAATATAAAAAAACGATAAAATATTAAAAAACTTGTTTAAATTTATACATATTTATAAAAATCAATATATTTTCAAAAAATTACCTAGAAATTCACATAAACTATGGATATTTAACAAAACCAAATATACCTATAAACGTGTACAAACTTTTAAACCCTTTTAAAAGTACTTGTAAAAACTCATAAAAATATACTAAACTTGGTTCAAAACTTATAAAAGCTGGGCAAATAATTACATAAACTTCGAAATTCTTTTAAAAAGTCATAAAAATTTATAAACATAAAAGTGTACAACAGTACAATCAAATTTTATAAAAGCTGAGTAAATAATTATAGAACCTTATAAAGAGGAACCTAAACTTCGAAATTCGTTTAAAAACATAAGAACTCAATAAAATGTATAAAAATTAATTCAAAATTAATATAAAAGCTAAGCAAATAATTAGAGAAACTGATAAAAATTAACTTAAAATTTGAAATACTTTTAAAACATAAAAAATGTACAAAGATTTATTCAAAATTTATAAAAAGCTGAATAAATGGTTGTAGAAACTTATAAAAATCGACGAAAACTCTTAAATACTTTTATAAAACTTATAAAAACTGATACAAATGAACAAAGATTTATTCAAAACTTAAAGCTGATAAAAGCTGAGAAAATGATTGTAGAAACTGTAGAAACTATAGAAAGTATATACCTTTTAAAACTCATAAAAGTGTACAATACGTTATTTAAATTTTTTAACACTTAAAATGACGTGTTTAAAATTTTAGAAAACCTCATTGGAATCCATACAAAAACAGATTAAATTCAAAAAACATAAAATATTTAGGAATTCTACCTTATAACTCTGTATTACTATAAAAACCGTACTCTCGGTAAAATCTTCAGAAGTTCTTAAAGGAATAGTTACTTATAAATTTCTAAAAACTTGTAAACACTTCTAAATTACTTACAGGACTTTTAAAACTCATAATCATGACACTCTTATAAATTGAGAAAATGCTTAAAAAGCATGGGAAATCGCGTAGAATCTCGTATAAACGTGTACAAGCTCATAAAAATACATAATACTTAAGAAAAAATTCTAAGAACTCACATAAAGCTATATATTTTCAACAAAGACTTAACTTCGACTTAACTTAAAACTTCGATAAACTATCATAAAATCTTCATAAAATTTCAAATTAACCAATAAATAACTAATACTCATAAAAAATTTAACAAAACCACAAAAACTTGATAAGTGATTTCTTTCTTTTTTAGGCTCTATATCTGGATCTATTAATCTACTTCGACCTTTTTTTACTATTAACGACGGTACTGAGATCCATTAAAATTTATGCCAATATTCACCTCACATACAGAAATCCTTCAGTGGTTGTTTAACCCAGTAATCAGATAAATAATCTCAACGAGAACGTCATATCGGCGATTTGCATTGAGCGCGCGAATCGATGCAAATCTGCACACTTTAGCTGCATCGTAAATTCATCTGCCTGTCATACAACGACAAAACGCCTTGCGTATTGCAGACGATAAATTATCTAATGGTTTTCCGCGGCCTGAATGAAAACAGACACGGCCTCTTCTTAACTTTTACGCATTATAATTTGTAATACAGCGAATTGAATACATGATTAAATAAAAGATGGAACTAAAAATTAGCTTAATATTGTCCTGAAGCCATTTTTTGACGGCACTCTTCTTAACTTTTACGCACTATAATTTGTAATACAGCGAATTGAATACATGATTAAATAAAAGATGGAACTAAAAATTAGCTTAATATTGTCCTGAAGCCATTTTCTTGTGGTATTTTAATAAAATTTATTATCTTTAACAGGAATTACCCATAATTTCAATTTAGAATGTCTTTATTTTGACGCTCCGATTTCCATTTCGTAAATCGAAATTTTATAGAAGCCCATATAATCCTACATGGGTTTAATGGTATAAACGTTAACACCTTTAATCCTATTCAATAATTGTGTTTCTTTAAACCACCACTCTCTTTACACTATTGTCACACCCGCCTCCCAATTTTTTCCGACCCTATTGTTAACTTCATAACATCCACATCCATCAATACCTCACTATTTCTCTACTCTTCACGTCTACATCATATTCCTGTCCATTCTTCTTTCTTTTATTATTTCTCTGTCATTTCATATATCAACCATCTACTCATTAGTTTTAAACTCAGTAACCAGTTAAACATAATCCAACAATTTATCAGAATTCACTATTTCCTCTTTACCAAAATCCTTAATCAACCATTGCTTCCCTCTCTTAGTCAACAACTTAGTACAGCACACTCATCCATCAAATTTCATGTTTTTATAAACCGAATTTAATACAACCAAAGTAGATTTTGTTCAGGGTGCTAGATGCTTACAGCATGAAGGACCTCTATTATCTCTAATTTGTTGATTAACCCATGTATTTTCCATTAACACCCCCCCCTTCTTTAGTCATTTCCTTTACTTTAATTCTTTTCAAGTCTCTGAGGAGCTCAGCCTTTTGAATTTTAAATTTAATTCTATAGGTTATAACTTTAATTTCTTCAGCCGGAAGATTTTTTAACCCTTATTCAATTCATTAGACTCACTTATATCAACCTGTTTACCTTACGAGCAGTCTTAAACAATTTCATTTAAAAACGAGGTCTTATATTAGCTACAAATATATACAATTCAATTTTATCTTGTCCTAGATGTGATCAACATAAAGGACAATTTCATATATCTAAGCTAAATTAACAAATTTCACTTTTTAGACCACACTCCATACGACAAAGAGTAACGAAGGCTGCCTAATGCATACGTCATTCTCTTAAACATGACCTTTAACATCATCGATAATTTTACATCTTTTATATCCAAAATTTAATAATTAAAAAAAATTTTAATCCCAACACCTGGATTGCTGTTATCATTTTAACATCATCAAAGTTTTTGAATCTTTCGGCTGTAGTAATACTATGTATAACTAATACTGTTTCATTGGTACATTGACATTTTGTTTTCGACACCGTTCATAGGTATCTTGTAATCAGTTAAATGGTTTATGCTTATTTTAGGCATTTTTAACCTGATGATGGAACGAAACAAAGATATGCCGGTTTGTTGTATTCTATTGATTTCTCTTGCATTTGCCTTCTTATAAATATAGCGTCGGTGTATGATCTTCCCGACCTTAAGCCTAGATTAATAAATAATTCTAGAATTTCGTTAAAACCAATAAAAGTTGAGAACATCATCCTCAGAATTTAAACTAAAAACATGGCTATTTGCCCTCAAGACCGAGACCAAATAAGTCACCTTTCAAATTGGCTGAAACAAAGCGCCAATTAATCAACAACTACAGGTTAAGATAACTCTTTTTTTATATAATAACCTTTTTGAAAACGATTTTCGGATTGGAGCTCGAAACGTGCAAAAAAATGTGAAGTGTAATTTTGATTATTTAACTAAAACTAAATAGGAAATAGGAAAATAAAAAGTCCGATACTGGTAATACATAAATCACTTTTTTCTGTAAGAACGTTTTTTCTTCAAATAATACTGTACATGTACATGTTGAATATGACCTTTTTCTTTGACCAGATGACGTCCTGCAGATACAGGAAAAAGGTTTTATGCAAAACTCGCGGCATTTTATAACAACTATAAATTTATTTAAATGTGTGCATGGGGAATTCGCTTTATTGCTTTATTTATGTGTGATTAGAATCGTGTATATAGTGGTATTATGAATGTATGTTCTGCAGGTGGTATTAGTGTAACACATGGATTGATAATAAAAGTTGTATTAAATTAGTGTTTAATAGGTTTCATCTTTATTGTAGCTATAAACTGCTAAATAAATAACATTTTAGTATTTTACATGGCTGAATAGTATTAGCATAAAGCGCGAATTCGCAATTGTATTTACTTTCAATAAAAGAAGGGAAGAAACTTTTCGTTTTTTCCATTTTTTTGTCATGTGCTAGGTGTTTCCTATCTTGTACCCTCAACAATTTTAGATCTTCTTTTACCGACATTGTTTCCTTTTTCTTTCTGTATCAGCCTGAGTGTTATTTTTTTTCTTGATGTGCCTATCCGTTTGTGTACTGCACATATGTTGTATTGAACCAGATTCTGAGGTCTTTAACCAAGATGTTCTTCTTTTTCCTGGACCTCGTTTTCCAAATATTTTTCCTTGCAGGATGGCTTGAAGGAGAGCATATCTGGATTCATTTCTCATAATATGTCCGAAGAATTGCGACTTTCCAAATTTGATGGTGTTCAGTACCTCTCGGTTCTTAATTATTCTTCTGAGGACCTCCTCATTTGTGACTCGGTCAGTCCACAGGATCTAAAGTTTTCTCTGATATAGTCACATCTCAAATGCTTCCAGTTTTCTGCACATATCTTCGTTCAAGGTCCACGATTCAACACCATAAAAAAGAACAGAGAAGACGTAGCATCGCAGCATTCTTACTTTTGTATCAAGAGAGAGGTTGTGACTCTTGAAGAAGGCCCCCATCCGATTGAAGGTGGATCTAGTTTTCTGATGCATGCTCTTCGTTTTTTCTCTCTTTTAAGACATCTATACTATTCTCTTTTTCTCCGTGTACAACCTGTGTCGATGGTTTTTTGATATGTTGCGTTCTTTCTATTGATGGCTATTTCACACTCATGATCAAACCAATAATTTCTTTTTTCTGACTTGGTTTAGCCCAATATTTTAACCGATTTCTGTAATACTATATCTCATATATTTGCCCACAGTTGGTTATTGTCGTCTTCTTCTTCTAATTTTCTGTTTTTATTTGATCTTCTATTTGCTGTTCGTATACATTTGCAATATCTGGATCTTTCAGTTTATTAATGTCTATTTTTCTTTTCTTTTCCCGATCTCCTTTTTAAAGGAACGCTATCAGACTTTGCAAAAATTAATGTAAACGACATTAGAACGTCGGATTTCGGGCGAATATCGTCCACGATTTTATGTCTTTATGAAAGAAAGGTGAAGAAGGGGAGAAAAATATTTGAAAACTGTGTGCTTTCCAAGAGCATTTGCGTAGAAATTGAATTTTCTTGAATTGAATTTTTAAAATTTTTGGCGTAAGGGTGTTAATTATGACCTAAACATGTAATGTTTTTAGGTTAGTGTCCGTGATTTGTCCTTTACGCTACTTAAAAGTTTGTTGGTTTTCACGATAAGAAAACACACATGTAGCTTCATAGAACAAGTGGAACAAGATCTGAAAACTTTAAATATTACTATCGGGAAAACCGAAGCAGGTTAACAAGGAACACTTTTAGTGGATTATCGTGTTAATGAGCATGATAATGATGTTTTGAGTCATGCTGATTATCCGTTCCAATATTAGCTATAGATAAATTGTTTTAGTAGTTCTTTTTTTATAGTGAAGCATAAAATGATATAATAAGTGTTAACGTTTCTTCCAGGATATGTTTTTACCATATATGTGTGGACGAATAAATCAGTGATAAATAATTAATCTGTCATCTCTGCCAAACCACAGGACGGAGCTATTCGTGGAATTCAATTACCTATCAACCATAAATCTTTTTAACGCGAACCTTGACTCAAATATTCTACACTATGTATATCGGGCGAAAACATATCCGCGTGTTTTAATGAAATAAGATCTCATTGCATGCGTAGACACTTACATTTTGATAGGGTGAACGACATTTTGGTTTTGCTAGTGGAATTTCTACTACTTGGATGAAAAAAAATTAAAGGCTGTGTAGACCTACAAAACTCTTTGCTACATGTTTTTTCACTTAAACACTAGTACTACTACAAGTGTTTTAAATATTTTTTATCTTGTGTTGTGTCATCTTCAATTGGTAACATCCACTTTTTTTGTAATCATTTTTTCAAGCGCAACAAAAAAAAAGGTAAAACAGTTGGAGCAGATAATATTGCTGGCGAAGTTTGAAGAGATTTATGAAAGAACGAGTAACAGGTTTATTTAATGAATCATTGGAAGAAGTGCATCAAATACCAGATGAATAGAAAAACAGTATACTAGTCTCTGGTTACAAAAACAAAGAAGATGTAGAGCAATGCACAAATGCATATCACAAACGGCTAGAAAACTACTTAGAATGCAGAATGCTTAGTTAAAGAATGCAGAAAGATACAAATACCCGAAAATGGTAGCAAATCCAGAAGAAATACAAAGAAGATTTTGAGCGTCAGAAATCAGAACTTGTGAGTTAATAGTTGGGAAAATATTAAGAGCCATTCACAGCCTCATCATCTTCCCTAATTGAACAAGGCACAATTACAACTAGCAAAATTTCAAAACCACCCACATTCAATGGTCAAACAACATGGTAAACATCGTTTTTCATTCGAAGCTGCAGCTAAAGCAAATGGCCGGACAAAAAGAAGTGACAGTTTCTTTGGTACTGTCGCTTCGAGGACAAGCAGCAACCATCTTGCAATTTCTTTCCCAGGATGTACCCAGTTATACCTCCCTTGTTCAAGCTTTAAAGACAAGATATGGTCAGCAGCATCCAAAGGCGGAAATTTCGATATTAAACTAAAGTTTGTTCGACATCAAACTAATGCAAGAACTGGATATCAGCCTTTCTGGAGGACATTTTAGAGTTAAAAGAACACTTAGCAGAGTTCGAGATAGGGAAATGGTTTTATGTAGCCTGGGAGATTTTAATCTTCCCAATTGTCAATGGTCCATTGATGGATTGTCTTCTGTGGCTACTCCATTACCAGGAACCTCACCAAATGAAGTCGAGATCATTGAATTCCTCTAATTTTTATATTCCTTTCACAATCTGTATCAAGTAATCACTGCTAAAAATGAAAACAACTCCTTATTAGATATAGTCATGGTCCAAGATAAACAAGTTGAGGTATCTATATAGAGCTAAAAGTGCCCTACTCCCAGAGGATAGGCATCATCCTCTACTCTTATTTGGGTTTAAATGTGAATCTCAATATTTCAATGAGCCAGGGTTGATTGGAGATGACTTTTATCGAGACTTTCGCTCAATGAGTGTACGGGAAGTAACAAAGTTTCTTTCACAACTTAACTGGGATGCTTTGTTTAAAGATAAAAGTCTTGATATAAATTAAATAAAAAACAATGCATAAACAATATCTAAAAGGTCAATTACTTGCTCACTACAGTGAGTTTTCTTTAATAAGAGCTAACTATAAACAACTGAAAGAACAATGCTATCTTGATTATGTTGCTCTAACTGAATTCTCTCTGAAAGATAATAATATATAATAATATTTCTGGCTCTTCTGGCATGGAGATGTCAATTTATTTGCTGAATATTTTGAAAAACTTATAAAGATTTTGATTTGCAGGATGAAACATTTTTAACAACCTATCACAATTTAGCATTTATATTTCGTCTATTTATGAAAAACTTTCCATTTTGGATAGCAATAAGGGACCAGTTCCAGTTGGTCTTACACCTTCTTTTCTTAAACATTTTAGTTTTTTACTTTCTAGACCTCTTTTTCACATTTTTAACCTCTCATTAAATACAGGGATGATCCCTGTTTACTGGAAAACTAGCTAAGTTGTATTCCCTTGGGATATTTTAATTCCTCTATTCTTGTTAGCCTATAGGAGTTCCGAACATGAAGCGATCGGTTTAAAAAATTTGAAGAAAATGATGAAAAAGATAACATACGATGTTGAACTTATTTCATCAAGAGTTTATGCAGTAAATAATCACTATTAATCAGGCACTCCTTCCTGAAAGTAATATAGTTGTTGCTATATGCATTATTGTGAGTGCTAATCACCCGACATTATTCTAGATGATGGTCATGATTCATTTTGCAACATCGATAATAGTTAAGGAGATAATATAAAATCGAAATTGCAAAGAGGGATAATAAAAAGTAACGAGTACTAATAAAATTTTAAAATATACTTATCTACATCAGTAAGTATGATTCACCATAATAATTATTGTGGCGTGTCCCAAATAGGATTAATATATAAATAAGCGGATATTTCCCGTTGCTTATTTGGTTTTACTGTTTTTGCAAAAGAGCGCGTTTGGAGACCAATTAAAAGCACCTGAATTGGGAATAAATACTAATGACTCACTAATACGAGGAATAATCGATAACTATGTGGCGTGACACACATAGCCGAGGCAAATAAAATTTTAATACAATTAAAGAAAGTATTTTGTATTAGTTTTCAATGAAAGTATCATTTTATCTTTCGGATCATTGTTTAAACATTGTCAAAACGTCAAAATTACCAACAAATGAGTTTTATAGATGCCTTAAAAAGTTAAGAATGATTTTTAGATTTTCCAAATAAAATTTTATATATCATCATCATCTTTGGCTCAACAATTATCTGTGTACCCTGGTCTGCTCCAAGGTTCATCACCATTGTATTTGGTTTCTGGAAAAAATAATTTCAAAATTTGTCTCACAAATTGGCTATTGATACTATTAACCCTAATTATTAATTATTAATTACTTATCTAATTCTTCTCTAATTCTTGTGAATTAAAATCTCACAAAACTGCACAAAAAGGCAGTAAATTGAAGAAAAAATCACAAGTGTCACTTAAATTTTAATTAGCAACTGTACAGATTAAGTCTCTAATCATGTAGTGTAAAGCAGGACACTTTAACAATATTTGTTAGAATGGCAGCATTGATAATGTTTGAGAATTCTTATTCTTATTGCCCATTAAACGAATATTTGATGGTGGGAATTTATTTTCCCACCACCAAATATTTGTTCAAGTATTTTTAATGCGCCATTTTTTAAAATTCATTATTTGATTACTTATTAACAAGACATTAAACTCTCGTAATAAATTATACAACCATTCAACTTATCAATCATCATTGAGGATATAAAAAAGCTATTTTTTACGTTAAATAACGAATTTAAAAAGTCTTCAAAAGGATCACGAATCTGGGAAATGGTGGAGGGAATTTAGATTTCCTCCACCAAACCAAATATTTCAAATCTATAGCACTTGAAAATTGTATGATATATCTGGTAATAATACATCAATTAGACCAAAATAATAACAACTACACTATTCTTTTTGCAATAAACAATCAAGAATTTTTTCTTTTTTTTTATGGTATTATAGTAAAAAAATCGTTATTCTCAGTGATAATGACCATTTTTCGTTTAAAAATATTTATTTCATACAAATAATGAGAAAAGAATTATTTATTTTATAATAGAAGTATTTAAAATGCAATAAAAGGCGTGTATTACAATTTTATTTCCCTGAGCTAAAATAAGATGGGCAAATCATTTATGAAATAATTATTTTTACTAAAAATCTTAAAATTTCAGCAAAAAATGCAAAATGTTTACAATCGGAACTTTAATAATATTTATTTACAAAGTGTTACTTTTATATAAATTTGTTGTGAGTTTTTTTTTAATGTAATATGTCATTCAGAACACACTCTTTTTTCTCGCTTAATATGAAAAACAGAAATCCTGGTGTCTTGGAGTCACTACTATGATTAATGTTAGACTTTCTTTTCTTTTACATTACAGTTATTAACTTGATGTTTTTATTAAAAGAAAATAAAAGCCTTTATTATGTTTTTGTTATTACTAGAACACTTAATTTGAATGTTTTCTTAAGATAATATTAAATTTTTCGATCTCCTTTAAAATCTATAGATTTTCCAGTCTGTTTCATTTTACAAGCAGTACTAATTTGTTCGGTAAAAAATTGTTGTATTTGCTGTTTGACACGTAACCTATCATTCTATAACCTCTAATAATCCTTTCTTACGATTTTCTTACATAACGTTCTTGACAAATTTTAGTACCATTGGTATAGTGATATCATAAATGCAAATAATTGCATAATATTATGTACGTTAATCGACTATAATTTTGTGGAAATTTTCTAATTTTAACGATTTTTTATGAACTAATAAGCGGTTTTTGTTTGTTAAGAATAGCTTATAAACCGCAACTAAAATGCGATTTTAAAAGTGTGAAACAAGTTAAGTGAAAAATGACGGATTTTTAGAATTTTCTTTGTTAAAACGTTGCAAAAAATTGTCAATTTTCACACATTTAGTTTAGTTTTGAAAACGAGAGTACGAATCCTCTAACGCAGTGTTTCCCAAAGTTTTTGGTCGAGGAGCACTATTCGGACAGAAATTCTGTAGAGAGCATATTGCATTATTATATTGCATATTACCATATTGCACCTGAAACTTCGGTTTCCTATTTAAGGCTCCACAAAAAAAAGGAGCACCCCTTTCCTTGAAGAGACATAAGCCTAAATAAGGTAAAAACATTGGTTTGTTTTAGCCCTTCAACTTTCAATCTTTCAAGATCATTATTTGTGTTTGTCAATTATGTTAAAAATCTAATTTGTCTGTCTTAATGCTTTGAAGTAAATGTACATTAATTAATTTTATACGATATTATTGACAAGTGGTTACAATCAAAATTTTTCACTTAGTTTACGTAAAGGCAGAAAGGTTCTATTGTAAGTGGAATTATACAGTACAATGCGTTTCGCATGGAAGTGGGGACTAAACCAAATTTCGTCTACTGCGCCGTGGTCAGGAGTGCTTGCACTATAACATACACCGCGGCGACAAGACCTGACACATATAAAATGAGACGACTACTAGAAACAACAGAGATGAAAATACTCCGAAGAATATCAGGGAAATGTCTGTTGGATAGGGAGAAAAGCGAAAACATAAGAAGAGCATGCAATATAGAAGGGATAAATGGATGGGTGACAAAACGTAAACAGTAGTGGAACGAACATATTAGTAAAATGGCAGAGGATAGAATAGTACGAATAACACGAGATAAGTCACCAAATGGACGAAGAAGTATTGGCAGACCAAGAAAAAGATGGTACGACAATTTATACAATTTAGGAGGCTAATATTGAAGAAGAAACAGGTTTTAAGGCCTACATACACAAATTAAGAAGAAGAAGAAAAAGAAGAAGAGAAAGAAGAAGAAGAAGAAAAAGAAGAGTCTTATTTGCAGTTGAGAGTCGCACATGTATATTAACATTTGATGGGTATCAGCGTCTATAATTTTTTAATGACACCAACAATTTTATTCCATAACTGGTTTCCACACTGTAAAATTGTAGAGTTGGATGATTGAGGAAACAATGATCATAACTCCGAATAAATTAATATAAAAAATTTAAAGACTTTTTGGTTTGCTGTACCCACAAGTCTAGAAAATAAACTAAACATTTAAATATAATCTGTAGCATAACGCATTAACATTTTTTTTTCTTATTCATTGTCAAAATTATTTTGAGTAAAATGCCTATAAAGTTAATATAGCAATTAATAAAAAAACAGCAACAGAAAATAGGTGAATGTTGTTTATAATGTTTTATTCGAGGGCATTGGATTGTAGATAGTAATCAAACCATTAACTCCAATTTTCAGGAAAAAATGAGTAAATAAAAAGTCATGAGCGTCCTCAGCGAGGTGTTGAAAGAAAATAAAATTCATTTTTTTTATATTCGTTACAGTCTTATAGTTGGAAAAAAAATTAAATGATTTGCGAATGGTTCAGCTTTTTTCTCTTATATATCAATATAATATTAAAGTCTTTTTAAAATTTGTATAAAATTTTTAAATTGTTTCATAACATTCTTTAATTTTAATTTTATTTGCGACAATCTATTTGCTCTCAAATAAATAAATCTCAGTGTAGGTAAAGAAATAATAAATAAGACTTACTCACAATCAATTTAATTTAACTATCAGACGACCGGTTTCGCTTTCTACAATATGCAAAGCATCTTAGGTCTCGATACAAAGTTAAATAAATGCTGAAATGACAAAAACCCATATTAGGGTGTTGTCTAATAAAGATAAACAAAGTAGATGTTGGAAATTACAATAATTATGCCAATATTACATGTCTGTGGTTTTATTTCAAAAAGAGTAAGTTGAATAAAAAGGTATAAAAGTTTTAAAAGTTTAAACAGACAAGGTAAGGCCCACAAATTGTTATAAAATAGTCTATTAGATTGTAATAAATTAATAAATGAGCAAATAAATAAAAATTACTTACATGCCGATACTCTATTAATTGATGGATGGTAGAACATGGTTGAAACTACTATGTATTGTTGAATGGAGAACTCAATTCTGCTATTGTAAATGTATGAAAGTAAACGGGAAGTTCTTGAGGAGATAGATTTGATCCAATGAAACAGAGATATGTGTATGAATGTTTGTTAAATGAAAGTGATGTAATATATTATTGTATTATTAAAAGTTATTTATACTTATTCGAGAGATATATTTATGAAATGTGTGTTATTTATTGAGTAATTGTTTTATGAAGGTGACAGTTTTATGACAATGAATAAGTTTAGATGTACAAATTGTGTGGGTGTGCAATTATTTTTCAACTTGTAGTTATCAAATTTCTTTGATAAAGTTCTATTGGCAAAATAGTAGATTATTGTAAAGTCAAGTAAATAAAATATTAGAATTAAAACAATTAAGGACAATTTAAAACACACTAAAACAGAAAACACTTAGAAGGGACGAAACAAACATTAAATTTAAGTGTATAAAAGTGCATAAAAGTCCTTCTTCCTTTCCCCTTTTAAATTTAATGTTTGTTTCGTCCCTTCTAAGTGTTTTCTGTTTTAGTGTGTTTTAAATTGTCCTTAATTGTTTTAATTCTAATATTTTATTTACTTGACTTTACAATAATCTACTATTTTGCCAATAGAATTTTATCAAAGAAATTTGATAACTACAAGTTAAAAAATAATTGCACACCCACACAATTTGTACATCTAAACTTATTCATTGTCATAAAACTGTCACCTTCATAAAACAATTACTCAATAAATAACACACATTTCATAAATATATCTCTCGAATAAGTATAAATAACTTATAATAATACAATAATATATTACATCACTTTCATTTAACAAACATTTATACACATATCTCTGTTTCATTGGATCAAATCTATCTCCTCAAGAACTTCCCGTTTACTGTCATACAACTACAATAGCAGAATTGAGTTCTCCATTCAACAATACATAGTAGTTTCAACCATGTTCTACCATCCATCAATTAATAGAGTATCGGCATGTAAGTAATGTTTATTTATTTGCTCATTTATTAATTTATTACAATCTAATAGACTATTTTATAACAATTTGTGGGCCTTACCTTGTCTGTTTAAACTTTTAAAACTTTTATACCTTTTTATTCAACTTACTCTTTTTGAAATAAAACCACAGACATGTAGTATTGGCATACTTATTGTAATTTCCAACATTTACTTTGTTTATCTTTATTAGACAACACCCTAATATGGGTTTATTATTATTTCAGCATTTATTTAACTTTGTATCGAGACCTGAAGATGCTTTGCATATTGTAGAAAGCGAAACCGGTCGTCTGATAGTTAAATTAAATTGATTGTCTTATTTATTATTTCTTTATCTATTTGAAATGGACACACAAGCAACACATTCATGATTTAAAATCTCAGTGTATCTTGAGATTTTCCTTTTGTATTGTATCACTTTAGATGTCGAAGGATATTTACTTTTCATGCCAATGCTTCTGGATGTCATCATCATCATGCAACCTCTTCTGTCCACTGCTGGCCATAGGTCTCTTCCATTTTTCGCCACTCTTCACATTCTGTGCGTCTTGTTGTCATTTCTTGGATATTCGTTTAATGTCGTCCATACAACGTGTTGGTGGTCGTCTTCTGCTGCGTTTGTCTTTTCATGGGCGCCAGTCAATTAGTTTTCTGATCCATCTTGAGTCTTCCTCTCGCTATATGACCTGCCCAATTTCATTTCAACTTTGCTATACGTTCGACAACATCCGTGATACTTGGTCTTTTCCTTGGGTCCAAATTTACCTAGTGCTCTTTCCTGTTCATCCTGCTTTGGACCGATCTTTCGTTAAAGTCTCCGCATATAATTGTGAAGTGTGTTGGTGTTTCTTTCAGTGCCGTTGAAATATCATCGTAGAATTCTTCAATCTCCTCATCCGGGTGATCCGTTGTTGGAGCATATACTGAAGCAAGAATAATCTTTATTATATACCTTCAGTTTAGCTTTACGATTAAATAGGCTACTTTTCTGGATCTGTCTTGGGGATGTCTTGTGGTGTACTCACCAGGGGTACATCCGTTGTTATTTTAGAATCTGACATTTTGTTGGGAGGTATTTGCCTTAAAACACCACACTGGCAAGCCGGGTTGGTGAGTTTTTAATTTAGCCGCTCATTGTGAGTATCGACACTGTTTGAAGCCACCTGCTCCTAATCAGACGCTTCTAGGTTTGTGATCTTATACTATCCGTAAAATCAGGGGTTGCCAACTCTGCCGTACCGAAGATATTCTTCGACGCCCTGGATGCCGTTCTGGACTTCATCCGTTACCCTGGACAAGGGACCCTTAACAGGTGCTAGCTTCCCGGATCAAGAAGCTTTTTATTATTTTAAAGCTTTCATAAGTCTACTTGTCGTTGATTTAAATTAGTTTATTTTGATAAATTAAACTTTTGTCAAGGTGAATTGTGAGATAACGAATTGGAAAATATACAAATACATATTATTGTTTAAAATTACGAGTGGATATATAAAACTTTTCCACGCCCATGGATAAAGATGGTCACGCACGTACATTATCACATAATAATTTAGCAATCTTCCACTGATTATTACGTAGATGATATATGATCATCGGTTATCTCGAGATTTTTGTAAAAACCGATTAGTTTAACACTAATTCTTTAAATGGACAATTAACGGAAATAATAAAATTCGCTTGGAATGCGAGGTTAGAACGACTTAATACCTTTCCGCACGGCGAATTATAATTACACGTAAATTCAGTTCCATATAAAAGGGCATGTAAATTTGGGTAAGTGGCGTCAAATCAAATCTGGCAATAGGATACATAGTTTCATACGTCTTAAAACTTTCTGATCTATCCTCTTTTACTATATAGAAAGGAAGGTTTATCTTGTTGCTATATTCTCTTCTTTTCTGTAAATTCACACTACTACGTGGGTATTTGATACCTCTATGATTTGCCCCCATCTGGGGTCCATTATAATTTCTGAGTCCCCCCTTTTCACATTGTAACGTGACTTTGGTAATGGGTATTTGTCTGGAATTTTCTCGTTCAGTGTTCTAGAATCTACTACAATTCTCCCATTTCTTTTTTCCTGATGCATCTGCTTTTTTGGATACTACCCAGATAGGCGAGGACCAAGCTGAGTTGCTTGGTCTAATAATTCCTTATTCTAACATTTTGTTTATTTAACTAAAAGAGTATCTATACGATTTACTATAAATAGGTCCTTAATTTTTATATTGTAAATGTAAGAGGTTTATCGTCGCTATAAAAAAGATTAGAATATTTTTTACAATTTTTTAGAATATTTCGTTTTTCTTCAGAGTTCATATGAAATGTACGGATTAAATTTTCAATATAAATTTTTCGATTTCGTCAGAAGGCACTATCTCTGCGTGGAATAATTCATGACAATTTTCGTCAATAGGAATAGTGTCAATTGGAGCATCTAAGGTCACAAAAATTTCATTTTGACTTCGGTTATAGATTTCGTCTAGAGCAAAACCGTCTATTGCGTTCGAGGGATATGCAGGGATTTCACATTTGTGAATAGTTTGGTCGCATGCCACATTTATAAACTTCTGCTTGATGTCCCTGGAAATTCTGGATGTCCTGATGGAACATGATGGTAAATTTAACGAAAAACGGAAAGCGGTTCGTTTTTTTCGTCAAAGAGTTAAAACTTACGAATATCCGCAATGGATTATTATTTAACTGGGAATAAGCCGCAATTAAAGATAAAAATACGTTTATTGACGTTTCAATTTCCACTTTAAAACACAAACTAGTAAATACAAACTCAAAAATACAAACAGTAAATTTGTTAATAAATTAATTTACTGTTTGTATTTTGAGAACGATTTCCGAAGTGGAAATTGAAACGTCAATAAACGTATTTTTATCTTTAATTGTGGCTTATTCCCAGTTAAATAGTAATTAATTTAAAATGCCACAAGAAAATAGCTTCAAAACAATATCCGCAATGGATTTCTACGAAAAATCCACTAAGACTGCACCACTATAGTTTCTGCACTTTAGGGACGATTTTTCAAAAAATTATTATTTAATTTACAAATGCGAGAGAATGAACTTTATTACGTTCTTAACAGTTACAATGTTAAAATCAGACTTAATAATAATCAATTTAAAAAAAAATACATTACACATGACGCATCGGATTTAGAGTATTGGCTTATGGGGTCCACATTTCGAAAAAATTTCGAAAATTGAAAATTTTGAAAAAAAAAGATAGACAACATAAAAACTTTATTGCCATATATACCGCCCCTATGCTACCATTATTATGAATCCCTTCAGCCTGACCAAAATAAAGAAGATGGTGAAGCAGAATTGCTGTAAAACGTAATTCTAGTTGGCTCATGTATATCAAAAAGTATTTTTTTATTTTTGTCATAGTATGACAAGCCACATAAACAATGTTAATTATGTGTTTTTGGCACACCAATGCAAATTTTATTTAGTTATGTTAGTTAGATATGCAGTTAAATGTAGAATAAATATGTTTCTAATTTTATCATTTTTATTTAAACTTTAACACTGATTTACTGCCGGTCACCATTTTGTGGCTTATCATTATATAACAATAAGCCCTTCAATTGTAATGTATTTCCATCTATAAAATATATTCAGTGAAAACCAAACACTTCAAAAGTAAATAGTTTTACAAAAATATGCTAACTTATAGCGTCTGAATTGGGTGTTCTAACTTGCAATATTTACAAACTCTTCAGTTTTATAATTCGATATAATAATTATTAATTGTTGTAAGACTACTTAAACAATCTCTAGATTGGTTAACCACGCGTCCAAAGATCACAGTCCGCATCTTTGGAATGCGGAGAAGAATCATAATATAAACAAAAACAATATTTTTTTTTCGATGAACCAGGAAACCATTTGCATCGTCCTGGCATCGAAAAAATGTATAAATGTATGTATTATTATATTGTCTGGTTAATGAGAAGTAGACTGACTGTCCTTCGATTTCATAAATTAGCCAAATATTTATTTATAAGTCATCGGTAGCAGAATCTTACAACAAATAATGTGTATTTTAAGAAGGAATGATGTAATGCGATTGAATAGTAATTTTTTATGTAATAGAAACAGAAAATCGCACATATTAATTGTTGTTGTTGTTGTTTGTTTGTGTTTAAATGACTGCGGACACTAAATCCATTCGCCAATCTTACAATTTGTACTCATTTTTTCATTAGTCATTGTTTCCTATACAATCTTACTAAATTCCTACTAATACTAATCCTACTATTACTAATATTGATCCCTAATATACAGTCATTTTTTCCTATTAATTGTTTTTTAGTTATTTATATATAAGTATAATAAGTGATGAGGTCCTTAGAGTTCCACAGTAAACTTTTCTGCAGCTATCTACTTAATTCAATAGCTACTTTACTGTGGACTGTCCAAGTTCCTCAATTTTTCTTTTTTTTTTATTTGTATTTTTTTTTTGTTTCTTAGTTTTTTTTTATTTTTTTTTTATTTGTTTTTATGTGTTTCTTTAATTTTATTTTATTTTTTTTTATTTGTTTCTTTAATTTTTTTTTATTTTTTTTTTTTACTTTTTTTATTATTTTTTTTTTTAATTTTTTTGTTTCTTTTTTTTTCTTTTTTTTTCTAACAAATTACAAAGAAATACTTACTCTATATTTACAATTACAATTTGAGTTTAATATCTAAAACATGTTTATACAATAATCTATATAGAAATTCATTGTTTCTAATGTTAATAAATAACTTAAATTAATGGGATGGTGGACATCGGTCAAAGAATATAGCGAATTTAAAAAATTATTAACCTTATTGGAAATAAGAGAACAGTCTAAAATTTTATGTTGTAGGTTACCCATCTGACCACAAGTACATTGTGGACTATCAGCTAGATTCATTTTAAACATATATGATGGTATAAGACAGTGGTTAAGTCTCATTATGCATATAGTTCTTGTCATATCCTTTGTCGACTCCATTTTAGCAAACCAAGATTTATCCGTAATATGGTTTCTGATTGCTCTGTAATGCTTTCCTGTATTTATATTTTCATTAATATACCTTTCTTTCCATTCATTCTTAAGCTCTTTGAACGTGTCTGATTCTATATCTCTAGACGTACAAAGATAATCAGTTAATACTCCTTGTGTCACAGCATTTTTTGCCAATTCATCTACTATCTCATTTCCAGTGATTCCACAATGGCTTTTAATCCATGCCAACTTAACAGTTTTGCCTTGTTGCTGAAGTTCTATAATTTTATTTATTATATATAATTCAACGTAATTTACTTTTGATTTAGGATTTATAGCACTAATTTTACTTACAGCACTTTTGCTGTCACTATAAATTATAAACTTTGAATGATCTATATTAGATAAATATTTTAGTGCTTCCACTATCGCTATTAATTCAGCTGTGTATATACTCATGATGGAATTGAGTTTAAACATTTTACTGTTTTTATTATTGTCATCCCAGTATGCACATCCCACACCTTCGATACTTTTGGATGCATCTGTATATAGTATATAATAATCTTTGAACAATTGTAAACTGTCAGATATAAACATTAATTTTCTTAAAGATAAAGGTAAATTGCTGTAGTCCCTTAAGAAGTATACCTGAACTTGTTCTAGAGTATTAAAGTCAATGTTGTAATTTGGGTTTATGTCATATTTATATAGTTGTTTATCATATATTGTCATTTTTGAATATAAATCTACTATATTTAGAGTTTTCTTTTTTATCCAATATTTTTCTGTTAAGTCTGCTATCAACAGCTGCTGTATTTTGAATATTAAACTTGACTTTTTCTCGTACAATCTTACTAAAAGTCTGATGCCAAGTTTTTTTCGTCTTATATCCATTGGCATTTCACAGCATTCGACTTGTAGGTTACAAATGGGTGTACTTCTTAGGGCTCCTATACACAATCTAAGGCATTTATTAACGATTTTGTCTATTTTGTTTAAATGACACTGTGATGCGTCACTGTATAATATTGATCCATAGTCGATTATAGCTCTTATATTATTTTTAAATAATAACAAAGAAATATTTGGATCTGCTCCCCATCGTAAGTGTGACACGAATCGAAGAATATTTATTCCCTTTTCTGTTTTTTTAACTATATTGTCTATATGTTTTTTCCAGAGAAGCTGTCTATCAAGAGTAATGCCCAAATCTTTAACATATTTTTGCACTGGATAGGAGACATTGTTTATTAAGATGTAGTTGGGTATCTCTTTTCGTTTTCTTGAAAAAATACATAATTTAGTTTTCGAATCAGAGATATTTAGTCCATGTAAATCACTCCATGTTTTAATATGATTGACTCCTTCTTCAATGGATTTGACTGCATTTTCTATTTTAATGTGTTCTTGATAAATGACTATATCATCTGCAAATTGTAAAATTCTTGTGGAGTTTAAATTTTTAACTAGATCAGCAGTGTAAATTAAATATAACAATGGGCTTAATATTCGTCCTTGAGGTAAACCATCCATCGCTAGCCTTGGACCAATTGTGTTACAATTTACCGATATATAAATTTTTCGACAGTCATATAGTTTTATTATTTTTTGACAGAAACATTCGGGAAGACCTATTTGTGTCATTTTGTTGTACAGTATAGTTAAATTAACGTTGTCGTAGGCTGATTCCACATCTAATAGAAGAGCTGTTACTGAAGAATTTGACGTAAACGCTAAATTTATATCTGTTACCAAGTGGCTCACTGCTTCCACAGTAGAATGATTTTTACGAAATCCAAATTGTGTTTGTGATAGTTTATTATTTTTTTCCAACCATCTTTCGAGCCTAAGTTTTATCATTCTTTCCAGTGTTTTTGTTATGCAGGAGCTTAATGAAATACCTCTATAAGATTCTGCCGAATCAGGATTTCGATTTGCTTTAAGTATGGGAATCACCCGGTACTCTCTCCAACTATCTGGAATATCTTCTGATTGCCATATTTGATTAAAAATTTTTAATAGTGTTTCTTTTCCTTTTTGATGTAAATTTGCCAACATAATATAATGTATATTATCTATTCCCGGAGACGTGTTTTTCTTGTTCTTAAGACTTATTTCTAATTCGTATAAACTAAATGGCACTGAAAGTGGATGATTAGAGTTTTTACTTTCCATTACATTAATTTTTGAAAATATATTATCTGGACATAATTTTCTCAAAAACTCCTCAACCCATTCTCCTTCGGTCACTGGATTTATTTGTGGTTTAAAGATGTTTTGTAAACGTTTGACTTGATTCCACATATTTTTTATTGGCACGTATTAATTAAAAATAGGCTTTTTGCAAATTTTGCATAAACCGTTACCTATTTTAAGATTCAGTTTTAGTAGATGTTTCTTTCTAATTAGTAAATCAGTTTTTAATCCCTCTTTTTCGGTATTCTTGGTGTTATTTTGTTATTTTATATGATATTCATGGTAGTCTTTTGTAGAGTTTAAAATAAATTCCACCAAGGCTCCTCCAACGATCAAATTGGAAACCTTAATCTATAGATATATAGATAATTATAGGTTCTATAGATACCGTCCTAATATACTTAAGGTATGCGAAGTTTATTCGGCGTGCACTTACATGACTTTAGTATTAGTATAATCAACGCGAGGGTAATACTTCAGTTTTTAATATAACTGACCATCCGAGTGTAAGAAGCTAACCTCGAGATTCCACTGCCCTTATCAAATATTTACTTTGAAAATTTGATTTTTATCACAACATAATTTAACAGCGTATTAAGTTTTATGTACAGAGAGTGTTTTGTTAACAAAGTATTCAGTATACAGTTCTTGATATATCTACGTGAGTATTATAATTAATTCAAGATAAGTCATCGCCTTTTTATACTAAAAGCTACATTTCAACACGTACGGCTTTTTACAAAAAAATGTCTGAGGCATTACTCATTAAATTTAAAAGCAATTTCGGCTTTTTTTGTCTTCAACGATGACAAACATGCAGTCTTTTAATTTGAAGTTTTATACTTCTGTAATTTCAATGCAGATGACCTTAACAACGTGCTCGTTAAGTATTTTCTTAAATAATTCATCAAGCATTTAACGAACTGGGTAGGGTGGTTATAGTGTAGAGGTGTGTATTGTACAAACGATCGGGTATGTAGGAACAATGGAATATTGTTTATTTATTGCCTTTTTTTCTTCCACAGTTATCACAAAGACGGAAAATACACCTGGAAAGATTAGAAGCACAAAGTTGCAAGATTTTGAAAGAAAAATTCTAAGAAAGTTCTTTGGGGACTGAACGAAGTGAAATAAGCAGGATTCGATAAGCTTGTCATTTGCAAAGGATGAATGATGATAGAGCGTCAAGGAAAGGGCTTCTTCTTTTTCTTCGTCGTGTATTAGGCATCTGTTCTTGTGTTCTTGTACGGTCTAAAGATTATGGTGAACTGGTTTATGACGTTAACTACCAACTATCTCGCCATCTTTTAAACGGTTGTGCTGGTAGTCTAGTGCTGTTAATATTTATTTTCTGCTTTATTTGCCCGTTTTATTAAATACAATTCAATTCCAGGTGCATTTTTACTGATTTGTTTGGTTATGAAATACCAACTATTTTGTCGGAAGCCTTGTAACTTTTCTTTTTAAAATTGTATCATGCTTGGTACGATAATTTACTATAATACTATAGTAGAAAAATTTGCTGAAAAATTACCTCTATGTGTTGAATAATCTTTTTTCCACAGACAGTTTTTTTATAATTAGATTAGTAACTAATTATTATATATTACTTTAAGATTGATTTTAAAAACCCATTTGCAATTACTGCAGCTACACCAATGGCCGTATCCAAAATCTCTTTTTTGCGCCTCACCGAAACAAATAACGATGTTTTGAAAATAAACTTAATTCTTCGTATATCTTTCAGTTTTTTTATTCCTTAAAAGAAGTACCGAAACATGCAGATTACTTTATGGCTGCTTTGTTAGAAATTTAAGAGCAACCGGCTTCGTCATTTTTTTCGGAATAAAGAAACATTTAGGTCTTTTTTTTAAGCGCTGGGAAGAGAGTAATAAAACTTCTTAAAAATAGCTACCTTTATCGGACTTGTGACAGTTGGGTCAAGGAAGAGGTTATTTTACTTCAAAGAGAATCTTTCCCTCAATATGGTAAAACTATTTGCCTTTTTGCTTCCCTTTTTAAAAAATACCGTTATGTTTATATGTTTGTGCCGAAAATAAAAATCAGTCGGTTAAGAAGAAATTCTTGGAGTGGGGATTATTCTATTCTAATGCCGGGTCCAGACCAAGCAGACAAAACAAAAACATTCATGTTTCGCGACAAAGTGGCGACAAATCGAAAACATTTGATGAGACATTTCTGAAACAATTTTGTTTTGTTTGCAGATTTGAAAACTTTTTCAGGTCCCGTCTCAGGTCGGTAAAGATCAAAGGTCTGTGTTTTGTCTGTGTTTTTGACGACAAGTTGTCGACGCAGTGTGGACGCGTGTGCGTGCCAAAACGAGTTAAGCAGTAGGAGAAATTGAATGTACAATTTTTATCAAAATCAAGTGTATTTTTCTGTTGTGTAGTGAATAAATAAATACTAGTGTATTTTTCTAAACATGTCGGGGGACAAAAAGTGGAATACATAAAATACATGCAAGTTAATAGAAATTTACAGGGAGCATCCGATATTATGGGACCCTAAAAATAAAGATTATAAAAATCGCTACAAGAAAGCCGATGCATTAAAGGATATTTCTTTATCGCTAAATGTGCCACTAAATGATGTTGAAAAGAAAATAAAGAATGTTAACAACCAGTATGCTAGAGAAAGACGAAACTACAAGAAACTTAAAAAATCTGGGGCTGGGAAACTTTTCAGTTCAAAATGGTTTGGTTATGGTAGGAATCACCTGTTGCTAAAAATCTTAAAGTGATTGCTAAACGTTCTGTTACACTTATAGCATTTCTAAAGTTAGTATGTCTTTTTGCAACTGCAGGGCCAACAAGGCATATTAGATTCTCAAAATCTTCGGTGGACATTCTTAAAAAATTTTTGAAGCTTGATCGAATTTCACCACTTAGTCCAATATCATCTGCGCGCAGCTGAACTAACAATTTGTCTATCGAACAACTTTCTCGCATTTTTAGGCTTGGTCTAATCCAAAAACGTTTGGGTTTTCGTTTAGCAACCTGGGATGATGATGAGAGCAAAAAAAACAACTTGCGGCTAGCAATAAATCTTCAGTTTCATTTTTTTCTTGATTAAAACGCCACATGGTTAACCAACACTAATCACAACAACAACGTCACCAACTGAATTTTGTTTTTATATTTTGTTGTTCTGGTGTGGACAGTTTGTCTCAATTTTGTTTTGTCTTTTGACGACAAATTTTGTCGCCGATTTATCGTGTTTTTGTTTCAGAATTGTGTTTTCGTTTTGTCTGCTTGGTCTGGACCCGGCATAAGGGATTGTTTGTCCAATTAGAGAAAGAGAGAAGCACTTTTCGTTTGGTAGTCTAAGAGATTATACTAACTTTTGGTTGCGTCGTCTAAATACGTCTGGACGTATTTCTTTCTCTGGGAATTTATCTATAAGTGTATATGTATACTTCTATTGTATCTCAAGTAGTTGAAGCGAATACAGCGAAAAATATAAGAACCCAAAGAGCTAAATAGCTTGAACATATAATACGAGTGTCAGTAAGAAAAAGTGCCAAACGAATAAAAAATGGGGGATAAATGGAGTGAAACTGAAGAGAGCGCCCAAGAACCAGATGTTTAGAAAGCCAAAAGAAGAAAAATAAAGACTTGGAAGAAAGTGCCATTGTCGATTGTTAATGTATTCATTAAAACTAATTCCACTCTTCATTATAACATAGTCTTCTCGAAATTGATAAAAATCGTGGGAAGATCGACGATTTCCAGACACTAATGGATTGGTTCAAACACCAAGACATATCAAAATACTTGCCAAAAGGAGACTCCTCCTACCAATTTTAATAATCTACAGCCCGATCTTTCTTGATTGTGTTCTGCGGTCAATGAACATCTTTTTAAACAAACATCCTAAGCCTCGAAAGAAATTGCCATTGTCAATTGTTAATGTATACATTAAAACTAATTCCATTCTTCACTATAACATAGTCTTCCCGAAATTGATGAAAATCGTGGGGAGATCGACGATTTCTAGAGACTAACGGATTAGTTCTAACACCAAGACATATCAGAATACTTGCCAAAGGATGATCAATTTCAATAATCTAGAGCCCGATTTTTCTTGGTTGTGTTAGGAGGTGAATGAACCCCTTTTTAAACAACCGTCCTAAGCTTCGAAGTGTTTGTCAAATTAAAAAAACATTTTATTCATAATTTTAGATGTATCGAGGGCGGTCTTGGAGTTGATAGAATAATGAAGGGGATCTGGACAGGAATACTAACTTTTGACGTCACAGCTCTAATGATTTCCGGGTCATTTCTGGTTCTTTTGTATTAACAAACAGACTACACTTACAATATCTTAAAATACTTACTTACATTCACTTTCCTAGTCCAGTCTCGAATCATATCAGTTGCTACATTGGCCTCTACACTAATTAAGTATATTTTTAACATCCCTCAATAAAAACAAAGAAAACCTTTAAAATTTTGATGATACTTTCTTTATTCTGTACAATTCAGAGACTGTCTGAAGAACACTTGACAATACGTCGCTTCTCAAATATTGCCATAAGAATGTACTGATACTTTTTTCTGAATAAAAGAAGCAAGATTTGTTCTAGAAATAATCAAAAAATTTTTACCAGAGTGTTTCATCATCATCATCACCCTGTTTTACTTTCACTGCAGGACATAATATTATCTCTCCCCTATTTATATTCAGAATGCATGGTGTTATGCAGTATGGATCCAATTTTTCGTCATCTTTCGTGGATCCTCTTTTATTGTGTAGGTGCTCTTTCTCTGTTCCGTTTATCTGTTTTTGGTCTTTATTCTGTTAACTTGTGTGTCCATCTTCCATCCTTTATTCTTAGCACGTGGCCAGCCCATCTCCATTTCAATATTCAAACTCTTTCCACAACATCTGTAACTCTGGTTCCTTTTTGTAGGTCTTTGTTTGTTATCTTTTATTGTTACTCCTACCATTTACCTTCAACGAGTTGCTTGATTTATAATCCATTTGTATAAAATAAATCATAAGTGTCTTCAGCTATAGGGTGTTTTTTTTGTATTATAGTGTGTTGTATGATTCTTTTTGAATCTATTCGAAACTGACTCACTGATAGGAACCGAAACGAACATCTCGACCACAGTGTGTGGCATGCCGTGTTCTTTGCAATTTTTTTCGCTTATATCGCATTTTTATGGCGTTTTAAACGGCTTCTGGTACTGGTACAGGTACTGGTAGATATTGTAAATATATTCAATGCCTCTTTTGACGCAAATTTCTAAAAATAACAATGAGGATCGAGAAGCAAATTGTTTCCTTCTGGCTGTGCACACCTGTTGAAATAATCGTGGGCTCTTTATGTGCCCTAGACATGTACGCCAGAGGTAAAATGGTAAAATATGTCGGAAGATAGATACCCAAGAGTGTAGAATTTAATGAAGCGTATAACATCAAAATTATACAGGATGTTTCAAAAAAAGGTAGCCCCGTCTCTAGGGTAGGTAAAAAACTGAAAAATAATTGGGGTTTGGTTAGTAAAAAATTTTTGTAACGCCATCCGTGTTCATGATACAGGGCGTTGAAGAAAAAAAAATTACGCATTTTTTACGATTTTGCCGAAACTACTGGCAACATTGTAATGAAATTTTATACGAATATGTTTGGAAGCTGATACATCCCATGAATTTGTTTTTATATCTGATTCTCATAGAGGGCGCTAGTTACACGGATCGTACTAAGTATTAGTCAATATAACTTTTTTAAGAGTATAATTATTAATCAAATTTCAAGTAAACTTAAACATCATTCAATTTTATACGAAAAAGGTATTCTTGGTAAAACTCGATACTGTGTACCGTTTCGGAATATTTTGATTTGAAAATTCTGAAGTAATAATTGATGCTGGTAGTAATGATAAAGTTCTAATAGGTATACCTCTATTTTCTCCATGGAAATCTGACATTTATTGATTGTTATGACGATAAATCAACAATAATTAGAGTTTTGAAACCTTGTTATTTGTAAAATCAAATCCAAATGTACTCAAATGTTGAATACACTGACATGTTAACCTTAGGCGAATGTTTAGGATGTTCTAGTGCAACTGTGATACGTTATGCAGAAAATTTCCTAGAAGAAACTTACCAAGTAAAAAAACATTTAGAGCCGTTGAACGACGTTGTCGAGAAACTTGAGAAGAACAACAAGAACAATTAATAAAGAAAATAATATTTTAAATTTACTTGATCAAGATCCAACAGTTAGCGTAAGGAATATGGCAAGACAAACAAATACTTCTTCTTCAAGGACTTGGCGAATACTGAAAGAACAGCAATTACATCCTTATCATTACAGATAAGTCCAAGAGCTCTTGCCAGTTGATCTACCGATAGAGTGGATTTTTGTGAAACATTGCAACAAAGGACAGCCCACAATCCAAATGCATTCTTTTTACGGACGAGGCCACCTTTACGCGACAAGGTATGTTTAACTCCCATAATGCACACTACTGGTGTGATGAGAATCCACGAGTCAAAAGGGTATGACATTAACAACACTCATTTAAAGTTAATATTTGGGCAACAACTTTAGGTAACAAATTAATAGGTTATCATATTCTATCTGAAATTTAAATGTGATATGTATCTTGATTTTTTAAACAATTCCTTATTCGAGATATTAGAAGATTTAAGGGCTAAACGAGCGAAGATCTTATTTTTTATGTACGATGGAGCTCCACCACACTTTGATAGAAGGTGTCGTAATGGGTTGAGTAATAATTTTCCGAATCGATGGATTGGTAGAGGTGCAGAAGCTCCGATTCACGCAATTATTAGAAGAAGTTGGTATTAATAAAATGAACTGGCCAGCGTGTTCGCCAGATCTGAACCCAATATAGCACGTGTGGGACATGCTTGGTAGAAATATTAGAGGTCGCGAAGTCGCACGAGCCTCAATTAACGAACTTCGCTTGGCTCTAGAAGGGGAATGGCAAAACATCCAGCAAGATGATATTCGCAACCTCATAGACAGCATGAGTCGACTTGGGCAGGCAGTTCTAGAGGCTAGCAGAGGCAATACAAAGTATTAAGATATTTTTTTGTAGCTTTTTTTATATTTTGTTATTGTTATCATTGTTCATTAAAACCAAGATCTTGTCGTTGCTTTTAATCATTATTTAAATACAGTGCTTCTCAGAAATTAATACAAAAGATAATGGTAATAATAGGAAAAGTCGTAAATTGTAGGTGGCAGTCATTTCGCTCTAAAGATGGACCAATCCATATTTTCACATGAAATAAAAAACATAATTAATACCTAGAAGAAATGTTTGCAACTGAGAAATAAGGTTTTACGAAAATCAGCTAACGGAATTTTTCTACCGGATGTTTCAAAGTTAGGAATAAAACAATCTTTCGATTAACCCGCCATAATAAGTCAAATACAAAATTTTATTTACCCTAAGGTGTCGGGTGTAATGTCTTTAGTTAGTTGCATGTACAATTTTTCTCCATTGCTTTTTATTCTTTGCCTGGTTTCTTGCTTGTTCTTTGCTGATTCGTCGCGTTCCTAAGATTGAGGTTACATTATCATCACATATCTTCAGAGCCCCTTGGTCTCTTGGTTTGTATTAGTTTCTTGATAGTAAAAATGTTATCTTGGATGCTTGTGTCTTTTCTAATTCCACTCTGTGATTGTTTCATTTTAGAATCAACTCCTCGTAACAGACATTTTTCTAGTATTCTCTTATATACTTTGGATGGGATGCTCAGTAGTGTTATTCCTCTGTGGTTACTACATTCGCGTCTGTCTCCCTTTTTGAAAATTGGTAAAATAGCTCCCACTTCCCAATCTTTTGGTATTTTGCTCTCACTTCATGCCGTAGTACATGATTCAAAAAAGTTACTATACCAAAATAAAATTTATAAATCTTTACAAAGTGTGCTAAACAATCATCAAAATAGGTCTAAAAATAAAAAAACTGAAATTCTTTGAATTTTACCAAAATTTTCTCCGTTGCGTTTTTTTACATCTGAGTGTATTAACTAAAAAAGTTGTATTTCCCAATAATGTTTGAATTAACTAAAATTCATTAAAAGATAGTATCTTTAACATTAAAAACTAATTTATTCTAAAAACTAATTTTTTTCGCATAAAATATGTGTCAAATTCTCATTAAAAACGAATAAGGAAACGGAAGAGTTTAAGGACATTTTAGAAGATTATAAGATTTCGTTGTGTCGCATTAACAATAAAACACTTCTGCATTATTTAATATGTTTCACTACAAGAATAAAAAAAAATCATCCTACGGTGTTGTTATTCGCATATTAAACTTCTTAGATTAAATTGTTGAATTGGATTAAACAACTGGTTTTCATGCTGCACCCAAAAATAGCCTTTTTTGTTCAATATAAACCTGATACTTTAGAAAATTAAATATTTTTTTGTATCCAGTGAACTGTGTTTTAATTTTATCAGATGAATGTTGTGGTCTTTTGTAAGAAAATAAAAAAGTGTACTGTATACTATAATATAGAGCGAAGCTTCCTACTCTGTTATCTTAATATTAATCTTATCTTAAATACTATGTTAAATTTTAAATAATGTATTTAAAATTGAGTATTTTATTATTTTAATTATACGTGGAATTTTTATTAAACACGAGGTGAATTTGTAGATGATCATATCAAATAAAAATAATAACATTTAAGAATTACATAAAATCACGGTTAGTTAAAATATCCTTGTTATAGATTATAATTAAATTGAAAAAGTTATATGTTGTATAGGTAACGGACTTCCCTCGCCGCGTAAATGGACTCTTCCACCTATTTAATCACGCTGCTTTCGTGACGATCGCTTCAACATTTTACTGTAGATAAAAATAAATATATCGCTAATGTAGAAACTTCACTTCAATATTATTTAGTCGTTTTTAAAATAATACACTCTCTCTTCTCAGGTATTAGACATTATTGTTTTAGCCTGACTTTTACCTACGTGCATATTTGCACCTTCTATTTTTTTTTTTACCCTCTCTCATTATGTGTTCATATCTTCTATTTTATATTTCTCTTTTATTTGAACTGTTACTGCCTCTTCATATTTTTTTCTTACTTCTTCATTGCTCATTTTATCGACATTCCACCTTTTATGTTGGTTTTTCTGTTTTGTTTCAATTTTAACTTTTTGTCTTATAGTGGCTGTGACCATGTAGTGGTTTGAATCTGCACACGCACCTCTAAATGTTTTTACAACTTTTATTGACGATTGCTTTCGTTTATTAATCATTATGTGATCAATTTGACTGTGTTTTCTGATCTGGTGACCTTCATGTTACCTTATGTATTTTAGGATGTTCAAATTTTGTTGAGCTTATTAACAAATTTGTTATTGTTGCTAGGTTACATAATCCTTGCCCATTGTCATTTGTATTTTGGTGTATTGTATGCTTTCCTGCAATTTGTTGTACAAAGTCCTCTTTTCCAATTTGGGCATTGAGATCTCCTAGTACAAATATGACATCTTATTTAGATATTTTTATTCTCCTCTTCGACCCTATCATAAAAGATTTCTTTTTCCTCTTCATGGCTTGTTTCTGTGGGGGCGTATAAGTTCAAGACTGATATATTAAATGGTTTGTTATCGATTGGCTTGAAATTTATAATTTTCTCTCTTAGGTGTGTTAGTATCATGAATCCCACCCCTTTTTGCCCTTGCTTCTTTCCTCCTGAATATAATATTGTAAAGTCTTGTTTATCAATCTGTCCTTGTCACTCCCAGCATAATTCTTGAAGTGCTGCAATATCTATTTTATACTTTTTGAGTTTTTTTTCTATTTCTAGCATTTTTCCTGGAGCTAACATAGTTCTTATGTTCCATGTGCTTATTTTCAACTCTTTTCTGTTCTGTTGGATTTACTATTGATTTTGAATTTTCTTACACTAGCTGAATTTGTTTTTGGTACTTTTCTGTCGGATCTAATTCTATTGTAAGTAATTCTAAGTAATTATATTGTTTTGTTATTATATTCTATTTTATCCATAGTAATACCTGTTAGTGTTACCTTTGTCTGATTTCGTAAACACTATATTGTTTTCTATTGATTTATTTGTATTGAAATGGTTGTTTTATTCTCTTTAAAACAGGAATTTTTGGTGTCACTACACATATCTTTAATATATTTTTCAATTATAGTTGTTTCGATATTGTTAGCAGGTTTGTTTAATGCTACTTCACATTCTACACCTAAATAGGAGTATTCTAGTAGTAAATTTTCTGATTATTATGTTGAGGCAAGTTGTGTTTAAATCCTTTCTCTAAAAGTTGTATCTCGCTATTACTGAATTTAGTATCTGTTAAATTTATAATAAATATTGTTTAATAATGAAAATACTGTTCGTGTAAATATTCTTTTTGAAACTCGTATTATTCTTGTCCTAATTTTTGTTGCGTGCATTTCAGATCGACTGGGTGTTTATAATATAGTAAATAAATTCCTTCTGTCGATTGCATACTGCATATATTTGGTTAACAACGTCTGACCCTCAGCGTTTTGTCAACTATTAAGAAATAAGTCATCATCATCATGCAACCTGTTCTGTTCACTGCTCAACATAAGTCTCTCCCATTTTTCGCCAGCCTTCACGGTTCTGTGGTCGTGGTCGTCCTCTGGTGCGTTTGTTTTCTCTTGGGCGACCCGTCAATTAGTTTTCTGATCCATCTTGAGTATTTTGGTATTTGTTGTTCTTCAGGCAGATCTTCAGTAATAAGTACTATATCGTCAGCAAAACGCAGATGATTGAACATTTCCTCGTCTATTTTTATTCCTCTATTTTCCCACTTTAGCATTTTAAATGCGTATTCGAGAACAATTATAAATAATTTAGGTGAGACAGTGTCGCCTTGTCTCACACCTCGCTTTATATGAATTTCTCTGAAGGTAGCATATAGTTTTACATGTATTGTGGCGTTTTGGTACGTTTGTACTAACTTTGTAAGCCGGTAGTCTATTCTACTATTGTACAGAGCAGTTATAATACTGTCTAATTACACAGTGTCGAAGGCTTTGTAAAAGTCTACGAAGATAAGTACCAGTAATCTGTTACATTCTATCGATTTTTCTGTTAAGGTTTTTACTGTTTGTAGGTGATCGTTTGTTCCGAATTTTGTGCGGAGGCCAGCTTGTTCTTGGGGCTGGTAGAAATCCAACTTTTTTTCTAGTCGTGTCGTAATTATTCGTGTAAACATTTTATAGATATGGTTCAATAAGCTGATTGGTCTATAGTTTTCTAGGTGCTCCTTGTCTTCTTTCTTGTGTAGTAAAATTGTTACTGCTAAAATTGTTTCATGTTTCCGGTATGCACCAATCTGTTAGACAAAGTTAAAACAATTTGAAAAATTTTTGTTTGGTTGAAAAATGTATTCTATTACGACTCCATCTTCTCCTGGTACTTCGTTGTTTTTTATCTTTTCCACTGCTTCTTCAATTTTGCTTAGTATGATCTTTGACATGAGTTCTGAACCCAGGTTGATGATTTCGCGTGATGTTTCGGCTTCCAAGTTGGTTTGGTCTTCTCTTTGACTTGTGTATAGTTCTTGATATAAGTCTTCAACTATGTGTAGTCGTTTTTCTCTAGTTGATTATGTGGACTCCCTCTTTGTTCTTTAGTTTATGTATTTCACATTTTCCATCGTTTAGCCGTCTTTCAGGACTTTCAGACTTTTATTCTCTTCTATAGTCGGGTGGATCTTTTCATTCTTACATTTTCTTCATTCTCATTTCTCCTTTATTTATTTTTTGTAGTTTTTCTTCGTCAATGCTTTCGTTTCCTTTGATTTCTCTACTAGATTCCATTAGTTGCTTTGTTTCAATGGTTATTTTTTCTTCTTGGCGTCTTTTAGGGCAGTATTTTACTTGATCCCCTCGAATAGCTTCTACGATATTTTCGTTTAGGGTTATTTACATTATTTATTCATTCGTTTTTTTTATAGAACTATTTCGCACCTTGTATATCGCACGATAATTGTTCATTTTCCCATCGCTATTCAATTTATTTAGCAAATAAAAATTTATAACACTGGTTCAATTCAATCCTCCATTCTGTACCATGTTTTACCAATAGTTGAATGTCTTAAGATGTAGATCAGATACGTCTTGACGCTTCACGATGTTTTTTCCAACGTGATAAAGACATTATCTTAATGACAAAACTATTAAAATAATAATCAACGATCAATCTTCCCTCTGACCATGCCAGTGACAGATCACAACTACCAGAATACCCCTGACCTTTTTTCGCGAGATCGACATATTCACTCGAACATACCACGCACCTTGAAGAAGATCGCTCAAGCGAAAATCCTGCGCTAATGTGCCTTAAGATAAATTGCAGGTGATTCTGTAAATGCATCGAGATGCATTCTCATTTTTTGTCGATTTTCTTTTTTATAACATCGACCGATGAAAGGCATAATGTGGCGTAAGTGTAATTGATAGACCGATCGACCTTCGTCTCTTTTGTTTTCGAAATATTTAATGATTCTTTACCGAGAAACGGCAGGAACGAAGAATGGATTAATAACTTTGAATGTGTGTATGGAAACGTACGGGTGGTACTATTTAATGATGCAATTTCAGTCGCAGATGTGAGTCATTATACCGAGATCAAAGGTATCTAATTCGAGAAGAAAATGCATTAGAATTTTAATGTGACTTAGCAGATATTTTAATACGCTTGCGCTTTTAACGTTAGTCGATACTCTACATCGAAAAAAATTATTAAACTTTATTTGGAATTACGGGAGACTTATTCATATAAATCACTTTCAAGTTCCAATTCTTAAGAGATACTTGCTTATACATTGAGAGGATAAACTCTTAACCTCCATATGTATGTTTTTTTTTACTAAAGACACTGAAGTGTACTTACAGTAAAATCTGGTCAGTAAGACCAATTATCAATTTGTTTCTAACTTAAATTACTAATGAAAACTTAAAATTAGGTGTCTACTCACTAGTATCTTTCCTATTATTTCTAATAAAGCATTAAATTTAGCATGCATACTCGCTCAATACTTTGCTCTGCTTTTCACTCACTCAATGTACCAGTTCAAAAGGCTTTGTTCTTTTAAGCCTTCTCTCTTGGTTCGTATTGTCGAGGAGCTGGATAGCCTCGACGTTTACATGATGATGGAGTCGTTGTTCATGGCTCCCTGCAAATTTCTTTATTATCTGATTGACATCTTCCATCTTGAGGTCCCGGTGAAGATCGTTATTCCTAACGTACCAAGGCGCATCTACGATGTTCCTTAGCACTTTACTCTGGAATACCTGAATTAGTTTGATGTTACTAGGCTTGGCACAGCCCCAGAGTTGGCAACCATAGGTCCATACTGGCCTCAGTATTTGTTTATAGATTAGGAGTTTATTATTTTAGAGAGATTTTAAATCAACTTTGTTGATTTGTTTTGGAACATTTGTTTGAACAAAATCAGATTATTACTATTTTTTTGTGTGTAAAACAAGCTTTTAAAAATTGCTTCGTTGTCTTTAAATAAGGCATATGAAATATAATTCTACTTACTTTACAATCTACTTTTATATCGATTTATAGCAAATTTTTCTATTTTTGGACCTAAATCTCTTCTTGTCACTTCCACTGGTGTATCCAGTTGCTGCTGTCTGATAGGATCGTTTATATATATATATATATATATATATATATATATATATATATATATATATATATATATATATATATATATATATATAATATAATCAATAACCCTTCTACCCTAAGGTGTTGGGTGTAAAGTCTCTTTTAGTTTTCATGTACAACTTCCTCCAATTCTTCTTGTTGCTTGCCAACTTCTTCGCTTGCTCCTTGGTGACTCCTCTCCTGTCTATTATGGCGGCAATTTCATCGTCCCAGGTCTTCATGGGTCTGCCCCTCGGTCTTTTCAAGGTTCTTCTCGCTTCCCACACTTGTTTCACTTGGCTTTTTTATCCATCCTTACCATGTGGCCGTACCATCTCAGTTGGGCTTCTTCGATTTTCTTCTCTATTGACTGGACTTAAGGGCGTTCTCTTATTTCATTGTTCCGTATCCTGTCCATTGTGGTCACCCTTAGTACTCTTCTTAGATACTTCATTGATATACTTTGCAGTTTACTTTTTAGTCTGGTGGTGAGCGTCCAGCTTTCACATCCAAATGTTAAGATAGGTACAAAAACTGTGTTGTAGATAGCTATCTTTGCTTTTTGGGATACTTCTTTTTTCGATAGGAATGTGCTCTTAATTGCGTGGTATATCCGGGAAGCGTTTGCTATTCGATTATTTATCTCTGCTTCTTGTGTACCCTTACTCTCTAGTTGCACTCCCAGGTATTTGAAGGTTTCTACTTGTTCTAAAGTATAGTTATTGATTTTAATGTTTGTATGTTGGTCTGTTTTCCCACATACCATCACTTTGGTTTTACTTTCATTAATTCTCAGATTGCGTTTCTCAAGTTTATCTCTCCATATTTGGAGGTTTCTCTTAAGTGCGTCCTCGTTTCTTCCAAATATGACGAGGTCATCTGCAAATGCGCACTCCGCAATCTGTATCATTTCCAGGTTTCTATGTCCAACAAATAATCTCGATGTTTCTTCTCTAGTTTCCTTCATTACATCATCTAGTACAATATTGAACAGGATGGGGCCTAGTACACCTCCTTGTCGTAAGCCATCATTGACTCTAAACTCTTCTGATTCCATATTATCTGTTCTTACATAGGCTCATAATAGCTTTTTCTGAGTTTGCCGTCTACTTCTCTGTTTCTTAGGCTTTTGTCTATTTCAGTTCGCGGGGTTCTATCAAATGCTTTTTCGAGGTCTATGAAGGCTTGGTATAGTTCCGTACTTGTATTTCGTGCATTTTGTATTAGATGCTTGAGTGTAAAAACATGGTCATGGATGCTTCTTCCCTTCCTGAAACCGCTCGGTGACTGCTCCAGCTTATGGTCTACTTCTTGTAGTAGTCTTTCTCCAGTACTCGTTCGTAAACTTTGGAAGGGATACTCAGGAGAGTTATACCTCTGTAGTTGCTGCATTCTCGTCTATCACCTTTTTTGAAAATGGGTAGAATAACGCCCACTTCCCAGTCTTTTGGGATCTTGTTCTCATTCCATGCTTTATTGCAAACTTTTCTAAGCATTTCATTTCCATTTTCTCCCATATTTTTTAGCATTTCCGCAGTTATCTTATCATAGCCAGATGCCTTGCCTCTTTTGAGCCTGAGTATTATTTCTCTTATTTCTTCTATTGTTATTTCGTTTTGGTTTGGGTTCTCAGATGTGTTTTCTTCAGTGTTGTCTATTTCATTATTATAGTCTTTTTGAGTCAGAAGGTCTTCGAAATATTCTCTCCACCTGTTCATAATACTTTCGTTCTCGCAGAGGATGTGGCCATCTTTGTTTTTATTTGTTTTGGTGTTTGTTGTCTGTTCTCTGTTCTTAGGCTTCTCAGAGTTTTGTAAAATAGTTTTTGGTTAGTGTGGTAGTCTTTCTCCAGCTTATTCCCAAAATACTCCCAGCTCTTCTTTTTTGCTTCAATCACCATATCTTTTACTTTTGCCCTCTGTTGCTTATATTTTTGATAGCTTTCTGCATTCTGGTTCCCTAGATATTTTTTCCACGCTAGCTTCTTGGATTTGACCTCTTCTTTTATTTCATTACTCCACCAATTCGTACATTGTCTGTTTTTATTGATTTTAGCTATTCCGCAGATTTGCTTGCCCCCATCTAGGAGAGATTCTTTAAGTTTTTGCCAAGTTTCTTCTAAGTCATATTTCTGGTTTAAGTGCTTTTGTAGACTATTTTCACATAGCTTTTGTATTTCTGTGCTATTTTCTTATCTGCTAACTTGTATGACCTAATAACTGCGTTGGTGAGGTTTCTTGGGGTTCTGTCTCCTTTTCTTGGTACCTTCTGCGTGCGTTTTTGTTCCACACCGATACTAGTTCGGGATACTACCAGATAATGGTCGCTATATATTTCTGCTCCCCTTCTGACTCTGACATCTTTGATACACTGTCTTAAGGGTCTGTTTACCAATACATAGTCAATAATGGACTTTTCTTCTCTACTCTTGACTTCTCTGGTATATTTGTGCACATCTTTGTGTTGAAAAAAGGAATTCATAATTATCAGGACATTCTCTCTGCAAAAGTCTATAATTCGTTGTTTTACCATTACTGTTTCTTACTTGTTCTCCGTGTTGTCCTAGTACATCCGAGGATTCTTGGTCTTTTACGCCTACTCTACCATTGAGATCGCCAATTATTATTATGTTACCTTCTGCGCTATCTATGATCTCTGTCGCCTTTTCCCAAAAAATGTCCTTGGTGTTCACTCTTTCAGTATCGTTTGGTCCATATATAACAAAGATGTTGACTAGTTTCTTCTCTTCGGTTGTCATTCTAATTTTTAGGATCCTTTCGGTAATACATTCCCAATCTTTAATGCTACTAGTCAAGTTTCTATTGATGAGACAACCAACTCCTTCACGTGCTCTTTCTGACGGGGGTGCTCCACTGAGTATTAAAAAATGGTCATTTTCCAGAAACTGTGTGCTCTTACCTTTTCTTTTGGTCTCTGTGATCCCTAGTATGTCTATTTTAGCCTTACTAAATTCTTCTACAGATTCAGCCTCCTTGCCGTTGAGACCTCTTACGTTCCATGTTCCTATTGTCCATCCTTCAGGTATTCTGGTTTTTTGAGTTGTCGTTGTTTTCACACTTTTAATCTCATTGATTACAGTTGCTTTGTGTATTTGTAAGCGTTTCTCATCTTCCTTCTTTTTTACGTTTCCACATTGGTCTTTGTATAGTGCTTTACTACTATTCATGTCCTTGTTCATTGCCTGTTTCGTCATCGTTTTTCCATTGCCGTTTTTTATTAGTTTTTTGGTTTATCTATCTTATTTTCTTTATTATTCCATTTCCATTCTTCCTTATTTACCCACAATTTATTTGTGCCAATCTTTACGTCGTTGCCTTTATCTATCTCTTCTCGTGAAATCGTTCTAGGATCGTTTATTAGAAAAACTAATGCAAATACTAATACGTGATAATACTCACTTCAGACGATGTTGATCAAATTAGGTAAATTTTTCTTTAACATTATGGTTACAGATCGACGGATAAAACAAAAATTATTCAGGGTTTACTAGGAGTAAAGACTGATTTCAAGGATGCTGGAACTTTTTATAACGAAATATTAAGATGACCGATAACGAAGGTTTCTGTCATAAACTTCATTACACAGAACCAAATAAGCGTGCACAGATAAGTTTTAGTGGAACCATCAATCACTACGTTTCGATTGTAATAAATCATTAAGTTAGTAATAAACGATTTTGAATTGTTATACAGGGTGATATTACTCTTAGAACAATTTAAATATGTTTTTGTCCAAAAATATGATCATTATCCTCCATTTTAATGTGTTGCTTTGATTTTCCACTTGGTAGTTTTTAAATCTTGTCATACTTATTCTATAACTTATATTTTGTATCTTATACATATTACTTAGTAAAATAAGAGTAAGGAAAGAAAATGTTTGTAAAACAAAGTGCGTAGGTATTGAGGAGCTAAAATAAAAACATGACAGCTTCAATACCTATTCACAAAATGGTTAAAGAATTGAAAATTCTACAAGACGTGATCAACCCAATACATTATACGACACAGAAGAGACAATATTCATAGACATACAAAACAATAACTAAAAATGTTGAAAACATATATTAACCAGCTTTTTGACAACTTTAGACATAGAAACCGCCCTGAACGCACTTATAAAGATAAAGGTCCCGACATAACAAAGAAAGGAATTCTATACGCAATAAAAAAAGTCCTGGCATAAGAAAGGAAGAAATTCTATAAGCAATAAGTTCAGTGAAAACAGAAAAACGCCAGGCTCAGACAAACCACCAGCCCAAATCCATAAATTTATTAATCAAGAGCATATTTATGTATTGGTAAATTAATTTATCGGCATTTTTAAATAAGGAATTCTACTACAGGAATAGCTGGTACTAGCTTTGTAACTATACCGAAAAAACTATTGCTCGAACTACTACAATGAAACAAGGCAAAGTACGATTTATTTAGTCTGTATCAAAAAGTTAACGGATAAGGAAATTAAAGGAGAATATGAGCTATGGGGACTGAGGACTAAAGATAAATATGTGTAAGACTGAATACTTATGTATTGGAATCGCAGATTGCAGATTTAAACTTAAGTTTAGAAGAAGACACTATTAAGAGTTGTAAGACAATTAGGGTCAATGATAAGCCGAGGTGGTACTTGTATGAAAGATACAGAAATGAAAATAGCACAGGAAAATGCAAGCCATTAAAGCACTCCATGATATTACCCTATATGGAGCGGAAGTATGGCCAATGGCAATATCAATACGAAATAAAATAACAACAGTTACACTGGACATAATAGGCAGATGTTTACAAATCACCAGACCGGATAGAATAAGAACAGAGGAAATATGGAACAGTATGGAAGTTGTATTAAATTACAAAAAAGTCGTAAAACAGAGCCCTGCAACAATGGTACGGGTATGTTCAAATAATGCCAGAGCGCAGGTGGCCGAAAAGAATATTGGACTGGAACCCGCTGGGAAGAAAACGGAGAAGAGGACCTGCTACAAGATGGAAAACATACATAGGAAATGCTATGATAGAGAGAGACCTCAGATGGATGATTTGAAAAATATAATGCTGAGGACGAAAATGGCAAACTCATAAGGGGAAAACCGCAGAAGAAGAGCTGAAAAGGAAAAAATAGATGGTAGTGGGCAAGGATCGCTAGTCTAATGGCAATCAAGAAAGAATCACAGTAAATAGTATCACTATCGAGATAGTGACAACATATAAATAACTTGGTTCCTTTTTAAATGGCCAGTGGGACAAGACAGATATAGAATTTCCAGCGATATAGAAGAAAAGTTATATTACCCCAGTCCATGAAGGTGGTAAGAGACAAAATATTGAAAACTACCGAGTTTCTTTTGAAAGAATCGTAGCTTCAAAACTTGGTCCATTATTGAATTCTAGGTTAATGCCCGACCAACAAGGTTTTATTCCAGGACGTTCTATTGCTACCAATCATTTAGTTTTACAAGAATTTTTGTTGGATGCTTTTGAAGGGTATGACTAGGTTGATGTCATTTACACCGACTTATTGAAGGCATTCGATAGAGTTGATCATACTGTCCTAATCTCTAAAATTTATAATGCTATAAGGGTGAACATTTATCTTCTCTGGCTTTTAATTGTTTTGTAAATGATATATACATTGTTTTTATCATAGTAATATTCTTCCTATGCTGACGATTTAAAAATTTATAGAGTTATGAATTTGTGGAGAATGTGAAAAATGAAAATCAGCCAATGCGAAGAATCACTGATTTGCAAATTCCTCGATAGCGTAGACGAAGACGGCCAAGAAACTAAAAAAGAAGACTGCCTAAGTTATATGAAGAAATAATATAATGAAAAAAGGCTACATGAGATTTTCAAATTTCATGTCTCTCCTGTATATAATACTACATGGCTCATATACGAGTATTTTTTTAGTAGACCCTGAACGAATAAGTTTTGACTCGAGACAGGTGTCATAAGGTGTAAAGATCAATATTACAAATTGGTTACTAGACAATTTTTTGTCGGCATTATCGATCAATCGATATTTTTTATTTAGGAAAGGTGACACTGAACTTATTCAATGGCACTGGCGATTACGGTAAAACCCTATATATATATATATATATATATATATATATATATATATATATATATACAACAAAAGTGAAATAAAAAAAGATAGACAAGAAAACAAAAATAAATGACGAAGACAGGACAAAAAAATAAATAAAGAGTTGAAAATAAGCACATGTAACATAAGAACTATGTTCCATGAAAAAATGCTAGAAATAGAAAAAGAACTCAAAAAGTATAAAATAGATATTGCAGCACTTCAAGAATTACGCTGGGAGTAACAAGGACAGATTGATAAACAAGACTTAACAATGTTATATTCAGGAGGAAAGAAGCAAGCGCAAAAAGGAGTGGATTCATGATACTAAGAAACCTAAGAGAAAAAATTGTTAATATCAAGCGAATCGATAACAAGCCATTTAATATATCAGACGAAAAAGAAATATTTTATGATAGGGTCGAAGAGGAGAAAAAAAATTTCTAAAGAAGATGTCATATTTGTACTAGGAGACCTCAATGCCCAGATTGGAAAAGAGGACTTTTTACAACAAATTGCAGAAAAGCATACAATACACGAAAATACAAATGACAATGGGCAAGGACTATGTAACCTAGCAACAAGAACAAATTTGTTAATAAGCTCAACAAAATATCTCAATATCATAAGCCAACAGCCTCCTAAATTATACCCTTTTATTAAACTACAAAAACCGGATCACCCAATAAGACCTGTAGTTTCTTTTTATACAGCTTCATCATATAAACTTTCAAAAAAACTGTTAGAGTTTATTTTAGAACAAACTAAATTTTCAAAAGCTCCAGATTAATATCATTTGACGTCAAAAACTTTTTTCTAGTATTCCTCCTACAGAAACTTTTATTCTACTAAAAAACCTTTTAGACCAATATAGTACAAATCCAATCATTACATGATTGGAATTTTACCTATCTTCTTGAAATTTGCATAAACCAGGACTACTTTGAATTTAGTAATCAAATGTATACAAATAACCGTGCAGGACTTATAATGATATTTTTATGGAACATCTAGAGATAAAGATTTAAAAACATCCCATATTCAAACAGATTTTATATTGGTGGAGATACGTAGACGACGTACTGGTATATTTCACAGGAACTAACAGACAACTCGACCAATTTTTATCATATATTAATTCACTTCATAGTCATATTGAATTTACAATAGAAACAGAAAAAATCAATCCATAAATTTTTTATATTTAAAAATTATCAGACTTAAAAACAAACATGACTTCTCCATATTTCATAAACCTACCCATACTGATACGACTATACACAATTCAATATCCCATCCCACACAACATAAACTGGCAGCCTATCATAGTATGTTACATAGATTAACAGAAATTCCGATGTCAAAATACAACTTTGAGACAGAATTAAATATCATTAAGCAAATAGCGGTACACAATGGATACAACGAATAAACAATTAATAAAATTTTAAATAAAAAACTACAAAAGAAAGCCCTGAAATTAGTATTTTCACCACCAGAGAAAAACCCAGTACTTTCTGCTCGATTACATGCATAAGCAAAATATCAACAAAAATAGCCAAACACATAAAAAAGAAAGAAATAACACCAGCTTTCAGAACAAATAACAACTTAGGAAAATGTATTAAAAACATAAACAAGACAAAAACTTACATCGGTCAAACTGGTAGAAATTTTAATAAACGAATAGCAGAGCATAAAAGGTCTTTGAATAATAGAAAAACAGATTCTACATACGCACTTTACCTTCTAGATAATAATCATTCTTTACTGACGAGTTTAAAATTCTTCACATTCAAAATAAAGGTCTTAAGCTATCTTTGTTAGAATCTATGGAAATTAATAAATTAAAAAACACAGATATAATTCTGAATGACAACACATTCAGCACACACAACTTGAGACAAACAGTTCTACCCTCCTCAACCTATTTCATTAGAAACTATAAAGTGTAAACGCATGTCAATAATAGATCACTTGAAAAAAGGCAATCAGCCGAAACAGCTGTAGTGATAAGAGCTTATAATAAATTTTGTGGAAGTTTTAAAAACAAAGTTTTTAGTGTTTTATTCGTACAAACGAAGATAGTTTCATCTTCATCATTTTCATTTTCTAGATACGTTACGTCCCCCTTTATAATCTCGATCATCAAATACAACGAGAACCAATGTGCTTATTTGCCAAATATACAATTTTCTTTGATACGTAAATTTACTCGTGCTGTTAAATCAGCTAAAAAATTTTATTTATTAACTCGTCCTTTAAGTTAATTACATTTCTTTACATAAAGATTTCCGTAAATCACAAATCTTCAACGAATGTGAGTTTCCCGGACATCCACAATAACAATAAACAATATCTCACTAAAATCCCTGAATTTTATTACAGTCACAGTTCCATTTAAATTGTAAAATTCTTTAAACAACGCATCAAAATATATTCCGAAAATATCGTGACGAAATCGAAGTTGATTTTGATGATAATTATCTTGATATAAAAATATCCGTAAACAACTCTGAAACAGGTCTGATGAGTGGCTCTAGGACATTGTGCTAGGTCCTGTATACCTTGCATTTTCCGTTATGAATTGATTAGAATATAACAAGTTGGAAATTTGAACAGTGGCATGACTGGCTTTATTAGAAAAGTGATTTGATTGGTATTATATTAGATATCTACAGGTTTTAAAAGACTTTTATTTTTTGCAAGATTTGAACCAGGTAAAAAGCTATTTATTTATATAAACTATATGGATCAAGAAGAAGGAAACCTGGAAGACGAAATACACAGACACAGGGTTAAACACACAGACGCTCTTGAGAAAAGCAGAAGATAGAGACGAATTTGCAGTGGTTATACCCAACCTTCATTAGTGGAGACGGTACTAGAAGAAGAAGAAAATTAAAAAACCCGTTTCTAGTGGAAATTAAAAAACAGGGGCCAGCGACAAAAGCGATCGTATTTTTTCATTATTGCTACTAGGTTTTCCCACTAATGACCATTTCGACTCTAACAAGCACTTTAATTTTTGCTTTTGCCGATGTAATAACCAAGAACTATATATATTGCTGTGCTCTATTTTGAATTCTATTAATGATTGTGGATGTAATCTACTTTAATTAATTAATCAAGTAATTATCTAATTAATCAAAACAAATCAAAAATAAATAAATTGTATATCTCAGGGCTCAATCACACTATCAATACTTACTTTCTTTCGTTCCCACGTTTCCCAAAAAGTCCCTGTTCCTCGGCAATCTCATTTCCCTTGCTCTGCCTCGTACAGTATTCGTTCCGGCTTTCTCCTGATGCAGTATTCCAACCTTTTGAAACACTTAAAAATTACTGGATACTTTAGACTCAAGGAGTTGGTCTCTCGAATTGGTCTAATTCCTCGTTCCAACGATATGATACTTGTCACTTTTGACAATGTTACCAATGAAATAAGGGAAAGCTAGGGAAAAGCTAATTGTTGCTAATTAAAAGGGAAAAGCCTAAAATGGTGAAGCCAATATTAAAAATTATGTAAGATGTATGGTTAAATAGAATTTAAAATTAATTAATAATGATTTAAATAAAAAGGTTAAATAACCAGGAACGTAACCAATATAAAGAAAATATAAAATTTACTGGAAGCACTACAATAGAATAGGCTTGGCTAAAGCGAATGAGAGTTCTCAGAGAGGAGGTTGGCACGTTTGCTTGCCTGTAGTAACTTAAGGTTATATCAGATCAATCCTAAGATGATCTTGGGATGGGGCCAGGGTGAATTTAGAATTTCACTCCACTTTAGGATATATGTAGTTATATATTAACTGAAAATAAAAGTTGATAGGAAACAAATAAAAATCTGAAATGCTTTATACACTATATATTATAATCCTACTGTGATATCCCAACCCTATACTTATATATACTATAATTATTAAAATATATCCCCAAAATATATATTTACAAGAGAAACAGTTACTAAAAATATGACCCAAAAAAATATATATCTACAAAAGTTTGATCTAACAGTCCTCTAACAATGAGGAAAAAGGTAAGTTAATAATATTTAAATAACTTACATGGAGTAAATGGTAATTAAAATACTTATAAAATAATTAAATCCTTATACAATTACAAAGGGCAGGTTAAAAAAAATCTGAGGCTAGTCAGTTAAGATACCTGAACAATACATACATTAATTAGATATGTGAAAATACATACAAATGACCATCCAATTGGATAATATATCCTGACAACTTATTAAGTGTTATTGGTATTGTATTATAGGTTGCCTAGTTTGCGGCGCAAATTAGTAGCTATGGTAGGTAACGATCGTATCGTTACAACAAACCAACCGGCCATTTTCTTTCCTGTACACTACACTCACAAACTGGACTCTCCCTTTCGATCCAACCAAACAGACTGTCTTCCTTACTCATTTATTTTATCCTTTCAAAATCATTCCCCCTCATGAGTTAATTTTACAACCAATCAAAACAAATTTTAGTCATGACATATTTTCCACAAAACTATTTTCTCTTTCTTAAACATGCCATAATGGATTTCCAAAAAAAATAATATTAAAATAATTTAATTCTATTTTCTACACTAATCATGTTTTAATCTATCTTTACAAAGCGTAATACACGGGTATATTTTAACTATCTATAATGTACCCAATATCCGCATTTCTTGAAAAACTAAATAACCTATTCTTATATTAAGTAAAATTATCCATTGTCCTTTCATTTTGATAAACCGTTTGAAAAACACTTTCTTATTCCAGCTCCCTAATCGTTTAATAGAAAAGTGCATCTAGTACAACATACCACTGGTTCTTGCATTTGTCGATTACGAGAAGGCTTTTGATTCTGTAGAGTTTGAAACAATACTGGAAGCCCTAAATCCAAGCCGAATAGATTACAGGTACACGACACTAATCAAAAACATCTACGAGATCGCTACATCAAGTATACGACTACACGAAGACACAGAAAAATTCAGCTTAGGTCGAGGAGTTAGACAAGGAGACAATATTTCACCAAAATTGTTCACGGCAGCTCTAGATTCAATATTTAAGAGCACTCAATGGCAAGATATGGGCATCAATATAGAGGGAGAAGGATTAAACCACCTAAGATTTGCAGATGATGTTGTATTAATCGCAGATAATTTACAAGATACAGTTTCTATGATGCATTCGCTTAAAAGTCTGTCTGAAAGAGCAGGATTAAAGATAAACTTTGAGAAAACTAAACTTATAACAAATCTCGTAATGAGTGGAAATATAACTATTGACAATAATAACATACAACAAACAGACAATTACAAATATCTGGAACACGAAATCAAAATAAGCAGAGACAATCAAACACATGAAATACAGAGGCGAATAAGCCTAACTTGGGCAGCATTTGGCAAATTAAGCCATATTCTAAAAAGTTCAATTCCCATGTGTCTCAAGCAAAAGGTTTATAAACCAATGTGTTTTACCTGTACAAACTTATGGAGCGGAGACTTTAACACTCACGCAAAAATCTGCGAATAAACTCAGAGTTACGCAACGAGCCATGGAACGTGCAATGCTGAACGTGAGCCTTCGAGACCACATAACAAACCAACAAATTAGGCAAAGATCAGGAGTTCAAGACGTCATCGAAAGAACCACGTCGCTTAAGTGGAACTGGGCAGGGCACTTAGCCAGAGCACAAGATGGACAGTGGACAAGACGTATTATGGAATGGAGGCCCAGAAACTATAAAAGAAGCCGAGGACGACCACCGACTAGATGGACCGATGATATAAAACGTGTAGCGGGAAACTGGCTACAAGCGGCCCAGTGTAGAGAACACTGGAAAGAACTGAGGGGGGCCTATGTCCAGCAGTGGACGCGTTGGCTGATTGATGATGAATCGCTTATTTGGAATGCATTGTTCTTGTGGTTAGTACACAACTCCGAGAATCACTTTCTTAAAAACTAGATATAACTATTTTTACAAAATTTGTGTAATACTGGGTTTTCAAAATTTATATGCTCGTGGTTGAGAAATATGAAAATTGTTATTTTAAATTGAATTCTAAATATGAATATGGTCTTTTAATTTCTCATGTCCGCGGAGTAAAAACTGCTATTTGCTAAAGACTTTAATTCTCGATTGATTTGATAATATCGTTTTCTTTGTTTTCAGCTATACGAAATTTGGCTTTTCGATTCATCAATCCGATAGCAAGTCTTTTGCTGCAATCATAAACTTTTGCAAATATTTCTTATGTTACAAAGGTTTGTAACATATATCACATTTTGTATAAAATAAAAAAAAATAACTTAATTTACCTTCTTCGGCGCCTTTCGTTAACCATCTTCGGAATTTAAGTAAGTATTGAATACGACAGTTTCAGTAAATAATTCAATGAATATTTAATCACATTCGTACTTAGTCAAGCAATTTATCTTTATTTTTTTCATAAAATTTATGGAATTTAATAATCTTCTGGCGCCTACCGCGACGATTTTACATAATTTAATTCATTAAACAGGATTTGGGGATTCCTCGCCTTAACAAGAACTAAGATGCTGATTTGAAAGTGAAAATCACGTTTGCTTTTTATTTATTGTTGTTCTGAACTCTACCTGGAATCCGTTAAGCCTTTTATTTATATGATTTTTAACGAGATGACTAATGCAGATGAATCTAGGATGAAAATACTAGAAGTGTTTATATTTCTTATATCATTACGTATTATTCCCATGTTCAATATTTAACATTTTCGTCCATTGGAAGGTACTACTTTTTAATCCTTTCATTATTGTGGGGACATATATAGCTCAGCGGATTCTAAAAAATCTGTTGGCATTTGTTTGTCTCCAAAGCTCTTGTTATTTGAATTCATCCGTATTTTTAGGTATTCCTTACTTATTACTTCATCAATATCATCATTGGCTTTTACAACTCTTCGTGAGTTTTTGCCGCGTTTACTATTGCCATTCCATTGATTCCGATCCTGTGCTATTATTTCCCATGGCCTTACTTCCATCTTCTCCAGGTCTTCCCTGACTGCGTCTTTCCACCTTTTTCTAGGCCTTCCTGTCGATCTTCTACCATCTGGTCTTTCCCAAAACACATTGCTAATCAGTCTGTCGTCATCACTCTATTGGCTTTTATGTATCTTACGATGTTTCCTTTCCCGAAGAGAGTCTCTATTTCATTGTTGTATCTGCTCCTCCATTCATTTGTCACGCTGTCCCTGCAAGGACTATATATAATTCGCAGGATTTTGCGTTCCCATACTAATAGCTTATTGATTTTTTTCTTTCTCAATGTCCATGTTTCACTTCCATATGTCACTGCTGGTCGTATTGTGGTTTTGTACATTTGGATTTTGGCACGCCTTGAGAGCAGCTTTGACCTCATTAGATGTTGAATGGCAAAGAATGATTTATCCCCGCCAATATTCGTATTTCAACCTCTCGTTCTCCTGTGTTTTCACTGGTAATTGTTGCTCCTAGGTATTTGAATTCTTTGACCACCTCAAAAATTATGATCGTTTATGGTAATGTTATGTCTTATTCGCTGTCGTTCCTTTTTTGATACGACCATGTATTTAGTTTTTTTCTTCGTTTATTTTCAGGCCTACGCTTAGTGTTGCTTCTTCAAAGTTCGATACTATATCCTTAACTTCCAGTGTTGTCTGCGCTACTGCATCTACATCATCTGCAAATGCGAGAATAATCTTTGCTCCTCTGGCAGTTATGTCTGGTTTGACTCTGGTATAGATTTTTCGCATTGCGTATTCCAATGCTAGGTTAAATAGTAATGGGGACAGCGGGTCTCCCTGTCTGAGTCCGGTGCTTATGCCGAAAGCCTTTGAAGTTTTGCCTCCTATTCTAATTTTTGCAAAGGAATTGTTGACACACATTGGCGCAATCATGGTCAGCTTCTTTGGTACGCCTAACTCCATCATTGCACTCCACAGTTTTAAGCGATCTTATTACTTAGTAGTATGCAACCTACATTTCACGTCTATAACGTGCATCGACAACTTTAGTAAATAAAACAATTTTAGTAAAGAAAAAGTGATTGCTCTGTTTTTTTAACCCGTCATATATATAGTTTATTGGCTGATAACACAGGTTAGTGATACATATTGTTAATTTTTGATATTGCAAATATGCTAGAATATTAGCATTTCAATATCCGAAGAAACTGAATAAGAAATATCAGCTACTTGGGACGAAAATCAGATGTCAGGAATGTATAGAAAACCGGAAAATGTCAGCATTGCTCGCACGTCCGGTTTTAATAAAGTGGGTCAGGGAAGTGGGTAAATGTGTTTCGTCAGAAAGAGGAACGCTCGTTACTTTCTGTGGAATTATAACCGCCACCGGTATAACTATTCCACCATTATATTTATATCCGCGAGTAAGAACGAAAGATCATTATTTATATGGAAGTGTTCCTGGTGCAGTTGTGTATGCAACAAAATCAAGTTCGATGTCAACAGCCGTATTTATTAAATTATTGGAGCATATTCACAAACATATGCGTAGTACTCGTGAAAATCCTGTTCTCTTACTTGTTGATAACCACGAGACTCGTGTTTCACTTGATGCAATTAATTATTACAGAAAGCATGGAATAGTTATGCTTTCTTTTCCACCTCACTGCACACACAGGATACAGCCGCTGGACATTTTGACAGCCCAGCCACATTTGTTATCATTTACTCCTATTAATATAACAAAGACTTTCGAAAAAGCTGGAATCTGGCCAGTAAACAGTCTTAATTTTGACGATTCAGATTTTGCTGGAGTGCTCACCTATAGACCTTCCACAAGCTTACAAGTGGAAAATAACCCTGCATCAATAATACCTGCTGGGGATTGTGAAATAAATGCTATGACCAATTCAGCTCTTACTCAAATTCCCGAAATGCCTGTGAGGAGAGATGATAGTCTGGAATTTATTACGGACTTGGTGAAAGACGTGCTAATAAATGTTTTCAGCGAAGCTTCTGACCTAGGAGTAGCACAATCTTCTAAACATGCAAAATTAGTAGATATTCGACAATTTCCTACATTGCAACCAAAGCAAAATAGGCGTGGTAGAAAAAAGGGAAAGTAAGGCATATATACTAGTACACCAGAAAAGAATAGGGTAGAAGCTGAAGAGAAGGAAAGGAATGACAAACGAGTCAAAGTTGTAAAAAGAAAAATTAATAATAGTGAAAAATTAAAACCTGCACAAAAGAAGGCTAAAAAAGACCAAAGAAAAAATCATCTTACTCTAGTTCCTCAGAATCTGACGTATGCGCTACGATGTCTGGTTGCAATTCAGATTCTGATATAAATTCTTCTTCTTCTCGTGCCACTCCTAGCGGAGATTGGAAATCATCATGGCCACTGCGACTTTGTTAGCAGCGCGCCTGAAAAGTTCAATCGAACTACACCCAACCATTCACGTAGATTACGAAGCCACGATATTTTTCTTCTTCCACACTTCTTTTGCCCTTAATTTGCCCTGCATGATGTTTCTTAAAAGTTCGTACTTTTCACCTCTCACAATGTGCCCCAAGTATTCCATCTTTCTAGTTTTTATCTCATTTAGAATTTCGCATCTTTTGTCTAAAGTTTGGAGTACTTGCGTGTTAGTGACGCGGTCCATCCATGATATTTTGAGAATGCGCCTATAGCACCACATCTCGAAAGCTTCGATGTTTTTTATGGTCAACTGTTTTAGTGTCCAAGCCTCAACTCCATATAACAGGGTAGAAAAGACATAACACCGCAGCATTCTTATTCGTAACTTTATATTGATATCACGATTGCAAGAGTTTGCGCATTCTATTAAAGACTGATCTAGCGATTTCTATTCTTCATCTAATCTCTTTTGTTTGATCAGTATCGTCTGTGATCCAAGCACCTAGATATTTATAACAGGGCACACGCTCAATCGTTGTATTGTCTATTACAAGATTAGCTCTGATGTTCTTTGATTTCGTGATTACCATAAATTTAGTTTTTTTCAAATTAATTTTCAAGCCGTAACTGTTACAGTATATATTGAGACTTTGAACGAGATGTTGTAGTTCTACTAGCGTTTCCGTTAGATCTTCTTCCTCGAGTGTTTGTTCACAGATAGCTTCACTATACAGATTAAATAAAAGTGGCGATAAGATACATCCCTGTCGGACTCCTCGACGGATTTGAATTTCTTCTGTTAGTCTGCCCTCAACCTTGACATTTGCTGTTTGATTCCAATATAGATTGCATATAATTCGAATATCTCGGCTGTCTATATTTTTCTTTATTAGAACTTGTCTTAGTGGTTCATGTTGTACTTTGTCAAAGGCCTTTTCGAAATCAATAAAGCAGGCGTAAATTTCTTGGTTCATGTCTAAGCATCCCTGTGAGAGATGATATAAATGATGATATAGATGAGGTGATATAAATGTGCACAGTTAATAGGAGGCAATAAATGGTCTTTTAGATGATGAAGAGGTTCTTGTAGGCGACTTCGTTTTGCTAAAATTTGCAACAAAGAAAACGGTTGTTCACTTTGTGGGCCGTGTAGAAAAACTAATGGATGAGGAACTAACAATCAAATTTTTACGATATAAACTAAACAGTGGCTTTTATTATCCTACTGAAAATGATATTAGCATTATATCCAGAACCGATATTGTGGCAAAACTTCCTATACCTTTAGAAACCAAGGGAACATCTCGTCAAGCGTCTTACATAAAGTTCAATACCTCATTTTTCCCTTACAACATTAAATAACTTCTTTGTCAAATATGTTCATGTTATAACCAATAAATATCATTCATAAGTACTTTGTGTATTATATTATATTTTATTTATAAGGCTTAGACAAATGTTTATCTGAATGGTCCAATGTGTCCCACAGCTGTACAGATCTGCCCCATGGTGGAGTACAATTGGAAAAATACACTGTTGAAGAAAATTTGTATTTTTTCTGTTTGACTGGTTTATTCGTAGTTTCGTCGATAAATATTCAAAGACAACAGATAAATTATTAAAATATCGTGAAAATATCCTCTACTGAAAAATTATGTCCAAATCTACCCCACCCTTCCCTACTACTTACAGTTTTATTACCTTGGAAACCTAGCCCAGAAACCTTTTACAAACTCTTCATATTAAAAGAAAATACATTTAAAAGGGGTTTAATATACAGGGTATTCCATTAAAAAAACACAATTTTGGTTCATTCCTTTGTGCTGACCCTGTATAATTGAAAATAATTTTAAATTATAGATATTTTTGACATAAGATTTATTACAAACTTTTTTGTATATATTGCATGGTTTAGCCGTAATCAAAGACAGCTAGAAGTTTGGCTCACGTTGTATAAATGAGATCATCGATAAATCTTAGCTGGGGTAAAAGTATGTAAACAAAAACAAAAATAACCAGTTCGATAACTAAACTATTTAATGTACTCATTCTGTCTTATTGTTACAAAATCTATAGAACTCCTTTGTTGTTACAACTCTGTCGAAAAGTTAATATTACAAATATTTGTTAATGATATTTCACGGTTGAATTAGTTCCTAGTTTGCAATTATATCGCTCATTGACTTTCCGACAATAAATTCACAAGCGCCTGGCATTCACACAATAAGAGAACCACAATTTTTTACTGATCGGAACCACGCTACAGCCACTCCTAAACGGATTTATTACAAAATGCCTATATAAACAGATTTTTTATTAATTGTGATAAAAATTGTGCTATAATTGGGTCAAGAGATTTAAGATCTTCTGCTGTTAAGTCATCAACAACATCAACATCCGGAAGTTAAAAAGCAAGTGGGGGAATATATTAACAACCAAGTTAAACAACTAAAAGAAGAAAATAACATCCAACGAGAAATCAATCAATTCGAAGAAATAATTAAGAAAACTAAACAAGATCTGCTAAAACCAAACAAAGAAACAAAGAAGAAATCTTGGATGACTCCAGAAACCTTCACTTAATGGAACGCAGAAGGTTAATTAAAGGAAATAAAGATGAGTATAAAAAAATGCAGGCTTAAATTAGAAGAAAAATAAGAGAAGCTAAAGAAAAAGAAGCTGTAGAGAAATGTAAAGAAATAGAAAGACTACAAGCCAAGCATGACAATTTTAATGTACACAAAAAGGTAAAAGAAATAACGGGTACTTTTAAAAAGCGAACACAAATGAAACTCATAGACACCAATGGAAAATTAATCATTGACACCCAAGAGATGAAAGACAGATGGAGAATATATTTGGAGACACTTTTTCAAGATCAAAGAACGGATTATAGGCATCCATTTTCAGAGAGGATGACGGGCCCGGACATACTTAAATCCGAGGTAGAAGAAGCAATAAAACGGATGAAAAGCAGGAAAGCTGTAGGGCCTGATAATATCGAAGCTGAATTTTTAAAACTCTTGGAGGAAGAAGGAATAATTTGGATCACGGCTGTCTTCAATAAAATTTACAATACAGGAATCATCCCTGATAAATGGCTAGAATCAGAATTCATAGCGATACCTAAAAAACAGGGGGCTAAAAAGTGCGAAGAATATCGAACAATCAGCCTAATGAGCCACATGTTGAAACTGTTTCTTAGAGTCATCCATGGAAGAATTTATAAAAAGTGCGAGGAACAAATATCGAACAGACAGTTCGGCTTCATTAACGCAGTGGGTACCAGAGAGGCACTTTTTGGAGTACAGGTACTGATTCAAAGATGCAGGGACGTTAACTGCGACGTATACGCGTGCTTGATCGACTACGAAAAGGCATTTGACAGAGTTCCACATCAAAAGATGATAAAAATTTTAAAAGAGGCAGACCTGGATGACAAAGACCTCAGAATAATTTCAGAACTCTACTGGAATCAGACCGCATACATGAAAATTAACAGAGAAGAAACAGATCACATAAAAATACTACGTGGAGTTAGACAGGGATGTATCCTATCGCCGTTGATATTTAATATGTACTCAGAGAAAATTTTTAACGAGGCTCTCTACGGAATAGACGAAGGCATCCTTCTAAATGGTGAAAGAGTAAACAATGTTAGATATGCCGACGACACCATGGTGATAGCAGATAGTTTAGAGGGACTTCAGAGGCTAATGGACAGAATAAACGAGTACAGTCAACAGTACGGACTAAACATTAATACCCACAAAACGAAACAAATGATTATCAGCAAGGAGAATATAAATGGGGCTCATATATACATTAATGGGACGCAGATAGAGCGAGTAAAACAGTATTGTTACCTGGGAACTATTATTAACCAACAGTGGAGCAATTTACAGGAAATAAAGTGCCGCATAAGAAAGGCAAGAACGGTCTTTAACAAAATGAGCGCCATCTTCAAAAGTCACAACATATCCCTTGATACAAAAATGAGACATTTGAGATGCTATGTTTTCTCTGTGTTGTTGTACGGGGCGGAGGCATGGACGCTTACAGACGCCACTATTAAAAAACTTGAAGCATTTGAGATGTGGCTTTATAGAAGAATGCTGAGAATATCATGGACAGCAAGGATCACGAACAAGGAAGTTCTAGGAAAAATGAAGAAGGAACCAGAGATCGTGTTTACGATTAAACGCATAAAATTGCAATATCTGGGACACGTTATGAGAAATCAGCACCGTTACTCCCTGCTACAGTCTATATTGCAAGGTAAAGTCAAAGGTAAGCGAGGACCCGGTAGAAGGAGAATATGGCTGCGGAATTTAAGAACATGGTTTAAGAAAACCTCAACGGAGCTGTTTCGAGCCGCAGCGAGCAAGGTTATGATTGCCAATATGATTTCCAACATCCGAAACGGATAGGAACTAGAAGAAGAAGAAGCTGTTAAGTCAGACCTACCTCCAATTCTTGATTTTTATGTTTTAATACAAAAAGTAAAAATCCGAGGATTTCTATGTTCAAAACCATTTCTATTGACCCAAAAACTGAGTAGAACATTGAGCAGGTATTTTGAAGAATAAATACTTATTATTTACACATACTGTCACTCTCAGTGCAAAATCTTAAAATTTACCAGATGACTTATTCTCACCGGAGGGACCGCAGACGTTCGGATACAATTAGCGTCTCTTAGCAAAGACAATGACGTCGACTTTGCTAAGTATCAAGACAATTACTCTACACACACAAACACAGACACACACACTACATTAATAAACTTATCTTGATTGAGACTGACCGAATGACAATTGTCCAAGCCAAAACACACACACAAAAAAGACTTATTCTGGTCAACCTCAAAAAATGACTCCACATGCCAGCAAAGAACTAAAAGCAAGAATTGTAATGAAATTTCAAAGTAACTAGTATAGACCTGACAAGTGATCCTTAAACAATCAATTATTACAATTTATGAATTAACACAAATAATCAATTGTTTGTTTGTTTATTTTATTATTTGTCTGTCAGAATAAATATAATTTAATGTCAGACCAATCAAATGCACTGCTCAAAATGATCCAATCTTACTAAAAGTCGGATCAGTATTATTAGAAACCAGTTGTACATGTACAAAAACATGTTCTTTTTTCGCATTTTATATATAATGTCTCGAACTTCAAACTTACAACCCGCAGGAAGATCTTAAGTTTTAGGGTGTGGCTTAGGCTTGTATTGTGTGACCTCTAGTTCACTATTTAACACTTTTTTAAAACTCTTTTGAGTTTTGTCTCACTAATATACAATGCATCACAGACTCGTTTATGTGCGGCTTGAAATGGTCGCAAAGGGCCTCCATGGGTCTGTGTAGCAGTCAAATAAGGGTGCAATTTAAATATTACCTGATTTATATCTAAAATATGTCTCGCCAATTAATTGCTATTTATAACTGGGAATAAGCCACAATTAAAGATAAAAATACATTTATTGACGTTTCAATTTCCAATTCGGAAATCGTTCTCAAAATACAAATAGTAAATTAAACAAATTTTGTTTTTTGTTACATAGTGAAAAAATTCTTCTGATAATTTAATTTTATCTGACTCATTTATATTGACAATTCAGACATACATTATGCATTTTATAGTAGACGACTTTAAAATGATATTGCCAATATTGTTGAGTTGCGCTCCTGGGACGACTTTACTTATAAGATAGTTCATTCGATTACATGAAATCAACTTTAACTTGAGAATATCCGTCAGAAAAAATCATAGCATGTAATTCGTCTTTAAAAAGACAAACACATGACATGATGACAGTAAAATTCTCCTGTTAGTGATTCCATAGTAAATTATGAGGGAAAAACCAGGAAAAAAAAAAAAAAACCTCATAATACTATCCCGACATTGTAAGTATTTGTTCGTGAATTTAGTTTACCTTCAACAAACATCAAAATTCTGATTTTATGTAACGTTATTTAAAAAACATAAATGATGTATCCTCTATATGTTACTGACTTACTAATACTGGTATTTTCTTATTAATAACTTCCTCTTTCAATATTGGTAACCAGATCCTACTACATTCTGCCGAGGAATTTGCGACACAATTGGCCTCATTTAGCATAATTAGAGCCGCTTCTTTGATTTTTCTTTTTTTACCATCCGTTTCTTTTAGGACTATATTTGAATTATTCCATTGAACTCTATGTTCATTATCCCATGCGTGTTTACATATTTGAGATCTATCAAATTCTCTATTTTTAATATAAGATTGATGTTCACTTATTCTAACATTTAATGGCCTTGATGATTCACCTAAATAAAACTGATCGCATAAATAAAGCTTCAGAACAATATGTCTCGCCATTTTCGATGTCAATACAAGTACTACTATAACAAACTTATTAGGAGACCATTAATTTGCAATATGTTTGGGAGTATCGCTAAAGTAAGGTATCAGTTACCAATATCAATATCAACCACGTTATCAATATCTACGCTTAAACCGTTATTACTTGACATTCTGGAGGATAATCCAGATGAATTAGACAACTTGGAAATAACGTTTCAACAAGATGGTGCTCCTGCACACCATAATGGTGCAGTAAGACGTTACCTAGATGGGGAATATCGTTGTAGATGGATTTGACGACAAGGTACAACAGAATGGCCAGCTTGATCACCGTACCTCACACCATTAGATTTTTTTCTGTGAGGATATTTGAAATCTAAAGTTTACGCTACGTCACCCGAAAATATTGACATTTTGAAACAACGAATTGTTGAAGAATGTAGGGATATTTCCCCCGACACATTTGAACGAGTATGGCAAGAATTTAGAAATAGCATTGCACTGTCAGGAAGTAGATAGAGCACATTTTCAACACTTACTATAAGAACTGGTTGTTCTTATGAACTGGTTGTTCTTACTGGTTGAAATATTTATTAATTAAATGAGAAGCTACAATTTTAGTATTTATTTAGTCATCAAAATGAGGTTAAACTCAAAACAATTTTTTTATGACTGAATAGGTATTTTCAATATCATTTATACGCGTTATCACTTGCCATAAGTCCCATTTAAAATTATCTCTCACAGTGGCGTTGTAACGCCATCTGTTACTATTACGTCACCTGTTATGACTATTTGAGAAGCCTCCTGTTTATTACCTTCCTCTGTTTATTACCTCCCTACAGATTTCACTATTATAACAAAAACCGTTCAAAAGATACGAGGGGTGAACAGACTTTTAACTAGCACTGGATAAGCAGATAAAATTTAAAAATATTGAACAAGTGGACAAAATTAAGTAATTAGGAATCTAGATAACTGAAGATTTAAATCCTAAAATCAGAATTTAGATCAAGAATAGAGCCATCAAGAGCAGATTTTTTGAAGATGGGGAAATTTCTAAGTAACCAAAGTCTCAATCTGCAAATCCGATATCGCATGATAAAATGTTATATCCACCCTATTCATCTTTGTGGTGCCGAAGCTTGGACTCTTAAGGTTGACTTGAAGAGAAAGCTGGAAGCTTTTGGGATGTGGCTTTTTAGAAGAATTTTGAAAATACTGCGGACCGATTGTATTACGAATGAAATGGTGATGCACAGTATGAGAAGAGACAGAGAACTTTTGACCACCATTTGGGCACATGGGAGTTGTTGCAGATAATTATGAAGGGTAAAATCGAAGGAAAAAGGGCCTGGTAGACGACAAATATCCTGATTAATGGAGTAGGCACTAAGAGAAGAAGAAGAAGACTTCTTAAGCTGCACAGTAGAGTGGACCATTGGCTATCGAGTGTCTAGCAATAATCCAAAAATGTCGCAAATTTGTGAAATATAAATTAGATTGTTAAATTAATAAACTGGGAAAAACATTAAAAAGCACTTACCTTAGACTGAGTGGCATCCATCACTTCTATAAACGTTTCCACAAATCCAGGAAATCAGATCACAAAAACTTTGCACCAATAACTTAAAGCGATATTCGTCAGGACACGCCGGTTACTGAAAAAAGTAATGTCGAAACCTCCCGCATTCAACGAAAACAATAGAAGGATCAATTGGTCAATCGCATCGAAAAAATAGAGTCGAGGCTACTTGCACTATGTGACATCTTTTTTTAATTGCTTTTTATCTCTTATCACCCATTGGTATGCAACGGTTAGTATGTAGGTATTACAAAAGATTAAGTAAGGTTATGTATTTTTATGGAATTTTAAAGTGGTATTGACCCGGTGGTATTGGCATTGGGTTGATGACTTTTTCGTTAAATTTGCATTTTAATTGTGATTGGGATGTTGAATTTTGACCATTTCTAAGTTGTAATTAATGTATTTAAATTTTTTCTATTTTTAATTTATAGTAAAAGATATTACAGTTTAGCCAGCTTTCATTCGATCAACTTTTTTTTCATTTATTTCTTTTGCTTCCTTTACCATCTCTATTCCTATGTTCTATATGACATTTGAACACGTAGACCAAAAACTGTTATTAATTAAAATAAAACTGCAGATTTAATGCAGAGTTTCGTTAAAGATCCACATACATCCTCATGAATCGCTGGACAAATACATATAGGTCATTCTTCAGGCTTGCGTGTATTAAACAAGACTTCAGTTGAATGCTACAAAATCCAGTTGTTACAAGAATTAAATAAAGATTACTACAGTCGTAGATTACAGTTTAGTGAGGTAATGATGAACAAAATTGTCGAGAAACTGGCCAGAACTTCGTTAACAAGATATGTTTTTCCGACGAAACATTACACTTTATGGAAATATAAATCGCCGAAGTTTAAGGTATTAAAGTGAGGTAAATAAAGGTAAAGGTAAACTAAAAAGGGTATTCTACTAAATGGTTACCGGCTAAACAACATCAGATATGCAGATGACACCATAGTATTTACGGACTACAACTTTACTCAGCTGATCGGGTTATTTTTTATTGAGGAAAATTGAACAACCGATAATTAAAAAATGCTTATTAAATGCTACACCTACCCTGAAAAACAAGATTGGAGTGAATTTTAATAATATATGGTTTCAATTCAGGAGTTATCACCTTGACAACTCCTGAATAATAACGAAAGAAATACAGTGGAGGTTACCGAACTGAACAAAACCATAAGAAAACAGATAAAGGAAGATTTAAAGAAATACCAAGAAGATCGCATTAAGAAAATCATAGAGAAGAACAAAAGTTTAAAAACAATGAAGACAAATATAGGAAAAAGAAAACTAATCATGCTTAAAGCTGAGAACAATGAAGAAAGAGATCTAGGAGAAATATTAAAAATCACAGAAAGATATTACACAGATCTATACAGTTCTAAAAATGACCCACCACTATCATCTAAACATAATCTCTCGAGGAAAATACAAAATGTTGGCTCAGAGGTATTACCAGAAATAACTGAAGATGAAATCGAAAAATCCATAAATGACATGAAAAGAAATTAAGCGGCCGGTGAGGACAAAATACTGGCGGAACTGCTAAAAGAAGAAGACACGATAAAAAAAAATGCTAAAAATACTGTTCAACAAATGTCTGTTTGAAGGTAAAATACCTAAACAATGGAGAAATGCCAACACAATCTTAATACATAAGCAAGGAGACCGAACAGACCTATTTCTACATCTACCGTCCTATTTCCTTTTTGTCACAACTATATAAAACCTTCACAAGAATAATAAACAACCAACTAACCTATATACTTGATAACTACCAACCAGTGGAACAGGCCGGATTCAGGAAAGGATACAGCACAATCGACCATCTACATGCGCTTAAAATCTTAATTGAGAAAACCAATGAATACAACCTTCCGCTGTACTTAGCATTCGTAGATTATGAAAAGGCTTCCGACAGCATTGAACACTGGGCGGTTGAAGAAGCTCTGGTCAATAGTAGAATAGATTCAAGATACCGACAATTGATACATGATATTTACCAAAACGCAACCATGACCGTAATTCTGGACGACAAATTAATAACGGATAATATAAAAGTTAAACGAGGAGTCCGACAAGCCGATATAATTTCACCTAACCTGTTTACCTTGACTCTCGAAGAAATAATAAAATCATCAGATTGGGAAAACAGAGGAATATATATTAACGGAAAATACCTAAATCACCTTAGATCTGCGGATAATATACTCCTGATCTCCTCGGAACGACAAGAACTGGAATTAATGCTTAATGAACTTCATGAAAAATCACTGCAAAAAGGCCTAAAAATTAACTTCAACAAAACAAAAGTAATGACAAACACGGAAGACCAAGAGGCAATAAAAATAAAAACAGAAAAAATTAAACAGGTAAATGAGTATATCTATCTAGGACAAGCAATCAGAGCTAACAGAGAAAATCAAACAGCCGAAATATCGAGACGAGTAAGAATGGGCAGCGTTCGGCAAACTTTCTTACGTTCTAAAAAATCAAACAATCCCTCTATACTTACGAAGCAAGGTATATAACTCCTGTATAATACCGGTGCTCATCTACGGAGCACAGACATGGACATTTACACAGGCCAATTTGGATATGATAAGGAAGGCACAAAGAGCGATGGAGAGACAAATGTTGGGTATATCACTTAAAGATAGAAAACGTAACCAGTGGATCAGAACCAGAACAAAGACAGTAGACGCGATAGAACAAGCAGCAAAACTGAAATGGAAATGGGCTGGACACAATGAACGTCTCCAAGACGGACGATGGAACAATGCCATCGGAAAGTGGCGTCCATACAATGCAAAGAGATCAAGAGGCAGACCACAGATGAGGTGGAAAGATGACATCAGGAAACAAGGAGGTCCCACATGGCAGAGAACAGCTCAAGATAGGGAAAGATCGAGAGAACTGGGGGAGACCTATATCCAACAATGGAAGGATAGAGAATAGGTTCAAAAAAAAATGGTTTTAATAAAACGGCGCTCCAGCTCATTTTGATATTAATGGTAGGCATTATTTAGATAAGATATTTCTAGGACGATGGATTGGTAGATTAGTGTAATGACTATATTTTGATCAAATAAAAGGCAGATCTCGAGCAGAATTTTATTAATTAAATCTTGTCCAAGTACTTTCGTTTTCTAAAGCAACATCAGGGGCATTTCGTCAGTTTTGGGCTATCCAACAAGCGCAGAATGTAATAAACATAACATTAAATATAAAATTGTACAAATACCACACTAAACGAGGACAAACAGTTTAAAATTATTTAAAATTAGTCGAAGCTACATTCTTGTCGGCAACAGGAGAGTATCCTCTCCTCAAAGTTTTCCTCAAAGTGTCCATCTCATTATAATTTTTTATTTCTCTGTTAGTAGTTCCCAGTCCTTGTTTTTGCTTATTGTAAATTTTTGTCTAAATGACTGTGTGCTTTCTTTTATTCTTTTATATAATTTTCTGCTCTCATGTCTGTTGTTATGTTCTAGGATTACCTGTACTTGTTTTTTCAAAGCCTCTCTTTTTTTTTCTTCTGCATATTCTAGTCGCTTGTGTTCTCTTTTCGTTATAAATTTCTCTGCTATTTCTTGTGTTTCTTTTGCAAAGAAATTACTTCACATTGAAGTTGGTTTTAATATCTCGAAAACAATTCAACATATACAGATTTTTTTTGTATTAGCTGTATTTTGTTAATGGTAAATCGATATTATCAAAGAATGTTCGTTTCTACAAAAGTCTCTGTTCAGTTTAAAAAGAAAAAAAAGCATATTAAATTTTTTTTCCAGAAGTGTAAATATATGTATGATACCTTTGTTAGTCTTTAATAATTTTATTTAGCATTCAATTGAATTAGTTTTCTTTAGTAATTATAAAACTTTCTGATCTTAATTTTTATTCTTTGTTCCCATTTTTGTTTTAGTATTCAACAACAATAACCTCATATTTATATTTTTATCTATACTTCTGCAGTAAACCCAGCTATTTCTGATTCTTTATTGTTTCCAGATAGTTTCCTTCTTCGAGCATCTAATTATACAACAAATTTCTTAATTTCTTCTCGAAGATTGCTTAATGGTCGCACACAACATGTGCAATTAACGACTACATTGTGATTGAATAAAATGCAAATGATGAAGAAGAATCTCTGGTAATTACGCCAAAAATAAACAAAGTGCATTGTTCCTGGGATCGTACAAGGCTGGCCATTTTCCAAATCCAAGGTTAATAGTCCTGGAATTAAGCGCATGCAAATTCGACGTGCCGTAATTATACAGGAATTACACGTTGGGTTATTACATTATTATTTTGCTACACAGTGGCGGAACAAGTAAAATGTTAGGTCTAGACACAAAGACAGCCTGTAAAATAGATGGATATATATTTTACTAGAGAAGTTAATAAGATATTACAACAGTGTGACTAAAACTTACAAATAGAAAGATCGTGAGGGCACGTCAAAAAAATCAATAGAAGAAGCAAGTAAGACAAGGATCTCAAGAGTCAACCAAAATGAGAGCAAAATAAAAAGGATTTTTTGATGACGAATGCCAAACAATAGCAAAAGAAAGAAATGAAATACAACAGCAGCTATTATTGGACAATACTGAAAACAGTACAGCAAAGACCAGTACAAACAAAAGGAAAAGTATACAAAAATGAGAGAGAAGATATGCAAAAAGAAGAAATTCAATACGAGAAAAAACTTGAAAGAGAAGAAATTTTACAAAAAGGGAGAAGTGAAGTCATTTTATCAGATCAAAAATATGGGAACAAGTTATCAAAATTACTGTCGGTATATGAAAGCCAAGGATAGAACGCTAATTAGTGAACCTTAATAAATACTGACGACAAAATGGAAAGGACATTTCGAAGAACTATTAGATGGAGGAGTGAAGGAGGAATCGTGTATCAACTGTAGACGAAGTAATTGTGAGGCAACCCACAGAAGAAAGGGTCCAAAGGAATCATCCAGGAAATGAAAAATAATAAAAGTGCGGTAATAAGCGAAATTTGCATGGAAATGATCAAATCAGCAGGAGAGAAATGACAGAATTTATGAACTGTTAAAAGAAATTTGGAATAACGAAAAATCTCCAAGTAATTGGAATAATGCCCAAATATGTCCACTATACAAGACGAGTGCCACACCTATTGAGATTTAACAACTATAGGGGCATAACACTACTAGAAACCACGTCCAAGATACTGGGACAAATATTAAAAAATACACCAAATGAGCGGACAGAAACCATCCTCCAACTCCAAGAATACCAAGCCGGATTTACTAACAGATTGACAATTCCATGAAATACATGAAATAGTATTTATGCCCACGAAGCTCCATTTAAGTTTGGCAATTTTTGTTGTTATGTCTTCGATTTTTTTTTTTATCTTAACCAGTCATATACCTAACATTGCTCTTTCCATTGTTCTTTCTGTTGTGGCTAGTTTATTCATGTTTGCCTTGGTTAGGGTCCAGGTTTGACATCCATATGTCATGATAGGAAGAATGCATTGGTTGAACACTTTGCTCCTCAAGTATTGGGGTATTTTGCGATTCTTAAGTATCCAACTAAGTTTTCCAAATTTTGTCCATGCTAGTCTTGCTCTTCTAGTAATTTCCGCACTTTGGTTCTCTTTGTCAAGTTTCGGGATTTGACCTAGGTAGATATATTTCTGGATTTGTTCTATCTCACTGCCGTTTATAGTTATATGTCTGAGGTCTTCTGTGTTTGTCATTATTTTTGTTTTTTTCATATTCATTTGTAGGCCGACTTATTGGGAACTGGCTGCTAGTTCCCCCAACATAATTTGCAGTTCCTCGAATGTGCTCGCTATAATCACTATGTCGTCAGCGAATCTGAGGTGGTTTAACTTGTTGCCATTAACGTTAATGCCATAGGTTGACCAATTTGTAGTTTTCAAGACGTCTTCTAGGCCTACGTTGAAAAGCTTTGGCTATATTACTTCTCCTTGTCTCACTCCTCTCTTAATGGGGATGGGATTTGTATTTTTGTCTAGTTATACTATCATAATTGCATTTTCACATATATCATGTATTAGTTGCCTATATCTCGAATCTATTCTACAATTATTAATAGCTTGTTCTATGGCCCACATCTCGATTCTATCAATCGCCTTTTCATAGTCGACGAAGGCAAGAAATACGGGTAGTTGGTATTCATTTGCCTTCTCTATCAATGTTCTCATTGTCAGCAGATGGTCTGATGTACTTTATATTTGGTAGTACTTCTGATCCCACGTTTTTTATTTTTCTAATAAAAACAATGAACAAGCATAATTGCTTATTAAGAGGAAGAAGAAAAAGAAGAAAAAAAATTAGAGAGATGAAAATAGCGTAAAATAAATCATCAAACTGTAGACAGTATAGTCCAACCACGCTAAAGATAGTGACAACCTTTCATAAAGGTATCAATCGATCAAGCACCAGCAAAATAGCTTACAGTAAGAAAAAGAAGGAGTAGAAGATGACTACAGTCAGAGCTTGTTGCGTTCTGTCACGGATTGTGTCATTAAATATGCCGTTGGCTAAGATGATCAGGTCATCCACACAGGACATGTCTGGCATTGCTGATTTTAACTATCAGCCCATATATGACCATATTCCACAAGAGACGGGATAAATACTTGTGCTGACTCTGTACTCCCCAGTAACGTTACGTATATCGCTTGTTTCGTCTATTCCTTGTAAATTCCTTGTGATTGTTTCGTAAAGGGTATTTTCGAATGGTTCCTCTATATCGAGAAATGCACCCAACATCACCTTTTGGTGTTCCATCCTCTGCATAACAGTCCTAAGCTAGCCTGCAGTATCATACATAATTTTGTATGCAACATTCTGTTAGTTCGTCTTTCTTTGGTATATGGTCGAACCACGGAATCTCCGGTAAGCTAACCAGGTTTAGAATATTTTTATAGCTTACATAGCTCTAGTATTTGACCATATCTAGAATTTTAGGAAGGAGACTCGTAAGATTTTCCTCCTCTTCTCTATATGTTAGTGCCATTAACTGTGGTAATGCTGTTGACGTAGAAATCATGTGTTAATCAATTTCATCGTAGCTACTCCGCTGAACAAATAAAAATAAATTGCCCAAAAACTTACATCGGTCAAACTGGTAGAAACTTTGATAAACGAATAACAGAACATAAAAGGGCTTTCAAGAATAGAAAAACAGATTCGACATACGCAATTCACCTTCTAGATCATAATCATTCTTTTAATGACAAATTTAAAATTCTTCACATTCAAAATAAAGGCCTTAAGCTATCTTTGTTAGAATCTATGGAAATCAACAAATTAAAAAACACAGATATAATTCTGAATGACCAACTGGAGACAAACAGTTCTCCCCTCCTTAACCTATTTCATTAGAGACTATAAATGTGTAAACCCAAGCCAAAAATAGATCACTTGAGAAAGGCAATCAGCCGAAACAGCTGTAGTGATAAGATTTAAAATAAATTTTGTGGAAGTTTGAAAACAAAGTTTTCAGTGTTTTATTGTTACATAAAATGAATTTCCATCAAGTAACGGTCGAATCCATCAATTATTTAAAAATAAATTATTTTACGAACGTATCTCGAAACATTTATATCTCGTAAATTAAAAAAAAGTTCTCCTTAAAGATAAAAAACTTCCCCGCTCCTGCAGAAACTAAAAGAATTCTATCAACAAAGATCAATAATATCTATAATCAATCGCTCCAGTATGCGGATGCTCTTTCTATCACAATTATCGCCTAACAAAGCTTGTAATTTACCGCAAACGGTTTTATTTCCACAACTGGTATTTTAGCTATTATTCATCCGATTGATACACTTATTGAACAATGTCGTGTCGCGTCGGATTTGACCATACACACCTCACTTTGTGTCGTTTATTTATCGTATAAATATTTCTTAAGAACGAAATATTATGAAATATACCTGAACGATTATGCAAAGCTTCAAACAATAGTCTGCATGTGTATTTGTTTCATTATAACAGTTACGGAACTTTATAAATGGCTAATATTTGTTTATTGGAAGTAGGAAGGTGTTTAAATATTAGTAAGAATGTTGTATCACACACTAGGTACTACTTGGCAAATGTCACTTTGTCTCAAAAAGATGCGCAAAGAACAGCGATTGTGCTAGGAGTGAGCAAGATAGTAGTTACTGTAAAGTAAAATTCATGTAAAAATTAATAATTATGTAAAAATTTATCAAAAGTCTTTATAAAAGGTATATAATTAAAAAAACCAATCGGGCTATATCATAAAGACAAAACGTTTTCGGAATCCATATTCCATCATCAGTGTCCTAAAAAGTATATAACCACTTTAATTAAAAAGAACGTGAAATTTAAATTTTGACCTTGACCTTAAACCTAAGAACGTTCCAATATAAGAAAGGTCTCCAATATAAAATCTAACCCAAAAAATCCAGCTCTTCGTCATGCTATTGCTAACAGGTTGCAGGAAGTCTATCAAAAAAAAATAGGGGTCCTGTACCTTTCTATGAACGAGCTAATAGATACTCATTTGATTTTAGCATATAACTACCTTCCATTTACTCAAGTTAGTCATTCAGAATTATATCTGTGTTTTTTAATTTGTTGATTTCCATAGATTCTAACAAAGATAGCTTAAGGCCTTTATTTTGGATGTGAAGAATTTTAAATTCGTCATTAAAAAAATGATTATGATCTAGAAGGTGAAGTGCGTATGTAGAATCTGTTTTTCTATTATTGAAAGCCCTTTTATGTTCTGCTATTCGTTTAATAAAACTTCTACCCGTTTGACCGACGTAAGTTTTTGGGTAGTCGCTACATTTAAGTTTGTACACACCACTGTGTAAGTGTTTTTTATTTTGGCGTTTGTTATTTTTAATATAAGTTGTTATTTGTTCTGAAAGCTGGTGTTATTCCTTTCTTTTTTATGTTTGGCTATTTGTGTTGATAGTTTGCCTATATATGAAATTGAGCAGAAGGCACTGGGTTTTTTCTTTGGCGGTGGAAATACTAATTTCACGGCTTTTTTGTTGTGTTATTGATTTGACATTTTATTAATTGTTTGTTCGTTGTATCCATTGTTTACTGCTATTTGCTTCTTCTTCTTTAAGTTCCATCTTCTATCGAAGGTTGGAAATCATCATGGCTATGCGGACTCTGTTGACTGCCGCTCTAAAAAGTTCTGCACTACTGCATTCAAACCATTCCCTTAAGTTCTTAAGCCAGGATATTCTTCGTCTTCCCACATTTCGCTTTCCTCGGATTTTGCCCTGCATAATAAGTTGTAATAATGCATATTTTTGCCCTCTCATCACATGTCCCAAGTACTCAAGTTTTCGTCTTTTAATTGTTAATATTATTTCCGCCTGATTTCCTATCCTTCTAATTACTTCCATGTTTGACATTCTTTGAATCCATGATATTCGTAGGATTCTTCTGTAACACCAAAATTCAAAGGCGGCCAGCTTATTCAGATGAACTTGTTTGAGTGTCCAAGCTTCCAGACCATAAAGAAGAGTAGAGAACACGTAACATCGAAGCATTCGAAGCTATTTGCTTAATGATATTTAATTCTGTCTTAAAGTTGTATTTTGACATCGGAATTTCTGTTAATCTATATAACATACTATGATAGGCTGCCAGTTTATGTTGTGTGGGATGGGATGATGAATTGTGTATAGAAGTGTCAGTATGGGTAGGTTTATGAAATATGGAGAAGTCATGTTTGTTTTTAAGTCTGATAATTTTTAAATCTAAAAACTTTATGTGTTAATTTGTGTGAATTAATATATGATAAAAATCTTTGTCTCTAGATGATCCATAAAAATAAACAAACCTAACTGCTCATAAATTAATGACACTCTGCCCACATATGTATGTACGCCCATTTTTAATTGTTTAAAAATAATTTGTCAGTCATGTCGATAAGATATATAACGGTGTTTAAACATATAGAGGTATTTTTTGTGTTTAATACATTAAAACAATAATTTTCGGTCTAATAATCTTTTTAGAATGTTAATCGCTTCAGTTAGAGGCCAACAAGATTGCAATTCCACAATATTCTGTTCTTTCTCTTGAAAACTTGATTTAATTAATACCCAAGAAGTTTTAGAGGCTTATATTACATCTACAAGACATTCAAATATAGCAAGAGTTATTATAGTGAGAATAATGAAGATATTATAAAGAGGTTGATGTATGTAGACAAAAGATTTAAATAAATTTCTGGTTGTAGATCTTTATTAAATCGAAGTTGCCACGTTGCCCGATTTTTGTAATTTTTTACTACTTACAATGATTTACGACTTAAAATTTATCACTTCCATTGACCGGTCGCTGTGGAATTTCCATATGTAGAGCCTAATCTTCAAAACCTATAACATGAAATTTCGATGTTGAGTTTTGACAACAAATATGAGGCAACATTATTTGAAATATACCTAAAACGCTGAATGTAAACTTTCACATTACAAACGACCTTACGTCACAGGAAATGTTTCCACGAAGACGGTATTGGGTGATAATTTCTAGCTGAAGATATGTTTTACGTTGCCTCACCGTATAATATAGACTGTCCTTATATTCTGCTATAATTTGCTTTGTTAAGTGACTCAATATCCTGTTTATGATCCACGTAAAACACTTTATAGCTCACACAGAGTAAGAATATGCCTCTGTAGTTTTTGTAGCCGAGGTTGTCACCCTTTTTTCCCTACTATTCTCCAGTCTCCTGGAATTTCTTATGTGTTTCACACGTCTGTTATTAGTTTATGAAATCTATCTGTCGGTGTGTGTCCTTTAATATCAGCTGGTATGTTCTCAATACTTTATTATTCTTCACTGCTTTAGCGGTATCCATTATTTCCTGTCTTGTGGGTGAACATGTTAATTCGTTACTCTAGTTCTGATCTTCTGCTATCTGTATTTGTATGTATTAGCTCTGTTAATAGATCCTTGAAATAGTTTTTCGAGCCTGCTTTTATTGCTGCATCATCACTGATAATTTTTTCTTCACTATTTCTAAAAAGATTAATGCGTGTTTTATATTCCTGTCCGAGTGGTTTCATGAGTGTATATGCTCTTCTAGTGTTAATCTGATTAAAATCTTCCTTCATTTTTAGTATTTGGTCGTTGTTTGGGAAAGTATGTATTATTTTGTTTCATATTTTTACATTTAATATTTTTCTGTTACGGTACTGTAATGTGATCTAATTCAATTACCGTGACAATTAACAAATTATCGCCACTCAAAGTCGCAATACAATAGAGTGATTTATTGATGTATCCTCTTGGTACGGACCACCACGGAACGGTTAGAGGGTTTCTTAGTTCTGACTTTCTCAACGTCCTGACACTTCAAGTGAAGACCGCGAACGACACGGACCTAGTTTGAACGGTTCTCGTGCTATAGCCTCGGCGTCCCGGGCGTCGGTACCGCGACCAAGTCTACATTCTTTGTACAGACAACAATAATAAGTAAGACCAGTTAATTTCGTAATTCATTTACAATTGATAGTTGCTATTTTTCGCTATTTTATTTACAAACAAATATTGCATTTTTTTCTTTATAATTATTTATCTAATATCATTTAACCAGCGACCTCTTAAGTTTTATACAAAACGTTTTTTTTTTCATATCTCCTCTTCTTCCTCCTGCATATTTTTTCTGCTTTTTTCGTCCTTCTTTAAATTTTTCGCGCCTTTCTCATGTCCTTCTTTGAGTATACTGTACGTATAATTCAATCTTTTGTCTATTGCTCGTTTACATTTTTTATCAAACCAAAGCTCCTTCCTTCGATGTTTTTAATTCCTTTCACTCTTTAAGCGGTTTCCCATGTGAACTTCTTAATCTTATTCTTGTTTATTTCTTCCCTCTGTTCTAGGAGTTCTCTATTAAATTATTCTCGCAATCGATCATGAATGAACATTGTAAACCACCATATTTACTTCAAAATAGTTTATACAACCTTAAAAATGTATCCATATTCATGATCGTACTATAAATAGATAATCCAACTACATTAATTTCCTTTTTCAATATTTTCAATATCAATTAACAGCATATTTGTATAATTACAACGAACAACCGAAGTCCAATAATGTACCCGGTTGGGTTCTTCATATGGCTTCACCTTTACCGGCCCTAACCTTGCCCGATCCCATTTGGAAGATCGCCTCTTAAAAAAACTAAGGTTAAAAACACTTTCACGTGCATGGGCAACAGCGACAATTTTATATCACAGTCTGATTCCGGTCCAATATATTTTAAGTATCACAGAAAGATCTAAGATTGTGATGGTTCAATTTTTTCTTCGCCAATTTATTTTAAAAAAACTTGTGGTCGGTAGCTATAAATTTAATTGTTGGTATTTGTTATACATTTCAATTTGATCGTGTTTCTTTAATGGTATTAGAAATTAATCGATTTTTTATTGACGTATGTATATTAGATTGATTTTGAAGAAAGGAGACTAATAAAGCTGATTGAAATATTGACGTAAATGTAGTATATTATCCATTATTATTTCCGGAAAGAAAATTATAATGGATTTTTGACGTATCTTTTAAAATTAGGTTCATAATATTATCTTACTCCGGAAAATATATTAAGATAAATAAGTACTCCAGTTGCGCCAGAGACGAAAATGCCACTGAACTTTTAAAAATCATACGATCAAGCTTGACCCTTTCGCTCACGGCGTCTATAATTGTACACATAATTTTCAAGTATCTGCCCTACCCAAAATTGGCTCCGTTTTACAGTTATGTGATATCTTATACATCCACAGACATTCTGTAATAAGTATTGTCTAGTTTACAGTGACTTCTAGCATAGAGAAGCTACAATTTATAACAGCTATTTACATGGTGGTTACAGTATACTAATCAGGTAAGTTCTCGTAATTCGATAAATGTATAAAAAATTATTGGTCATCCAGTCGATTTTATGTTTCATTTTGAGTACAAGTATTGTATTATTAGCTGTATATAAATGTTTTCGTCATATATTTCTTGCAGTGACTATAACAGGTCTTTAAAATATGGTGTCTCCAATTGTAGACGATTGTATAAAAGGAAAGTTTCATTTTTTTTAAGATATTTTATTTGTTTCAGAAAATCATGTCTAAGAAAATATTTAACCGAAAATCAACTTCTTGAAGAGTTAGAAAAGGGCCTTTCTGATATAGAATTGGGCCATTGTAGCGATGAAGATGAAGATATTGTAATGCGAAGAGAATTTGGAGATCCTTTACCTGATGATATGGAGGATATAATTGCACAAGCAGACGAGTTACATGATGTTATCGAGGAAAGCATTATGGTTGTGGAACATCCAACTTCAGATTCTGAAGAGTTTGAAGATATTTATCGAAATATGGATACATCCCAAAGAAATGAGATCATATGGATGCAAGACGTCAAGTTCCAAACCAGAAGTATGTTTTTTGAGGAACAATCGGTTAAAAACCTTCCGCTTGAGAATGAAATGTATCTATCTATCTATCTAATTAGCCTTCTTCGGTCCATCTTTGGACATAGGCCTCCCCAATCCTTTTCCATTCTTCTCTGTCTGTCGCAACAGTCATCCATCTAGAGCCCACGTGCTTCTTGATATCACCTGCCCATCTCATTTGGGGCCTTCCTCTGGTTCGTTTATATTCCCACGGTCTCCAACTTATAAGAATTTTGTTCCATCGGTCTTCTTTTTGTCTTATATTGTGTCCGGCAAATCTCCATTTCAATTTTGCAACTTCTTGTCTAACATCCCTCACTTTTGTTTTCTCTCTTATCCACTCGTTTCTCTTCTTATCCATTAGTCTTATGTGCAACATTTGTCTTTCCATTGCTCTTTGGGTTTTTATGATTTTGTCCATGTTTGCTTTTGTAAATGTCCACGTTTGGGAGCCATACGTAAGAACAGGGAGGACGTATTTATTATCTACTTTGGTCTTAAGATGCTGTGGATATCTTTTGTTTTTAAGAATGTAGCTTAGTTTGCCAAATGCCGCCCATGCCAGTCTAACTCGTCTCTTGATCTCTGCTGTTTGGTTCTCTTTGTTAAGTTTTATAGTTTGACCAAGATATATATAATCCTTAACTTGTTCTATTTCATCTTGTCCGATTCTCATTGTGATGTCTTCATCTGTATTTGTTATAGTTTTGGTCTTGCTGTAATTCATATTAAGGCCTATCTTTCCAGCTTCTACGTCCAGTTCTTTCATCGTTTCAAATAATTCATCTTTTTTATCGGTTATCAATACGATGTCATCAGCGTACCTTAGATGGTTCAAGCGTTGTCCACAAATTTTTATACCTTTTTTTTCCATTCTAATCTTTTAAAAGTATCTTCAAGAGCCTGATTGAAAAGTTTCGGTGATATTGTATCACCCTGTCTCACGCCTCTACTTATTCGTAATGATTTTGTTCCTTCATATACTTTAATTTTTGTTTTGGCTTCCTTATATATATATTGGTTATTAGTTCCGTATATCTGTGGTCAATTCGGCTGTTAATCAAAGAACTTTTCACTGCCCAATGTTCGACACTGTCGAAAGCCTTTTCGAAATCTATGAACGCCATATATAGGGGAATGTGGTATTCATTTGCTCGTTCTATAAGTATTTTCATACTTAGTAAATGGTCACTTGTGCTGAATCCCTTTCTAAAACCAGCTTGTTCTTTCGAATGAAATGTATACAGTAGACTATTTTATGAAATATTTTACAGAAAACTTATTCGAAAAAATGGTCGATTGTACCAATATTCATGCTCTTCGGAATAATAATAACCATTTCTCACCAACCAATTTGAAAGAGCTGAAAGCTTTATTTGGATTACACATTATTATTGGTTGTTTCAAGTTTCCACGTTTAAGTATGTGCTGGAATAAATCATGGAAGATGTCAATATTTCCCGAGACAATGTCCATAAATAGATTCTACAAACTTCGAACCCATCTACATTGTGTTAACAATTTGGAGGACCGAAATCAGAACGACAAGCTGTGGAAGGTGAGACCAGTCTTCAATTCAGTACTAAATAGAAGCAGGAAGCTAGAAGTAGATAACTATGTTTGCGTAGATGAACAAATGGTTCCTTTCAAAGGTCAATTAAATATAAAACAGTATATAAAAAATAAACCACATCCATGGGGCTTAAAATTATTTCTACTTTGTGGTCTAGCATAGATTTTTATTATCTATCAAGGAAAGACAACGGAAACAAATCCTAAAACAGCTAAAAAATTTGGTCAAGCAGCCGCAGTAGTGTTACATCTTTCCAAAAATTTAGCACCACGAAGACACACGATATTTTGTGATAATTATTTCACTTTTTACAATTTAATCGAGGTCCGGAATCAAAAATCTATTGATATAATGGGCACTATCAGACTAAACAGATTTTTTAAACCTCCTATTACCAACGAAAAAGAATTACGAAAGAAGCAGAGAGGATTTTCTGAGGAAGTGATATCAAATGGTGGCGTTTTTTTTATCAACTGGTTGGAGAATAAGCCAGTAGCATTGGCTTCAAACTATGTAGGAATAGGAGAAAAAGACACAGTAAAACGTTCAGATAAAACTACAAAACAACGAATTGAAGTGAACCGACCTCAAATAGTGAAGGAATACAATACTTCAATGGGCGGAGTCGATAAAGCTGACGCTTCTTCTTTAAGTTCCATCTTCTATGGAAGGTTGGAAATCATCATGGCTATGCGGACTCTGTTGACTGCCGCTCTAAAAAGTTCTGCACTACTGCATTCAAACCATTCCCTTAAGTTCTTAAGCCAGGATATTCTTCGTCTTCCCACATTTCGCTTTCCTCGGATTTTGCCCTGCATAATAAGTAGTAATAATGCGTATTTTTGCCCTCTCATCACATGTCCCAAGTACTCAAGTTTTCGTCTTTTAATAGTTAATATTATTTCCGCCTCATTTCCTATCCTTCTAGTTATTTCCATGTTTGACATTCTTTGAATCCATGATATTCGTAGGATTCTTCTGTAACACCAAAATTCAAAGGCGGCCAGCTTATTCAGATGAACTTGTTTTAGTGTCCAAGCTTCCAGACAATAAAGAAGAGTAGAGAACACGTAACATCGAAGCATTCTCAGGCGTAGTTCTAACCTTATATCCCGACAACAAGCTGACGCTCTTATATCATTATACCATTTTTACCATATTTCATGCGGAGGATAAGGCATTTGTAAATTCTTGGTTAGAGTACAGAAAAGATTGCCAATTACTTGGTCGCCCAATGAAAAAACAACTAGACTTATTGCACTTCAGAATAGAGATAGGTGAGGTGCTCATCTAGCAGGGCAATGACATTTCCAAGAAGAAAGTGGGAAGGCCTTCAAAAGATGATGCCCCTGTTCAAGTGAGTCGAACTAGGATTGAAGTAAGGCCTCTTGCAGCGGTACAATTAGACAACATAAACCACATGCCTGAGCACACGTGGGGTGTCCCTTCCTGGACGGATCAAGAATGTTGGCTGCAAAGGCAAGTCTAGATGGACTTGCACTAAATGTAAGGTGCATTTGTGCCTCCAAAAAGATCGCAACTGTATTGTAAATTTCCATGAAAAATAAATACGTACCTTTTATGTTACATACTTACATTTTGTTTTATTTGTTACTGTATTTTCATTCTTCGATAAATTCTATAATTTAATTCATTGACTATTTATGTCTACAGATGTAGACATTATTTTTTTCATATACACAAGGAAGCAAATTTTGAAAAAACAAATCTAGGGTGTTATTTATCATATTTTACCAATATATTAACCAAAAAATTATTTTTATCTGTGCAAACAAAAACTCATGAGCGAAAGAGTTAATTTTGCTAAAAATGTCAAAACAGCATAAATTGCGCAACGTTTACTTATTTAACAGCTCTATACAAACTGATTTCATTTGCGGCGAAATGCGTCGAATTTTTACCGTCGAGCTTGATACAAATTTTATTAAAAAAATTGATTTACACGCGTAACTGACATTCAAAATCGCCGGTTGCTTCAAGCGTTGTTTCTGAGAGAACGGTTCATTTTACAGAAAAAGTGCTAATTATTATTTTTGTTCAAAATTATCTTAGCTACATTTCGTAACATTTTTTTCTACAGCTTACAGATGCTTAGTAAATCGATGTTTTCTGTCTTTCACTTTTTAAAGATTTCTCAAATTTCTTCAAACTTCTTTAAGAAATCTCAAATTTTTTATAATTTGTTCATATACTGACGTGTTTTTTTCTTTTCAGTTAAAAATTCCCCTCAAAGTAAACTTCAGGGTAAAGCAGAAAGATCTAGTAGTAAATATGACGAAGAAGCACTTGACGTGTGGTATCAAAGGCCAGCCGCCCATCATAGATGACGATTTTCCACATGAAATCAAATTAGAAGAGTCTTCTTGGGTGATCGAAGACGGAAAGGACCTATTATTTACTTTTGAAAAGGTGGGTATGTGAAAAGTGCTTTGAGAATCATCATTATTATTAAGCCGTTTGAAAAATATATTGTCTTTGTTGCTTGTTTTCAAGCATTGGCAATATATACGCTTGAAAGGTTTTAATACAAGTCATTTTGTTCTCGTTTCTTGGAATAGTGCTTTTCAATTTATCTTGCCATTCTTACCTAAATATTTATACCAATTCGCACCTAAATGAGAACACTCTCTGCTCTTTTAACACTAGTTTACTGTACTCACTTGCTTGTCCAATTTTGTCAAATCAAATCTTGTCTTGTTTCCAACTGAAGGCATATAAGTATATCTGATAGATCTTGCAGCGCGCCCATTTGCATTTGTTATCTGAGTCATCAGATAAACTACGACTGGCAGGCAATTTAGAGTTCTTTTCGCTAAATAGAGAAGGTTGCTAGAGTTCTGGTCGGCACTTGAAATATCTTATTTAGAGCTTATAAATAGTTTATTTTCATTTGGTAAGACAAGTTCTTTTTCGTGGGTCTTGTAGATGAATTGAATTTGTTGATGATCAAGGAGTTAATGTGAGGGCCATTAATTTGCTTCTTTCATTCCAAATTTTCTAACATCTTGTCTTCTGATATAGGGTATAACAATATTTTTCTTTATCGTAGTTTAAGAGGAATACTTTAATCTCTGGCACCTAGTCATAAGACCTTTTTACTAAACCTTGTTTTTTTTTCATTAAACTTACAATAAGTCCTGTTGCCTCAACAGAGATTAACAGTTTCCTCATTGATAGTTTAAGAATCTCTTCTGGTTCAAGCCTCAGATGATCAATGAATTCCCTTCTTTTATCACCCAACACATCACAATTGCATAGGATCTGTATGGCAGTCTATTCTTTCATTGTGCATTTTCTGTACTATCATTCATTCACCTTACCCATTTTTTAGGGGTGTTTTCTTAAACGACAATGTCTAGTCACCATTATATTTCGTTTATTGAGGTTCATCAAGTTGCCCAAGTGTGTTTTTATTGATATTGTTGATTATTTTCTTTGTCTGGATTCGGTGGCTCTCTATTTCTTTTGATGATTCCTTATCAGATACTTCAGAACTTCGTTTCTTGCAGCAACAGAATGGATCTGGGTCTACAAAGGTTTCTCTCGAGCCTTGTTTTGCCAACAAATCTTCTCGTTCATTTCCATGTACCCCTTAATGATACGGCACCCATATTAAAGACACTTTATTGATTTTACCATGTTGTTAAGAAGATCTTTGCACTTCCTCATCGGTTTTGATTTGGTGAGAGGATTTTTTACGGTCAGAATAGCAGCTACATTATCTATATAAATATTGATTCTCTTTACTTTTGGCTCTCCATTCAGGATTTCATCAATGCAAGCTACCAAAGCAAAAAACTTCAATCTGGAACAGTTGTATGTTGAAGTAGGCTGTAAGATTTGTTATAAAAACATGTTTGCCCAAAAACTCCGGAGCTATGGGCAGTTTAAGATTTATCAATAAACTTTATTAAGTCCCCATTAATTTTTGGAACCTTTTGTTTTCTAGATAGAATAATTGTGTTAATCTTCTCAGTGAAGATTATTTATGATGTCATCATATCAGAGTTCGCGTGGAAGATAGGTTTCTCAAGTAAAGTCCAGTGGTATTTGTATGAATAATCAATAATTTAGCCTCCATGTATTGTTTGCTTAAAATCTCAGAATGGCCATAAAGGTTATCGCCGAAATATATAATTTCAGCTATGAGAGATCTATGATAGCCTCTAAGGATGTCGGTCTTGTACTATTCAAGGCTCCTTTGTCCACTAGAGCATTAAACGTATCACTGATGTGTATAATCAACACATTTGCTTTGGTTTGAACCCCCCAGTTGTTATCAACAACTCGTCTGCAGTTCCAGAAGAGTCACGTAACCCGGTTGGTTATGTTGTTGCTATGAGTGTTCCAATTGAGTTTGGAATCCAGGAGTACCCCTAGACACTTGACCTCATTTGTTCTTTCTAGTTGCTCCCCAAATAATTTCAGCTCACTCAATTCAGTAGTATTACAGAAGTATTCACAGAGATATTATCTTTCAAACACCAATTATCTATGTAATGAAGGGCATATCGCATCTGATCGGCAACAGTGCTGGGAAATTTCTTCCTAGCTAATATTACAGTATTATCTGAGAAGCCCTGGACCCACATTCCTTGGCTGCTAAACTCATGAATCAGGACTATATTCCATAATGTTGGTGACAATACACCCCCTTCAGGGCACCCCTTAGTTGCATTCGTGTTGATGGCACCTTCATACGTATCTGTGGATATTTTTCTGCTTTCTGCATCTGAATAATCTACTTAGTAAATTAGAGTTTAATAATGAGTATTAGGATCAGACAATATTACTTACACTATAGAGAATAACATTACAAAGGTCGTATAAAATCCAAGTATTTGGTGGGCCATCCCACATACAATCCTTACTTGGTTCCGTGTGATTTTTTTTTATTCTCGAGAATCAAATAAAATTACGAGGTAAGCATTCTAAGACGCCACATGAGGTGGTCGAATGATACAAAAAATTTATTTTTGAAATACAGTCAAAGCTCTTTATTTGCCTTTCCTTGATTTGTGGCCAAGATTTCTTTATTCGCGGATCGAATCAGTACGTCGGTACATACATATACCTAAATAAAAAGTATTAGATATCCTTTGACGCAATGAGTCAGTAAATGGACTAATAAAATAATAAAATTGCCCTTATTACAATTACGCTTAGATTGGGTTTTCAAAAGTTCAAATCGTTGTTTGTTTGATTCGACGATTCCTTTGAGGTAAGCCGCTTTTGCCACGGTCGGTGGTTTTGAGAATGTAAACAAACAGAATGTTCAGGTAAAATAAATTTATTTTCAAAACATAAAGTATTAAATTCAGTCACATCACAATTTAATATTCCGTCATTTGGTAAAAAATCAGTGTTACCACTTAAAGTAAAAAATAGACTTGCTTAATTAAGGAATAATCCAGGTCTTTAAGCTTTATTAGTCGAATCTTCGAACCGCGAATAAAGAGCTTTTACTGTACCTAATTCGGAGTGGCATAAATGCTTCGACCCATATTTTCATTGTAATATTTGTACAAACTGTAAACTGTACGCCTAATTTATGTATTCGTTTTCTAGGTAAACAAAATGAATTGGTGGAGTCAAATAGTCAAATCCGATCCTGAAATCAGCACAAAGAAGATCAATCCCGAGCCATCCAAACTTAGCGATCTCGACGGAGAGACCCGTGGAATGGTGGAGAAAATGATGTACGACCAGCGACAAAAAGAAATGGGCCTACCTACCAGCGACGAACAAAAAAAACAGGACGTTATTAAGAAGTTCATGGAACAACATCCGGAGATGGATTTCACCCAATGCAAATTTAACTAGACGATTAGAAAATTTTTAATTTCGTTTTTGCTCTTGTGTATATGAATATACTTTTTCTGTAAACGATTCTATTTTATCATTTAGTATATCAACTCTTTCTCGTGTCTGATTAAGGTATTTCATCCTGACACTGCACAATATTCTCCTCTATATACCTACTAGGCTTATTACCTTGCCTTACCTTAGGCTTATACCTACCATATTTTTTTGTAATTTGCTACTTAGATAAAGAACGCCATATCTTGTATCCTTTTTTATAATATTCTCCTCTATATACTGCGTTTCACTACCACATTATTTTTGTAATTTGCTCTTTAAATAACGAAAACCAGATCTCGTATTTTTTAATATTATTGTGTTTATTATTATTTTTTTTATTTTTCTTTCCCAATTCTATGTCTGTATTTTTTCTTTCTTCATTTATATATATTAATTTTTTTGGGTAAATTTTCTAACTCGTCCTGGTACTTCTAAATATGGGCGACATCTGTTGTACAACTACGCAGACTTAGACGTTTTCTGTCTTACCAGATGTTGCTGCCATCTATTGACAAAATTGATGCCATTGTATCCATGTTTAGTCCACAGAAATTGTTGTTTTTATGTATTTGGTTATGAGGTTATACAAAGAGCCGCTTAACACTTGTATTATTTTTAATCTCTTTTCTGTAACTGAATTTAATAAAAAATTACACCGTTAATAAACCCTTGTTATTTATTTCGTCACAGATAGATTGTAGATGTATACAGGGTGAGTCATAACTATTGGGACATACACTAAGGACAGGGACAGGTTATCTTGACCAAAATGTGGCTATTGGGCCAAATATGCCTTAATAAAATGTTGCTGAGAAAAAAGATACAGTGTGTTAAAGTTAATTTTTGTTTTTCGTTCTTTACTAATAGTTTCCCTGTATATTTATAAATTGCTATCAAAATTGGCACAGAGGCATAATCTTAGACAAGAAATAGTATTTTATTTACAATTCCACTATCAAATACCAAACTAATAAACAAAGTTGCAACTAACGTAAGGTTTCTGTTTTGACGATAAATCAAAACTAAACACACTTTAACTTAAAAGAACTCACAAAATCTCAAACTAAATGTTCTACATGGTCTCCTCCGATTTCTACGCCTTTTCTAATTCTTTTCATAAAGCATTTTCGGACGTTAAAAAAAATATTCTGTTCCCTTATAAGATTAGCTGCATTTTGAATGTATCTCCAAAGTTCGTCTCGTGTATTAATTTCATTGGCATAAACTAAGGACTTCATATGTCCCCAAAAATAAAAATCTAGCGGGTTGTACTCAGGACTTCTTGGTGGCCATTGAAAATCACTGCCTCTGCCAATCCATCGTTGAGGAAATACGTCATTAAGATGATTTCTAACAGCTAATGAAAAATGAGGTGGCGCTCCATCATGCATAAACCACATTTTTCTTCTTACATCCAGTGACAGATCATCTAAAATATCACTAAGAGTATTTTCCAAAAAGAATCTCCATTTAAATTTGGAGGAAGAACATAAGGCCCTAGTAGTTGTCGCCTATAATGCCACACCAAATATTCAAGTTAAACTCATGCTGAAAATGTCTAGCTGTAATAGCATGCGGGTTTTCTTCTTCCCAATAATGACTATTTCGCCAATTAAAACCCCTCGTCTGGTAAAAGTTGCTTCGTCGGTTAACTTAATATTCTTAATAAAGTGTCTGTCATTGCGATGTTTATTCAGAATACGTTGGCAAAACTGTAACCAATGTGGAAGATCTGTTGGAAGTAAATTTTGAACAGGAGTGAAATGATAAGGATGGAGGTTCTCTTTTTTTAGAATTCTAACAATAGACGACTGACTTACTCTTGTTGCTGCTGATAGATGTCATGAACTTATTTCAGGATTTTCATCTACTCGAACCAAAAGTTCAGTTTCACCTAAACTACGATATAATCTTGCAAAAGTTTGGTGATTTGGTTGCCTTCTGTTTGCGTATAATATTACATACCTTCTGGCTGCCGAGCCAAGAATTTTCTTGTGCGTATACGCAAATCATATCTCGCATTTCTTCATTAGTAAAATGATTGTGACGAGGCATTTCAATAGTTAAACTAAAGAATAACCGACAGTTATTCTCTCGGTTAAAATATATATGGTTATTATTCTCTCTGTAATAAAAAGAGTTCCCTTATTAGAGTGCTTATATTTTCATATTGTTGCACTCTTATATATTTTTTTTGCTTTTCGAGTCCTCAATTTCCTGTCACGTTTGCTATTAGTTTAATCCGGGAACAAATTGAATCGTTCAAGGAAAAGAAGGCATTCAGTTGGAATAGGTGTTACACCAATATTGCTGATGTAATCAACTCGTTTCTAGTATCAAAAGGGAGAAAAAAATTTATAAAATTCTCCTAATGTTCGGCTACAACGTGGACTACATACAGCCAATGGTGTATAGAGAGACAAGTTATATAACGTTTTACCATTACTTATATGTTGAATATTCTGAAGACAACAGCACGTTATATATCATATCTCGAATTGTTATCAGTAGCGCCATCTATGTTAACTCCGGAAGTTATGGAGTGGAGTGGTATATAAACTGGACATTTGCTTCGCTAGTGAGCACATAACGTTAAGGTTTAGCAATCAAACACATAGATCAACTTAAAAATACATATATTTTAAAAAATAAATGCACGAATCTCAGTTCGAACGATAAAAACGGCGTAACCTTAGAACAAGTTAAACAATATAGCGATAATGAGGACAATCAACGATATTGCCCCCACTATGTACACCATTTTGGTTGGATCTGTTGCTATTATCGGCAAGTCTTCGGTTGGATCACTATCTAAGGCACCTTTGTAATATTTATCGAGTTCCAATAAATCTGCAACATAGCGTTAGTTAAATGGGAACATGACAATGTATATTAACGATAAAATTTGTCTATAATCCAAAAATGTACAACGAACAAACATATGACAAACAGAGAGAACTATTCATGACGTACATTAGAGAACTAGAAATTAGTCAACATTCTTTCAGTCAAATTTTCAAAATATTATATTTACAACTTCTTTTCACTAATTTTCATTTCTAGCAACTGTTTTTTTTTATTAATTGCACAAGCAACTTTTTACTGAATTTTTGTCGTATGTCTAATACTTTCTGTGATATTCTAGATAATAGGTTAAAAAATAGGGGTATAAGAATTGCTCCTGAATTGTTCACAACTTTTTCAATTGAATAATACTCAAATTCTAATTATAAACGACGTTCTTGGAACATTTCAACAAAAAAATTAAGTTCCTACTCACTAGGACCAATTTAAGATATTTTTCTACATATTCGAACTAAATTATCAGTATTTTGGAGATTCCTAATGAATTTACTTAAATTAATATCCAGCGGAGGGTCAATTAATCAGTTGGTAATACAAAATATAGAAATAGAATTAAAAATATTTGAAAGAAGCTTGTTTTTTAACAAAAAAGAAATTTTCTTTTACCAGAATAATGTATCCATCATATTTAACGGATTTAAGTCCTTCGGATTTTCGTCCATTGTTAAAATTGAAGACAGGTTTAACTGAGAAACACTTTTGAAATGAAAGAGTTTTAAGATGGAAAGAGACTATTAAGCTAAACATTGATTGTATTGATATATTGCATTTTTTTAAATAAATAAATAAATAGTTTTACTACTAGACAGAACCTTTCCCACCCCTCTCACATATAATCCTACATCTTGTTATTAAATACTGTCGTTAATCAACGATACTGTATATTGTATATACTTAATGCAGGAAATCGAAATTTTGATTCTTAAAAATCCAATATGATGTGTATAAAAATATTAATAATTGATTAAACATTTCTAATCCATGAAGAAGACATATGACGAACTACATAGAAACTAGCCAGTTGAAAAATAATCAGCATAAATGCCACATTCAGTAAAACCTTAAACATTATCTATTGAAAAAATAAATATGCATTATATTTCTTACCCGCTTGGCCTTCTACATCCATGATCTCCACTTCATCATCTACAGTAATGTCTAAAAGCTCTTCCAAAGAAACTTTCACATCCTGTGGCCCTTCTCCAGGAAAAAGATAATCAGAGAGAGCTATATCACTGTCTGGAAGAGAGATGAGGACTCTTCTGGGTGGCTCATGGACACTGTTTATGTCTACAACATATAGAAATGTACAAAGTGAAAACGATAAAGAATAAAAAAGTTCTGGTTTAACACAAACATGACATCAAATGGTCATTATCATAAAAGGGGAAGCTAAATGCCGAAGTATAGAGGAATAACATTGTTACAAGTTTGCTATGATTTACTATCGAAGTTCATAGTACTAATATAGCTCTCAGCATCTGAAAATATTACATTTATAATTCTGCTGTTAATTTTATCAAAAATCTGCCATTAAGAGAGCATAGTAGTCAAGTCTAAAGCTAGACAATTTATAAATAGAGTACCCAATTTGTATAAATATATGCTATTTAGCCAAACACTAAAAATTTTACCTCTAAAAATCATAGGAACATTATGACTTCATTTGGGACAAAATACAAAAATTGGATCAACAAATTTGGAATTTAAACCTAATTTGAGGATGCTGAATCCAATGGCAACAACTATTTTAAAAGATCTCATATTCTCAAGTAATGTCCATTTAAAATTTTACGCTCACAATAAAAAAATCTAAAAAAATCTGCCATGAGGGAACTACAGAATATTCTTTTAGCACACGATTTGGCAACAATGTTCATATAATATATATATATATATATATATATGATCAATATAATATATATATATATATATACGGGGCAGTCAATTGTTAATAACATTTTTAAGAATTTTTCACATCCATTCAGAAAAATTCACTGACATATTTATTGCACTGATATCCATAGCTTGATTTTAACAATGCAAAACTAATATGATCACGATAATTGACAAATGGTTATTAACTCATTAAAAAGCAGTTCCTCTACAGAAAACTGATTGCTGTTTTCATTACATTCAGCACACATACTAAGAAGACATATTCATCACTATTAAAAAATCAAACTTGGAATGGAATTGTAAAAAATTTCATAAACGCATTGACCCAGAAGGAAAGGCATTCAAACAATTTAGTCATATTTTTCTGTAGAAGAAAGTAGGTTTTTTCTGAATAATGATCACTTTAAATTTCATTTTATATTATTTATTTTACAGGAATATTCATTGGACTGGACATTCATTGTTTTATTATAAGGGATATAAGGTTCCAAAATGCACTCATTGATATGAAGCTTTTGACATGGGATTGTCTAAAAGCAGTTATTAAAAATGTTCTTTGAGCTCATTGATCTGCAAACTGTTTCATCATTTAAATGTTTGAATGTCATTGAAAATTCATTTCTTTCATTCCATCATAGAAAAATTTGGAGAACAATTATTGTCAAATGAATTTACAAGATGATGATGTTGAATAAGTAGGTCAATTAGATTATGAATATAATAAATGAATGAAAAAAAAATTATAGAGCATCTTCAAATTAGGTTTAGTGATTATTTTAAAGTACGTTAAAGGTATACTACTATTTACTATTATTACAGGTATATTCTTAATGATCTATGTAGTTTCTATAACAAAAATACCAATTTTCTTACCTTCAGAATTTTCTTCTTCTATTAAAGAATCCCAGTGTAATTCTAACCTAGATGCCAAACTTCTCAGAATATCCTGTCTAACAGCTTCCATAACTTGACTCACAGTTAACTTTGGCTGAACCCACAATTGGGAAGCTACTTTTCCTAGAAGTTTTAAACTACCGCAAGATTCAATTATGTTTTCTTCTGTATCATTTTGTAAGCACTAGAATCACAAACCTTGATGTAATAGAGGCATGAATTCAATCATAATGAATGAAATATGAAGATATTAAAATAATGATTCTAAGGCCCCACATGAACTCCCATCTGAATCAAACTTGTACTTTTGGTAAAGTTTTGTGTAATGATGGACATTTAAAGTCTAGCAAAGAAATAAATAGCTTGCTATACTCTTTTTTATTAACACTATTATTATTTTGTCTAAGGATCATTTAGAAGTAATAAAAAATATGTAACAAACAGGCTTTTTGGTAAAATCCAAAAAAATATTTTTTAATAACCATGTGCAGGGAACTATTAACAATTAAAAACTTTTCATGGGACATCTTTCTAGTATTAAAAACAGTAAAAATTACCTGAGTTTGTAAGATTGACACTAACACTGGTTTTGTAGCATCCCCACTTTCTTGAGCCTTATTGGATCTAGTATTCTTTGATTTTTTCTTTCCTGAACCTTCCAATGGCTCATCTTTGTCTTTAAACTCTCCATCAAACAAAAATACTGCTGTTGATAAATTATCACAAATTTCATCCATAATAATCTAAAAAAATTGGTTAAGTCAGCTGTATGTAAGATTATTAAAAGACACAAATATTGTACCTACATTTCTACATTTTAAATTTTTAATGTCAATAAAGCTGTTGTACCACAAAGTACAGACAAACAGATACATTTAAAAACTTTCCTTGATTATAAACATAAATGGAATATGATTATTTTTAACTCCTTTAGAACTGGATTACTTAGTGTTTGTAATAGTATACCCGGTTCGCTATTCCCAGTCCGAACTGTCTAGTGATTTTAGTAATTATTTTTTTGCGAAGTTAGTTACTTTTTGATAGACTCGAAGTGGCTGGAAATTACTATACAACCAAGCATACGTGCTCTTAGTCAATATTAATGTAAACAAAAGTAAATAAAATAGAACTTTTCCGACAATCAATATTTATTTATTTACACCGTATAAGATATTGATAGCAAATAATAAAATTATTTATTGTACAAAATAAAAAAAGTGAGAATAAATTCTACAAAATTAAAAAGTCAAAGTGAGGTTAAATAAGACATAGCAAGTTCCTTATGTTGTGACTAGGATGAAATCAATGATTAAAGATTAACAGTTCATTGGATAGCATTCACATAAACTGTTGTTTTATTATCTTACAAAATAAGTGTACTTCCGTATGCTAAAAGCAAATATTAGTGATTTGACTAGGCAAATTCGTGGTTCAATAGTAATTTTTGCTCATTAGCATTTGAGGATGTTAAAATCTTCCACGGTGAATGAATTCAGTGTCCTGGCCGCAGTTATATAAACCCAAACAATCATCAAAAACCTCCATGTAAGTATAAACAAGTTTATATTAAATTAGAAACAACTAATCTAAAAATATTAACTTTTAAAAAACATGTTTATCATATTTATTAAGAAAAACTTACTAACGCATTAGCTGATGGAACAAATGGAAAACTTTGACTATCCATAATAATAAAATATAACTAACTAATTAACTGAATAGAACTAACAAAAGAATTAAACAAAGATAATAAAACTACATTAAATTAAATAAACAACGCGAATAATACAAATATTTACTATTTATACAGGGAAAATTTGATGGGTTTAGTATACACCTCCACTATTTAGAATAATTCTTCTTTTTTTCAAAGAAAGAAGTCTGCAATAGTAGTATACTTGAGCTATTAATACTGAGAAGTAGGAATTGTTGTGTTGTAGGTTTCCGACAATGAGTCTGTCAAAATATGCCCTAGCTAAGCGAATAGACAATAAACATGATGCATATGACAAATATTCATACTAACCTTGATATGTTTCTCCAAAGGCCAATCATTTTCTTCTTTGAGCAAAAACCTTAATTTGTTAAGCTTGATATCACACTGAACATTGGTCCATCTTTTCACAAGAGACTTAACATCAACAGGCTGTACATTATGACTATTGACATCATAGCTTCGGCTGTAATATTTCTTTGTCTTTGAAGAAAAATGGAGCACAATTTTTTCACTGGAATGGTTTCCATAAAGATACTTGTTTATGTTTAAATAATTGTGGACTGTTTGTAATAATGACTTTATTTTCGAATTGAAAGGATTTAGGATATCATCTGGAGCTGTTATAAATATGCCCAGAACATATAATCCACCGGGTAACATTCGAGTGGCTTGTTTTGCATGATCAGCAACCCAACTAGGATTAAAATCTTCTAGACTTTGAGGTGTAGGTGCAGCTTTGCCAGCTTTTTTATCCTCGTCCGTTTGAAAAGGCGGCGTCTTTGCGAAGTGGATGACATAGTCTTTGTCTAAACATGACTGCAAAGAAAAAATCAAGAAACATGAACATATGTTGATTAAGGTTATGGGTCAACTTGCCTGTCCTAAAATAAGACCTACAGCATATACGTTTTCATCAGCTACAGTTGATAAATATGATAACAGGTTATCGTCTACAATTAAAGTTCTGACCATTATTTACAGTAAAACTAAGATTTATATATTTTAACCTATACAAATACAACTGAGTAATGAATGTTACAATTTGGCACTTTGACATCTCATTCTGTCATATTTAAGGTAGGTCATGTAAACTAATTTTGTGGCGAGTGGCGACATCTAGTAAAAGGGAAATGTACCACTCATTTTTTTTAATAGATTTTTTATTTAACCCTCTAGCCATGATATAAGGAAACAAGGTATGCTCACTAGGTGGACTCGTTTTTGCACATTTCTGCGCCGACCAAAATCCACCATCTTTTCAATATGTCCGTGCGTGTAGGGATGGTGACCTGATCCCGTACCAGTTATTTTGGAACATGTATTTTATTTATACTTGTGGAACTGATCCCTAAGACCAATAATATATTATAATAAACGAGTACGGGTTTCATTGCATTTGTCCTTAATTTTTATCGTGCATTTCTCAACGTTTACAAAGCTTTAGATAAATATCAACAGATGACATTTGGCGTGAAGTAGACAAAACTATCGCCATTTTTTTATAAACTTTTTATACAATCTCTGAATGACAGTAATTTAAGTATTTGAAGTTAAACAGTAATTTAAATAACTATAAAGAAATCTAACAAAATACAAATAATGTTGTCGTTATGTTTAAATATCTATTAAACGAATGATAACAAAGTGATTTCCAAACCAGTATTTTTTAACAGGTATATTTGTTTACGCGTATCAGTTTGACCTGATCCACAAAAATACTTGGATCAACCACCTCTACATGCCTGACATCTGCTTTGTTTTGCATTTTTTAACCTTACTTTGCAATGTATTGGAATTTAAAAGTAAATTTGTTTCGATCCTTTTAAAATTATTTCAGCAAGAGTCTGTTCAGATCATTTTAAATCTGAATTAATTGGATTAATGTACAATATTAATTTTATTTTATTTAATTTAACTACGATATTTTTTATCAAATTTGTACATATTTGAATTGCCGCCTTCAAAATGGCGGATTTTGGTCGTAAACGCGATTGGCTGTTCAAAATAGATGCGCGTGAGCATACCATGTTTCCTTGTATCATGCCTCTAGCAGGCAAAACTCAAATATAATAGAGATGTATAGTATAATGTAATAGAGATAGAAAGTTGGGAATTTTTCTTTATGCAATTATTGGTAAAAGAAACTAAAAAAAGCAATATAACAGGAAAGGTGAAGCGTTCTTTAAAGAACACTTGCCGGATTAAGCAAAAAAAAGTTGGTTGGTGAAGAGCTCTTTAAAGAACACTTGCCAAAAAAGTTGGTTTCAGTAATAATATATTTTTTATTATATAAAAGAGGTAACAAAATATTCATTAGTTTCGATGATTATATAAATAAAAACAATTTTTGGAAGCCGAGTTACATAAATGAAGGCCACATTTTAAATAGAAGGACTGAGTTTGTGACTTTTTGCAAAACTTATTATTATTATTATTATTATTATATAACAAATAAGGGCAGAGGAGCGAGCTCCTATTATGCCCAAAAAGCAAAAATGAACAAAAATAAAATATATCCTTATAAAACTAATACTAATTATAAAGTTACACAGTACAGTTAAACAAATTAACAAAAATTGAATTGTGACACAATAAATAAATAAATAATGCTGTCCGAGAAAAAATATCCTATCCTATAAAAAAAAATAAAGTTCTGTCAAGTTTATTTTTAAAGATGTTAACACTAGCTGCCGATATGGTGTCATGATCCAAATTGTTCCAGATATTAAAGATTCTGTTTGGCAAGAAGTTCGCCCTGGACCTTGCAGTAGTTTGTTCCCTCTTTAATTTGTATCGATGGCCTCTTAATCTATCGTCTTCATTCAAAGTGAATATGTTGTTTAGGTTCCCAAAATTATGTTTTAAAATACGGAAGGACATAATTAGGTCACCTCGAAGACGTCGCTGCTCGAATGTCGTAAGATGAGCCATGAATAGTCTATCTTCATAGTTAGGTCTTACACGGCCGTATGCCAGTCTTGTGGCTTTACGCTGAACGTTTTCAAGTAGGATTTTATCGCGACTAAGATCTGGATTCCACACTGGTCCGGCAAACTCAAGAATAGGTCTAACGTATATTGAGTAAAGTTTACTAACAGAGGTTAGAGATATGCGTGCAAAACATTTACGGATCAAAAACAGTTTCGAGTTAGCACGTTTACACACCGACACTATGTGATCAGACCAATTTAAGTCACTATTAATTATCACTCCGAGATCGTTGTGTGAGGTTACAGAGTTTAAAGGATGTCCATTAATAAAGTACGGCAGTGATGGGTTATTTTTGCCGATATGTAAAACAACGCATTTTTCAATGTTAAGCGGAAGTAACCATTCTGAGGACCATTTGAATATTGCGTCAAGATCTTGTTGAAGAATATGTTGGTTAATAGTTGGATTCACATATAACTTCGTGTCATCAGCGTAAATGGAAACCTTACTGGATACAATGAGCGGAAGATCACTAGTGTAGACACAAAAAAGTAGCGGTCCAAGTACTGATCCTTGTGGAACTCCACTCTTGACTGGCTTATCTAGTGAATGGTCTTCCCCAACACGAACCCTGAAGTATCTGTCGGATAAAAAATCTTGTATCCAAATGTTTAACTTTCCGCGGATACCATAGTGATCCAATTTAGCTAGTAATCGACGTTTTGGAACACGATCGAAAGCTTTGGAGAAGTCTAAGTAAACTACATCGACAGGATTCCGATTGTTTAAAGATAATGACCAATCATTTACACAATGAAGTAAGTTTGTGATCGTTGAACGACCTTTGATAAATCCATGCTGTTGGTGAGGGATGACATTTTCTTGAAGAAGGAACTCGGACATAGCTTCCGAAATAATCGATTCCATGACCTTGCCGACAATAGGAACCAGGCTGATTGGACGATAATTATTGCAATCAAGTTTATTACCTTTCTTGAATACAGGAGTAACAGAAGCCAATTTCCAGGACGAGGGGAGGGAACCTTGATTAAAAGAAGCAGTCATTATGAGAGATATAGGGATGGCGACAGAATCTGCACATTGTTTGAGGAAAAAAGAGGTGAGTCCGTCTAATCCAGGTGATGAATTATTTCGCAGTTTCCTTAAATGATGTTTAATTTCATCCGGTGTGAAAGATATATTTTCAAGAGTTTTAGACAGACGAGGGCACATTATTTGAGGAATGGTATCGTTAGATTCATCTGTAAAAACTTGAGAAAAGAATAACGATAAACATTCCGAAGATTCGTTATTCGAAGAACATAAAGACCCATCAGCTTTTTGAAGCAATGGTATGGAAACTTTAGAAGATAAAGATGTACGAATGTACCGATAAACTTTTTTACTATTACCACTTGCAATGATAGATTCTTCAAATTCTGTTCTTAACTTTAGCAAAGATTGTTTGACTCGGTTAGAAAAATTACGGTGGGCGAAAAAATCATCAGGGGAACTAGTGAGTTTATATCTTCGCCAAAGCTTTCGCTTATGTCGAATTAAATGAGTAGCTGAGAGGTTAATCCAGGGTTTTAGTCGATTTCTATATACCTGCCGTTCGGTTGTATGATCAGAAATTGTTGTAATAGCAGTATGAAGAAAAGAGTCCCACATTGACGATGGATCAGAGTGATTAGAAAAAATAGATTGCCAGTTTAACTGGGATAAAACTGAATTTACATCAATGAAATTAGTAGTGGCATACGTTACGAAATTATTTTTGCAAGGCGGTGTTAAACTAAATTGAATGTGAGCAGTAATAAGCGAGTGGTCAGAAAGACCCACAGGAGAGGACACTTCAAGTGAAGAAATTAATTCATCGTCATTTGTGAAAAATAAGTCTAAAATTGAAGGATTATTGTTGGCTCTAAACCTTGTAGGTTCAGTTATCAGTTGTAATAAATTTGAGTTCATGATAAAGTTTTTAAACAAATTTTGGGAATTGATAGTATCAGTTTTGGAAATAATGGGCCAGCTTATTTCTGGAAAATTGAAATCTCCAACAACAATGAGATTTTCAAGGGATGATAATTCCTCAAGTTTGCTAATAAGCATATTGTCCTGAGTAAGTACTGTATCAGGAGGTCGGTATATGCAAACTATATTAAATATGAAAGAGTTATTAGTAATAAGTAAGTGGATAATTTCTATACCGGGTACGTCTATTGTTTTATTACTGATAGAAAAAGTGTTGGTAATTTCATTTGCTAAATAGATGCATACTCCTCCCCCTCGACGAGTACCTCTGTCTTTACGAAATATAGTAAAATTATCAATGTTTACAATAGCATCGGGGATAGAAGAATTAAGCCACGTTTCGGTTAGGAGAATAATGTGAGGTTTTAAAAGTTGAACAGTACTTATAAATTCATTAAATTTGGACATAAGAGAGTTTAGATTAGTATACATAAGAAGCCAATCCGTAAATTTTAGTGCAGAAGAATTATGAGCGAAATTTCATTATCTTTGGACAGCCATTCACATATTTAATCGTGAGGTCATTTTCTCCATTATTTTTACGAGTTTCAAGCTCAGTACGAAGTTCCTTTAAACGAAGTTGCTGCATAGGTGTCTTGTCATCAATAATAGAATACGTTTCAGTAGATTTGTTTTCCAAAAGTTTATTTTTGTTACGAAGAATTTTTCGAGTGTGGTGTTCAGAACTCATTATCACTTTTATCATGCGGGGATAACGTTTATTTTCATTTGGTTTACCGACTCTATAAAATGTAACAGGACTTTCTTGACATCCAATGACTTCTAGGGCTAAATGTATTTTATTCTTATCATGATCTTTTTATTTTGTGCGTCTCCTGTAGGTTCGGGGACGCCTCTAACCAAAAAATTTTTGGAACGAGATATGCGGTCAGCGGCTTCATTGACAATGCTGTCGGTAAATTCTGTTGTTGTAATAGAATCGAGCTGATTTAATTTATTGCTGAATTCAGATAGTTTAATATCAAAATCTTCAATTTTCTTCTTAATGTCCGCTTTAAACTCGACAAGTAGATTCTTGATTTCAGTAATATTCGTAATGTTTGAACTGCATGCATTGCACAGTATACATATACCACGTACTTTTTGCCTCGTAACTCGATCATCGACCGACAGATCCGTACAAGCAATGTGAATTGGTTTCTTACAGCCATCGCACTGGAGCTTTCTATCGGAGGTAGAAGTTAGCTTTGAACAATTAGCACAAAACGATGTATTAGGCATGATTAACTTTGTGCTAGTTACAACACTTTCTTTTTTATCTGGGCTAACTCATGTTGTGAAGTGATCAATTCTATTGTAACGAACGTCTTAAACTGGATGTTGTGCTCTTCTACCAATTTGAGATGTCCTTGGCTGAGAAGTAACGTTCTGCAGCGTTTCTGCAGAAGAAAGCACACACGTGGGTTTTTGTAGGATTGGGTTTCAGATGGTTTTCGTCATAGTATAGTGTCCTAAGTCTTCTAGGTGTAGTTCCTAAGTCTTATAGGGCATCTGTCAGTTTTATTTCGACTTTATTGAAGGCGCTTCTCTGAGCTTCCAGAACTGTATCATATGATATTCGCGTAAATAAACTGTCTTGGTCGTTGGTTTTTTTTTTCTAGGATAAGAGTAGTTCTTATCAATTACTCCTTTTGTTGCTTATCATTTTTTCTACTAGATTATTATTCTGATTTATTAATATTTACTTCAGTTTTAATAGCAAATATGTACTACAATCAGAAAGCAGTAGTGAGAGTAGAGAATAATACCACTGAAGAAATTGAAATAAAGCGAGGTGTGAGACAAGGGTGTATACTGTCACCAACCCTGTTTAATCTCTATTCCGAAGACGTAATGAATAGAACACTCTCTGAGCAATCCGTAGGTATTAAAATAAATGGTGTTAGATTAAACAATCTGAGATTTGCCGACGACACCGTTCTGATCGCAGAAAACACTTGAAGAGCTACAGACATTGGTGAATAAGATAGCAGACTGCAGCGAAGAATATGGACTATCTTTGAACATAAAGAAAACGAAATTTATGGTAATATCGAAATCAACACAAAATGTCCAAAATTTATATTTACACAATGAAATTATCGATCGAGTTAGCAAATACAAATATTTAGGCACTTTTATAAATGAAGACAACGATAGCTCAGCGGAAATCAAAATAAGAATAGAAAAAGCCAGATCCATATTCACTAAAATGAAGAGAGTGTTCTGCGGAAGAGATTTGAGCCTTGAAATGAAACTTCGCCTGATGAGATGTTACGTACTTTCTGTGCTGTTTTACGGAATGGAGTCATGGACGTTAAAAAAGATTGATACCAAAAAATTAGAGGCATTTGAACTGTGGATGTATCGCAGAATCCTGAGAATATCATGGACCGAGAGAGTCACAAATGTCGAGGTCTTGAGAAGAATGAACAAAGAAAAGGAAGTCATATTTACAATCAAAAAACGAAAACTGCAATACTTGGGCCACATTACAAGAGGCGAAAGATATGAACTGCTTCGAATAATTATGCAAGGGAAAATAGCAGGAAAAAGGTCCATAGGAAGAAGACGAAACTCCTGGCTAAAGAATCTACGGGAATGGTATAGTTGTAGCAACAACGAATTGTTTCGGTCAGCAGTTTCGAAAATACGTATAGCCCTGATGATCGCCAACCTTCGGAACGAAGATGGCACTTGAAGAAGAAGACTTCAGTTTTTGCATACACATTTTGTTAAATACCAATTGTGATTTAATATTTATTGGTGCAATAAAATCGATCTTAGGTCTCACTTTTACTTATTGATTTTCTCAAATGTATGAATCATATATACAATTTAAAAACCACGTCGTTTATTACTCTACTAACATAAAATCGAGAATAATGGGCAATTATACAGTTTTTGCGATGTGGTGTGTTTAATAGAGTAATAAAAGTATGTAATTCATCCTAAAAGCATAGATGTATCAAAGGGTATTTGTCTCAATTCTTCCTTAACCAATAACTATCAGAAAATGCTTAGAAAAGAAACATCTAAAACAGATAACTAGTTATCACTTTTGTCGAACCTATCTATTCCGCATATTTTTAGCACTACAAGACCAAACTTTCTCCAGACAATATCAAGGAGGTAGGTAATTTTTATAACGGTTTCTAACATTTATTGAAAATTAAGAATTTTTAAGTTTTCTACAGTTTTCTATGCCAGAAATTAGAAAATCAACAATCAAAAATCGTCACCCTATGGACGCTATTCCATTTCTTAGCCAAAAGTCATAGATGGCTGATTGCGATTGGATGGATCAGTTCCTCCTCTTCTATTTATTTCTTCGAAATTTCCTCTACAATTTTTCCATTCCTCTCTATTTCTCGCTCTCTGTTTGACCTCTCTCTCACGCAAGCGAATTATTTCATGATCTCTGTGATAGTTCTTCTCCAGCTATTATCCGGCCCTTTTCTTCTTCTTTTTCCGTTTGGTTGGTATTCAGCCTATCTGGTTATATTATTTCGGTAGTGTACATTCAATCCATTTACATTTCCTTATTTTAATCGTGACTGTTAGTTTCTCATGTTTTGTTCTTCTCCAAAGTTCTGTGTTTATTGTTTTTTAATGCCAGTATATTTTAAGATTTTTTTCAATGATTTATTATAAAGCTTTGAAATTTTTTACTATGGTCTGTTTTTTAACCAGGAGGAGTAATTCAAATTTTCTGCGCCGTAATGCTTGTTTGCAATTGGTCCAACCGCGGCAATCCACGCAGGCAAGTTTACTTCACTAAATTATGACATATTGACACTACTGACATTTGTGAAATTTATTTATTGTTATTATTTTCCTCTAATATATAAATCGATTTCTGACTCTTTAAGTTTTAAGTTGTTTGTAATAACTTGGACTTGGTGATATGCGAATGCGAATAGTATTTAATGTGATATTTTTCTAGATGATATTTATACTAAATATAGTTTAAAGTGTTTCTAAATTTATAAATGTGTGTTATTTATATCTAATTATCATAAGAAAAACGGCAACTATCTTTTAAATTTAGTGTATACTTGTTAAGAAGCATTTCCATTTTGTTTTCATCACTGCAAAATTATGCAAGAATGTAACATAATAGATTGGATTTGTTGATTATCTCACAGAAATCCAGTATTTTTTAGTAAATTTTATTTGTTGATAACAAATGGGACAAACTCGCTGTCATAATTAAACAAGAATCCAGCATTAAAGAAATTATAAGTACACACTTACTTATACAAAGTATCTGGTAAGAAAAATAAACTAGATTCAAGAAATTGATCATACCAGAATAAGAATATGGTCTACTATTAAAAGACAAATTTCTGAGAAAAACCATACTTAGATCTGTAACATTATTGACTCTCCCGATCAAAATATTCTCAAAATTATAATTAAATACCATAGACTTAAGAGATCTATAAAACTGGATCACTCGATATTTAAATATATATACATGGGACCAAATGTGAAAAACGTCCTTTTTTGCAAAGGAATATTGTAATATATATTGGAAGTGAATTGAAAAAAAGTATTTTCCGCAAATCGCCAGGAAATTTTGACATTCTTGTCAAAATTTCTTGAAGAAAAAGTCAGGACTTCCTTACTGTAAGGAAATGTCATTTCCTTACTGCAAGGAAATGATATTTCCGTACAGTTGTTAGTGTTCTACATAAATGATAGAAAACACAAATCTTAGATTTCTTTGCCCTATAACCTTGAGCTTGCCGTTTCAATAAAGAACGAAGTTTTGAGTATGTAGATATATCTACATTGTGTTTAAGTGCAAGGGTTGACTTCAGCATTGAATAATTGGCCCATAATGTTGAAGATTTCATCTTTAAACAAAGGTCTATGAAGTATGCCATTACAACATTTTCTGAGAAAGAACTCGTATTTTTACTCATGCGATAATCCATAAAACGTCTGTATGCATTTTCGTACTTTCTCTTGATTTCTTTGGCAATAATTCTAATGAAGCAGTATTCACTGCCTCAACCAGCTCTGGAGGAGTCCCAGGAATGGAAATTTCATCATCACTTATCATTTTACTTTCGAGAACACCAGCAATTAAATTTATAAGCGTCAAATTTGACAATTCAACCTCAATACGTTTCCATAGTAACCCAAGAAATTTTATTTATTTGGGAATAAAATTATCGCGTTTTTTTTAAATCAATCAATATCTGTCGAATTTTAAACGATTTGCGGAAAAATAGTATGTTTACCTCGTAGGAAAAGCCACATTCCTGGACTCTGTGTTGCTAAGTCTCAGCTTGCGCCTCGACTTAGCAATCTTCACAGTCGTCCAGGAATGTTAAGCTTTTCCTACCCGGTAAACAATGTACTATTATTATTCAAACATAAATAAACAAAGTTAGGTTAAAATTGACGTGTGAGGTTGTCCAATATTGATTACTCGATTACCGCAAGGCCGAAATAATCAACAAAAAAAAGAAGATGTATTTGGTGATTTTTCTAGTAACTTTCTTGAGTGTGAATTTGTCTTTTTGGTTTACTCCTTACTCTTTACTCCTTACTACAACCATGTAAGACGAATGGATGAGAATAGACTCCCAAAAATTGCCCTAGAAAACAATCCGCCTGGTTCAAGACCCCCCGGAAGACCACCTAAAAGATGGAGGGATAGTTGGCAATCTACCTCCCAAGAAATTAACCAGAGGCAGCTTCAGAATTAAACAGATCGAAAGATCTACAAAAAGTAGAAGAAGAAGAAGAAGGTTTACTCCACCTGGTTAGAAAACAGAGTATAGTTGTTTCTTCATATATATTTTTGCATATCGCGTGTATTCTAGATTTTATATAGGGAGTTTTATGCATGTTGTGCCTTTACTATTCTTTTTTCTACATCTGATCTACTACCTCCTCTTTTTTCCAAGATTGATCTCAGATATGTAAAGTTATCTAGTTCCCCTATTTGTTTTCATTTATTTCAATTTTAGTTTCTTGTTTGTCATTACATTGGAGTATTTTGCAAGCTTGTCGATCTTCTTCTGCATATGATTACTATGTTCGGTTAGGAGACAAATGTCGTCTGCGAACTCCGTCCTCCAACTGGTTGTGCAAGTTACACCTAATACCTGTTTTTTTATCGCTTTAACCACCGTTTGGAGTTATACCGCTCATATGAGCGCCATTACCTCTTGGTCATCTATTTTATTATAGTTGTAGATATGAAAACTGCTTATCTGGGTCATATATTTCGAAATTTCAAGTACCAGCTCTTAAAGCTTATTACGAAAGGGAAGATAGAAGGAAAACGAGGCATCGAAAGAAAGAAATACTCATGGCTTAAATATATAAGGGATTGGACAAACCTCGATGCTCATGCACTTTTTAGAGCCACACAAGATCGAGAGGTGTATGCCAGAATTGTCGCCAACACCCACTAATTTGATAGGGCACCATAAGAAGAAGAAGTAGATATGCCAAGAAATCGTCAAAGGACCACCGCTAAGGTGACTTGAACCGAAGAAGATCTTTAATCTGCTATAGCTACAAATAAAGGAAGTTTGTTCAAAAAAAAGCGTCCAAACAACTATAACATACCATTTACCTAATTAAGAGATCTACTGAAAATGAAAACATGAGCAACCCAAGACTAGATCGCAAGCGCGTTTTTACCCAAGAGCAAGAAACTGACATTGCTGAACAAGTTAAGTTGCTGGGTTTTTATATTATGGTCTTAATGTCGCAGATTTGCGTAAACTTGTATATAAATAAATTACTATTAAACTGGGAATAAGCCACAATTAAAGATAAAAATACGTTTATTGACGTTTCAATTTCAATTTGTATATAAATAAGCTGAACAAACAATATCAAACATAATTTTGATCAAATCAATAAAACAGCTGGATTGGATTGGGTACATCCCTTTATGAGACGTCTTTACTTTTGAAGCTGAAGCGACAAGCTTAAACAGAATTTATGCTTTCAACGAAGAACAAATAACCGATTTCTATGACAAACTTTGCGACTTAATGGAAAAACATAAGTTTGTTCCAAAGAACATTTACAATGCTGACTAAACTGGTATTACCAGGGTGACAGATCCAGGAAAAGAAAGAAAGAAAGAAAGAAGAAAGAAAAAAGACAAAGCAGAAGAATTTTTTTGAGCCGTTCTTTATAAGTTCAGGTGAGATGCCTCCAGGTCCCGGTGCTTTCTTATTTTTGATTGCTTCTATGGCATTGTGTTCTATGTTCTTATTTCTCTATCTGTTATTTCTATTTCTTGTTGTGGGGATCTGCTTCGTCTTCGCTTGTTTTCTTTTCCAATGAATTGTGGTCTTTGTTTTGTTAATAGTCCCTTGTAATAGCCCTTCCATTCTTTATCCTGTATATTTCCCAATTAAATTTTTTCTTTTGAGTTTTGTTTCAATCCTCTCGGTACTTCATCGTTGTTTGTAGTCAGCCATTTTCTCTGTAGTTGTTTTTTCTCTTCAATTTTTTTTTGTAGGTTCATTTATTTCATAATACCTAGTGCTGTTTATTTGGTATATGGTCTTTCTCTCCATGTCCATTTTTGCTGTCAGTAGTTTATGATCAGTTCCACATTCTGCTTCTCTTCTGACCTTCTCTCTATCTGTCTAAATTTTAAGATCTATTAAAAAATATTAAATACCAATTTATTATATAATCTACTTTTCTTTGAAACGGTATATTTATATAACATTTTATCTAAGCTTTAATGGACGAAGATAATATAATAGCTAATCATATCAAAATTATTTTTATGCAAGTAAAAATAAATCAAAAATGTTTATATTGAAATCAGACCTTACTGTTATGATAATAAATATCAGCTTTGGGTTTATTCCAAATAAATGTTTTTTAGAATTGCAACTTATAATTAATTAATTATATTAAGAAAAAATGGGCAAAGATAATCCCACGTTTTTTAATTATTATTGAACTCCGCCTATGATTACAACAACGAATGATAAACTGCAAGTATATATAGGTATGAAAGATTAGTAAACACTACTTTGATAGTGTGTCCTTTCTAAAGTGGAACAGTATTTTAAAAATGGCACCGAAAATTGAAAAGTTGTGCGGAAACTTCAAGCTCGCAGAAGCTCCCCATTGGGACGAGAGTTCCCAAATGTTGTATTTTGTGGATATCAACGGATACAGCATCAATAGATACGATCCAAAGACGAAGAAACACACTAGTGCGCATGTAGGTAAGTCAAAAAAATCATACTTTTTTTTCATTATTACTATGAAATTGCTTTATTTCTAATTTCCTTCAATTTTTTCGTGTTTTCGGATCCAATAGTGTTAAAATTAAAAAAAAAATAATGCACTGAGTCCTGATATACAAATAGAACTTTGTCGCATACTCCCGAATTAAAGTCAAAACGAATGGAAGTTTAAATTGATTTTAGATTTTTGGAGTGAAACTTCTATCAAGGCGTTGTTATACTTTGTTCTCTACAGTAAAATGCTCAGGCGAGCGTCAGGGAACTAATGCTACGAGAAGGCATCAAGGGTAGCGCCACGAGAAGGCGTCACAAGCAGCGTCACGAAATAGTGGTTCTTCACATCGATTCACTACACTCATTCAATTCGTTTCTAGTCACTAGTACTACTACTTGTCGGTTTATAACGATTCCTGGCCGTTTTCCGACTTCCAATCGCCACTTAGTCCGGTTGTTCCATAGGTGTTCTTCTATAGCCCTCTCTCTCAGTTCTTTGTTTATTCCTTCGCTTCAATTTTTTCTCGGTCTACCTCGTTTTCTCTTTCCTTCTGGTTGACATTTTAATATTTCTTTTGGTATTCATTGTTCATCCATTCTTTGTATGTATCCGAACCAGATAAGTTGTTTTGTTGTTAGGTCATCTATGATTGTTCGTTTGATTCCCATTATTTCCCTAATGCGTTCGTTGGTAATCCTTTCTCTTTTAGATCTTTCTGCGACTCTTCTCCAAAAAACTATTTCCGTCGCTTTCACCGTTGCCAGTGTTCTTTCATTCAATGACAATACCTCACAGCTGTATAAAGTGATACTTTTTACTATAGTCTCATATATCCTCTTTTTATTTTCTGTGCTGATGGATTTGGTCCCATAAAATGCTGGTTAACACTGTGATGGCTTTTCTTCCTGACGTATTTCTCTCTCTTATGGCTTTGTCTAATGTTCCATTTTGTGAAATAGTGATACCTAGATATTTGCAGTCACAGCACAGCTTTATCGTAGTGTTATCGTCTAATATGTGATTTTTTGTTCTACTCCAATGCACAGGTATTCGGTTTTCTTTTTATTTACTTCTAGACCCCAGATATCATACTCTTTAATTAATTTTCGTGCCATGTAGTTTAAATCGTCATAATCTTGAGCCAATATTACTTGATCATCCGCAAAGTTGAGCGTATATACCATAGGGGAGAAGAGGGAGACTTGATCCCACCGTTACATTTTTTCAGATAGCTCCTTTTACAACCAATCTAGAACCTTGATAATTTAGTGGAACATTACAAATTTATCACAGTTTTGGGTATTGTACACCCGAAAAATATACTGCTAATAAAAAACGAGTTTTTGTAGAATTTCGTAACATGGAGAAACGTACTCCGGGAGACTTGATCCATTGTGTATGGGAGACTTGATTATACCTTTCCCAGATTTACGATATTAAAATAAAACCAAAAATTGGATGCTGAAAACTAACTTTACTCAGTCATGACTTATAACAAATAATGTTATTAAAAATATATAACACTTTCTGGCAAAAAACTATACTGAAAAATGATAAAAGAAAAAAAAAATTATTCTCGAATATTGAACATCCTTAGTGATTTGGGAAAGACAAAACATCCTATGCGCTTACTGTAGCTCCTAAAAGTCGGGCGTGGTAACTTTTTTAAAATTTGGTCACGTGGGACTTCACCCATGTCTTCTTTTCCGGCCACTTAAAGGTTTTTTTCTCCCTTTTTTGGGCAAATTTGATTTTAAAATCCTCGTTCTTTTTTTCCATTATCTGTCCTACGTATCGATGGACTAAGTTTCTTTCGGAGACAAAAGCTGACAATTACCCAATCTTGCACACTCAACTCAAACTCGTCACCTTCTGCTTCCGATTCACATTCAATATCTGTCTCTACTTGCATTTCATCATTAGGATAATTTAATCTTTAAACATATTTTCCTCTGCATTTGTAAAAATTTGAGCCTTCTTGTAATCAGGATAATAGGTTATTTCAACATTTTCAGATCGTTGTCGGCGAACGTATCTTTTTAATGTCATAACATTTATTTGATAACGACTTGCCGTTCCCTTGAGAGACGTTCCGTTATTAATAACGTCTAATACAGCTTCTTTTAACTTCTGGCTGTCGACTGGTGTTCTTTCTCTTTGCTCCTTCCCTCCTTTTGTATTGACGAGGCATATCTATAAAATAAAAAAACACTCATCTATAAGGAGTTTCTGGGAGACTTGATCCCGGGATCACATCTCTCAGATAAAATGTAATCAAGTCTCCCCCAAGACGCCATTCGAATATTTTTGTCTATAAAAATATGACAACAAACTAGAACTCATTGCAAAATGTGCAAAACGTAAACTGAATGATTATAGTGTTAAATAAAAATTATACGAAAAACTCACCTTAACGAATATTAAAGAAAATCAACTTGAAATAATTTTGAAAACACTTCTCGGTAGGGACAAAAAACTTGTAATAAACACGTGCTCTTCGTTGTGGATTCTAATACAAACTAAATTAAATGGGACCTTCAGACATACTAACAGCTACGCTTTGTTGCCGGTTTTATAATTTTAGGCTACTTATTTACTGAAATTTTAAAGAGTGATCAAGTCTCCCATATGATCAAGTCTCCCTCTTCTCCCCTAGTGTTGGTGAGTGGTATCCCCATTGTCCTGCATTTTTGTTTCCATCTTTCTAAAGCTCTTTCGAGGTACATTTTAAATAAAGTGGGAGACAGACAACAACCTTGTTATAATCCTTTTGCTGTTATAAATCCTGTTGTTATTTGTGTCCCTGCTTTTATTTTTGTTATTGTTTGGTTGTATAGCACTTTGACGGCTTTTATTAATTCTATATTAATATTAGTGCTTTCCATTGATTGCCACAGCTTCTTCAGTAAAACGCTGTCGTAGGATTTCCGTAGGTCGGCGAACAACATATGAATTTCTTGATTCCGTGCCATCTTTTTTTCTATTATCTGGGTTAAGTAGAAAATGTGGTCAATAGTGGATCGACCCGTACGAAATCCTGCTTGTTCTTCTGCTTCATAATCTAAGTATTCTCTCTCGATTCCGTTCTTTAAAACCTTTCCATATATTCGATTCATAGATCCGGTTACAGCTATTCCTCGGTAATTTTCACAATTATTTTTATCACCCTTTTTATGTATAGTACTGAGGTATGATATCTTCTATTCCGTAGGGATTTCGCTTGTGTTTATGCATTCCTGAAATAGTTGTCGAAGATATTCGTACAATTTCTTCGTTCCTGTTGTTAATCTTATTGGCGAGCCGACTATTGAAATTCTATCTTGGTTTTAATTTCTATATTCTTGCAATTCGTCTCTATTCTCTACCAAAAGTTCTACTTCTCTTTACTCTTCCCAGTCTTCAAGTTTTATGCTCTGTATTACTGCTTTATTCTTTTCTTTTCTCAATTTTTTTATCAGTTTCCAGCTTTCTGTACTTTTGATTCCTCCTAGATAACTATTTATTCGTTGGCGTTTCTTTCCCAAGACTTGTTCTTCTTCTTAGAGATTTTCCTTAGTACTTCTGCTTGTTTTTCTTTATATTTTATTTTGTCTTGTAACGATTTTGAGTTTAAATATTGTTGGTATAGTTGTCTTTTACATTTTATTTCTTCCTCTAGTTCGTTATCCCACCAGTATGGTTCGTTTACCTTGGGTTTTATGTAGTATCCCATTGCTTCAAATACTGCTTCGTGTAAATAGTTTTTTATATGTTCATATAACTGATTTGAATTGTTAAAACAAAGGTGGAACGAATTTTTTGTTTGTAAAAATCAAACTTTTTAAAATAATTAAATTCTGCAGTTTTATCATAATAATGACATTATTTGATTTGAGAATATATTTTGATTCGAAAATGATATGTTAGAGCTCGTAAAGTTATTCAATTTGTTTATAAGTCTAAAAAATGTTTAAAACTTTAAAAAATTTCTAGGCTCTCCTAGTGAACCGATTTGAATTTTACAAAAAGCGTTTGGAAGTTTGAGCCTTCCTTTATATGTAAAAAATATTGCAACTATCTGAGGGCCTTATTTAGGGCCTACTATAAATTTGAAAATTTGCGATTTTTTTCCAGTAGGCTGGATTGCACAATTATTATGCAAAACCTATCCGACCGATCTTAACAAAATTTAGCACACGTTTTAAACATATTAAAAAGTTTTTCTAGGCGGAATATGGAGCTTGTAAGTCAAGTTTAGAAAGTCAAAAACATTTAAAGGATTAACTTCATTTTTTTGTACTTTTTTTCCAATTATTGCTATTTTTTCAACAATAAACATTAAATTTTCAATTTCTAGCTAACGAAATATTGTGTAAAATTGAATTACGTAACTTTTAACTTCTATAATTTTTCTCTAGGATCAATATTTTCCGAATTATAAACGAAAATAGGAGCAAAAAAATGAGAAATTTTCAATTGTTTTCAGATTTTGTTAAATAAAAAATTTAGCACAGGGTTTGCGACTGGCGCATATCGTGATTATCGATATTGGGCATATCCTGAAGGGATTCCAGCAAAAAATAGCTCCTATGGAAAATGTCCATTATGGTCTGAATTTTTACAGATCCCGCCTAGTCTAATATCAGGATGTCTGGACCGAAAAGATGATCGATCAACAGCACGTCTTTGTTTATAAACCACAAGACCAACTGTTAAGTATTCACTAAATAGAGGTAATTGGTATAATTTACCCCCAATTTAGAGTGGAGCCTCATAGGAAAACGCAAAAGAGGCAGACCAAGAAGATCTTTCAGAGATGAGGTAGAAGAATGGAAAGAAAGGATTGGAAGACGGAGAATGGGAGGACAAAAACAATGGAGAAAATGGTTGAGAGAAGGGACAGCGACAGCTATAGGAACCCCTTTCATATATAAATAAAATATATATATAAATATATACCACGAGGACCAACTGAACATTTTCAATGTAGGTTTTTAAATGTTGATTTAAGCATAAATTAGAAGCCCTTGGTTTTCGGGGTTATTTCTTGAACTGGTTAAGGTCATACTTACAATATCGTAAATTCCTAGTAAAAGTCGATAATAAGAAGTCATCTGTTTTTAATCTTGACCGAGGTGTACCGCAAGGCTCCGTATTGGGACCCCTAATATTTCTTTTATATGTCAATGATTTGACACATTTTTTAACTGCAGACCATACAGTTCTTTATGCAGATGATTCAACAATTGTAGTTGACGAGTCAAATGAAGTCGAACTCATATCAAAAATGAACTTAGTAGCACAGGAATTTACAACCTGGTGTAAAAGGAACTCTTTAATGCAAATGCAAAGAAAACTATTTGTATGCAGTTCTACTCGCGCTTTAAGCCATCCCATGGTTATAAAATCAAGTTAGTCTGAGGAAATACCTTTTAGTGATACAACATTATTTCTTGGTAGCATTCTAGAAAGTAATATGACATGGGATGAAAATGTCACTAAAGTCTGCAAAACAATGAATAAGGGTTACTATGCGATCCTTCAGTTGAAAACTCTATTTAACACCAATCAATTGATAAGTGTGTATTATGCATTGGTTTATTCATATATGGCCTATAATGTTATCTTGTGGGGAAAACTCTAGAGACTCTTCTAGAGTTTTTATAACTCAAAAGAAAATTCTTAGATTGATATTCAATATTAATAATAGACAATCATGTCGTAAATATTTTATTGAACACAGGCTGTTGACTTTTCATGCTTTATATATTTATAAGTGTATTATTCACGTCAAAACTAAATTTCAAAATTTTACCCTCAACTCTGACTTTCATAATTACCCGACAAGACACGGGAGGTTGATAAGCGTGTGTAAACACTCCACAACTCTCTTTGAAACTAGTCCTGACTTTGCAGGATCTAAATTTTATAATTGTTTGCCACTTAATATAAGAAATGAAAACAATATTCAAAAATTCAAAAATAAATTAAAAGCATGCTTGATCCAATTATGCGTTTACAACCTAAATGAATATTTTGACTTAATAAAAGACTACAGAGAATAAGGACCGACGGGTTCAGAGACGCTCTATATTGCATATCTTTGTTTTTTATTTTTATATTAATCTATATTTTATTGATTTTGTTTTATGTAATTGTCGTATATAACTTGTTGATCATGCTTTATGTACTATATGACTTGTCCTATATCACAATGTGATCTGATGGGATTAATAAAGAATATTCTATTCTATTCTATACCACCTCTAGCCGATCCTTGATTTGACGCTTTCCCGAAAGTTACCTACCAAAGAAAAGAATTGTATTCTTAGCGTCGTTATATAATATAACTATATATATATTATATATATATATATATATATATATATATATATATATATATATATATATATATATGGTATAATTTATCCTTTGGTTCATCAATATTAGGAGATTTATCAGTGTGAACTCTACGATACAGAATATATATGCATTTGTTGAGGTCATTTATATGTAGATGAGACTTGATATCTGAGTTTTCCTACTTACACATTATATATACAATTACATTACATATTACATTTATTTTTAGTAAGTGTCAAAATTTTAAAATCACATTTTTTGTCAAAAGTCCTACAGTCTTCAATACATAGCTTCCTTTTGGTGTTACGTTTAAGAATTCTATCCGTTTTTTCGATACTTCATTGTGTCAGTTTATTTTTATATAAAATAAATTATATTTTTTAATAAAAGTTTTATTTTCAGGAAAAAATGTTTCCGTCATTATTCCCGTCAAAGGAAAAAAAGACCAATTTGTTGTAAGCCTCGAACGGGAGTTAATGCTAGTAACTTGGGATGGATTAAGTCAAAAGCCATCAAAAATGGAAAAAATACTGGAAGTAGATCCAAACACTAGAAACGTCTTTAACGACGGAAAATGTGATCCTTCAGGAAAATTGTGGATAGGTAAGATTTTCTTATATTTGAATACCATATATGTTTACAATCTTGTACGGCAATTTTAATCCACTGAGAGTATCCAATAGAGATTTCTCAGTATGTTAATATCATTTTTTTGAGTCCTTTCGCGTTAGAATTCATGAAAATGCGTTCACCAAAAACATTTATAAACATCTACACAAACATTAGCAAACATTTGCTAACACATGTTTGGCACAGTTTGTGAAAAACAAGAGCTCGAGAATTTGAGTAAGTTTGCAAACATTTGCCATCGTTCCTTCTTGTTTGTACAAAATGGCTCCAAGAAGAGAAGTTATATGTGCGACTAGTTTGATAATCATGTCTTAGTTAGTAAAAAAAACGATTATATAAAAAAAGGAAGAATAAAAAGGCGTCGAAATTTTTAAATTTATTGTAGTATAGCTTGTGACTGGCATTCCATATTTCTGGTTTCATTTTGCTCATTAAACATTCAATTTTTTTATAAGAAACAAACAAGACTCTACTAATTACTAATTACTCACTGAAAACAAACCATTTGTTTCTATTATGACAGACTATAAAATCTAGTGTCTTCACCAAACACGCACGAACAACGAATCCCTTTGAAGTACCGACAGCCGACAGAACCGTGCCAAACAATTGCAAACATTTGCAATTGTTTGGGAGCGTTCTGAAATCCTTACACCAACTAAATAAAATTGTTTGCTAACAGTTGCAATCATTTGCAAACATTTTTCGCGCTTGGGGAAAATGCACCTTGTTTAACTTTGTTAAAAGCTTTCTCATAATCTCAAATAATAGTTCTAAAGACCTAATAAACTTCCTTAAACTTTTACTGATTTTTATAAGATGTAAATGTATTAAATTTTGTGACAATTTGTAATTAACGTTGAACTGTAACTGTAATGACGTTAAACTGTAACACAAAAAAGGAAGCGGCATCTTAGCTAGAATTCCGAGTAGACTTACAGTTATATTCCATATCGCCATGTCAACTCAATCTTCTTCTTCTTCTTCAGCCTTCATTTATCCATGTTGGACATAGGCCTCCTCCAATTGCTTCCACGCTTCACTTTCTTTTGCAATTATCATCCACTGCTTTCCAGCTACAGTAGTTATATCGTCTATCCATCTCTTTTTAGGTCTTCCCACGCTTCTTTTTGTTTCTCGAGGTCTCCAGAATGTCACTTTATGAGACCATCTGTTGGTGTCTTGTCTTACTACATGTGCTACACATTGCCATCTGAATGTCGCTATTTTTCCCATGATGTCGGTTACTTTAGTTTCTGCCATTAATTGTTCTTGCCATTTTTCTTGTTATTGCCATAGTTTCCAATCCATAAGTTGCAAGTGGTAGTAATACAAGTGTCATAGGTTTTTCGTTTTAAATGAATTGGGATTTTTCTGTCTTTTAAAATGAAGCTCAACTTACCAAAAGCAGCCCACGACAATTGTGTCCTTCTTTTAATTTCTAGGGTTTGATTTTCTTTTCGTTTTTAATTGCATGTTCTAGATATATATATTGTTCTACCTTTTCTATATTGATGTTATCTATCGTGATGTTTTCTAGGCTGTTGCTTAATATCTTTGTTTTGTCGAGATTCATTTTTAATCCTATTTGATTCGATTTGTCATTTAAATCTTGTAGCATTGATTTTAGTTCATGGATATCTGTGCTTATTAGTACTATGTCGTCTGCAAAACGCAAATGGTTAAGATATACTCCATCTATTTTTAATCCCTTTTCGGCCCAATTTAGTTTTTTGAAAACATTTTCTAATGCCAAAGTAAATAACTTGAGTGAGATGGTGTCGCCTGTCTCACACCTTTGCCAAGGTCTATTTTCATAGTTTCAGATCATCATCTATTTTTAGTGAAAAGCATCTCGTATATATTCTTAAGGAGGGCAGCATATCTTGAATCTACTCTGGCGTCGTCCAATGATGTTAAGAAAGCCCATTTCTCGATACTGTCGAATGCTTTGTGATAATCGACAAATGCCAGATGTAGTGGTATGTTGTACTCTATTGTTTTTTCAATAACTGTCCGGATTGTTTGCAAGTGATCGATAGTGCTAAAACCCTTACGAAAGCCTGCTTGCTCCACTGGTTGGTATGCATCTAGTTTAGCTGTCAATCTATTTGTTATTATTCGGGTTAGTAGTTTGTAAAGGTGTGACAATAAGCTTATTGGTCGGTAGTTTTCTATATTTGCGGCGTCCCCTTTTTTATGGAGTAGAATGACTTCCGCATTTTTCCATGCCTTTCGGTATTTGTCCTTCCAATAGGCATTTATTCAGTAATGCTCTTATTGCCTCTTCTAATGCAGTGCCTCCCATTTTTAGCATCTCTGAAGTAATTTTATCTTCTCTGGTGTTTTCCCATTTTTCATTTGTTTTAGGGCGGCTCTAATTTCTGATGTTATTATTTCAGGGAAGTCCTCTGAACCCACATTTAAGATATGTTTTGTTGGTATACCGGGTTCGGAATAGTAGAAGTATACAGCTTCTCATAAAATTTTCGGATTTCTCTAACGATCTCTTCCTTATGCGAGCACAATGTTCTACGGTCGTCTTTTATCTTTATGATTTTTTTCCTGCCAGTGGATTTACATGTTTTTAGTACTTTCATGTTCTTATTGTTTTCTATGGTTTCAAGAATCTGGTTTGTTCTATAAGCTCTGAGGTCTTTTCGAATATTTTTCTTAACGCTTCTGTTGAGCGCTTTATAGTCCGGGTTATATCTGTTCGTTCTTCTTCTTTTCTCTATCTGTTCTAGAGTTTCGGGTTTTTGTTTAGCTTCCTTTTGTTTTCTTATTCTGCAACAAAGTTTCTTAGTGACTGTTTGACTGAGTGTTTGACTTAGTAACTGAGTGTCAACTCAATATGGTACTGAAATAAAATGTTTTCCTATATTTAACATGTATTCAAAAACATTATTGTGGATTTTCTCTGGTTAAACGTGATGAGTACATTGAGTATCATTTGTGCTTTAAACTTTTTTTGTATATTTAAGGTACCATGGGCGGTCCACCAGTTGTAATCGCAGATATTCCCTTGGGTATGGGCACTTTGTACAGTATTCAAAATAAAAAAGCTAGCCCACACTTTTCTAATATTGGTATAGCTAATGGTATTGCCTTTAACACAGATCTGAAAAAGATGTACTATATAGATTCTCGTACTGGTACTGTTGATCAGTACGACTGGGATATGGCTACTGGGAAAATTGGTAAGTAAAAGGGTGGTTAGTAAAAAATGGATGTATTAGTTGCTTAATCTAGAACAAGTAATAATAAATCGTTATTTAATAACTGAAGATTAATATTAATACCTAGTAAGGTATTGTGTATTCAATTAATGAATATAATAATCCATTTCTTTAGAGATGTCTTCTTTCAATCAATTTTTGTCCAATCCTGGACGTAGGTCTCATCCAAATTAATTTTTAGTAATTTTTACGGAATACTTTTTGACCATTAACTCCAATTTTAAATGAGCATTCTAGACTAAATATTGCAACGATTATGGACTAAAAATAAATTTGAAGAAAACCAAGTTCATGGTATTTACAAAAGCACAAAACATCAAAGTTAAGCTAGTACTAGATAATACAGAAATTGAACAAATATCTTCGTACAAATACCTTGGAGCATGGATCACAGAAGATACTGATCAGACAAAAGAAATAAGATGCCGCATTGAAATTGCGCGGTCAACTTTTAATAGAATGAGAAAACTTTTTTGTAATCGCGATATCAATATATCGCTCCGGATAAGAATGCTTCGATGTTATATTTTCTCTACACTTTTGTATGAAGTTGAAGCTTGGACACTTAAAAAATCCAACATTAAAAACCTAGAAGCATTCGAAATGTGGTGTTACCGACGTATTTTGAAAATATCATGGATGGATCGCAAAACAAACGAACAAGTTCTCGAACAACTAGGAAAACAATGCGAAGTTTTAAATTCCATAAAAATCAGGAAATTTGAATACTTGGGGCACATAATGAGAGGTGAAAAGTACGAACTACTAAGGAATATAATGCAGGGTAAAATCAAAGGTAGAAGAAGCGTAGGAAGACGTAAAATCTCGTGGCTACGCAATCTCCGTGAATGGTTTGGATGCAGTTCAATTGAACTATTCAGGCGAGTACCCAATAAAATTATAATTGCCAGAATGATTTCCAATCTCCGATAGGAGTGGAACTTGAAGAAGAAGATTCTAGACATCTTTTTTAGCATACTAAGTCTGTTCTAACACAAGTTATTACTTTCTCATACATATCCCCTACAATCTTTATATACTTACTCCAACTTATCCATCTACCAACCAATATTTTCCATATTTTGCTGTGTAACTTTTTTTGTGGGATGACTAAGCTTTTTTATGGCCCTCCAATTTATGCATCTATTGAACAACTCCTTTGTTTTTGTAAAAAAAGTTCTAATATACTAGTTTCTCCATTCGTCTGACGTTTCTTTCACTTCTATAATTCTAATAACAAACCTCCTAACAAACTTATTCCCCTCTCTCTTAAAGCTGTCCAGATTTCTCTAGAGATATCACCTGCTCCAACTGCTTTACATTTCTTTATTTTTTGAAGTGCTTGAAGAACTTCCTCGTTTATTATTTTGGTGACCATTGCTGTTACTGTCTCTATTGACTCAACTGTCAAGTATTTTTCCCTCGGTTTTTAAGATCCTTTTCGTGAATTATGTATTATCCATTTTTTATAAATTACCGTGAATATGTATAAAACGCAAATTAAAAAATGTATGTAATTTTCTTAGCCAATGGAAAACCCATCTTCACCGCCAAGAAAAACGATATGGATGGTATGGTCTTTGATGGCATGACTATAGATACTGACGGAAATCTCTACGTAGCTGTGTGGGGATCTAGAATAATTAAAATTGACCCCAGAAAACCGGAAACTTTGTTAGATACCATTATGATGCCCGCAAAAATAGTAAGTAATTTTTTGCGTTCTCTTTAGAACCTTGCTTCTTATAAAGAATTTATCATAGAGAATATCCTAATCCTCATCACAACTGATCAAAGCAAATGAATTCTCCTTTCAATAAACCAAATTCCAAAATTCCTAAACTTGTATCCATAGAACACGCAACTCCTTCATTATCAATCTGACTGTGTGGGTCCTAGGCTCCTTAAGAATTTCTCTACAGTTGTCCCTATGCATAGCCTTCCTCCACCAAGATGACATTCTATATGACATTAATAGAGCTTTCATTGAAAGAGAAGTTGAGTAAATAATCCTAAAATCTTTGTGATTTTAGAAAGTAAAGATATTTTCTACTATCGGAAAACGAAATCTTAAACTTAATTTTAACGTTTTCCAGATATCTTCCGTATGCTTTGGTGGGTCTAACTTAGACGAGCTTTACGTAACTAGCGGACAGGTTGGAATCAGTCCAGGTCCAGATGATGGTGCTGTTTTTAAAGTAACTGGATTGGGTACTAAAGGATATGCTGAAGTATCGATAGTATTATAAAAATAACGAGTAAAATCTAATGTAAACTTAATACTTTTTATTATTTTAAACCTTCATATTTATTATCACGCATCCCAATCATAATTTCCCGAATTGCCACACTAAAATGGAACTGGGCCGGATACGTCGCCCGAATTAGTGATGAAAGGTAGACGAAGAGATTGCTTGAGTGAAGTCCGAAGGTTAGACAAAAGAAGTAGGGAAGCCTACCGTGGACAACGATCTCAAAATTGGATAAAGTGCTCAATAGAGCACAAGACAAATGGGGAGGCCTATGTCCAGCAGTAGACGCAAAAGAGCTGGGTGATGATGATGAGTTCCAATCGTTAAACATAAAAATTGATCCTAAAATTTCAAAATTTTGCACATGACTGAAATATTTCCAAGTAAACATTACTCAGTTAAGTGAAATAAAACATCGAAAGAAAAAAAAACAAAAAATTGAAGAAAAAAATCTAAAACTTTTTAGAATAAAACTAATTTCTAATGCAACTAACTTCTAGAAATCGTTTTAGCAGATGTGATTAGGCTTATGAGTTGGGCATTGCCTAATTTTTTGGCTTTTCTAGTCTTTGCTAGCGAAACAAAAGCTGGCTTTAACCATTCACTAGGAATTTTGCCTATTTTATATGTTATATTAAAAATTTGAGCGAAACAAATTGTCCTCTTTAATAAGTTTTATAATCTCTGTGTAAATGGTTTAATCTACGTGATAATGGAGGTAAGAGAAGGTAAGAGACGGGGGCTCCTTGGTTAGTGCTCCTTGTGGATGATATGTTAGTTTAGAGAGAAAAATAACTCTTGGAGGATTGGGAGAAGAGGAGAAAGAGGAAGGAGTTAAGGTTAGCAAATCGAAAACGGAGTATATTTGGTACTGTGTGATCAAAAAATCTGGGAAGAGCTGAAAGGAAAGATGTACAAGAGTGTGGTCAGATGTGCGTTGGTGTACGGCAGTGAAACATGGTCTAAAAAGAGGGTTCAAGAAAAGAAGATGGAGGTAGATGAAATGCAAATGTTATGGTGGAAGTTGGGTAAGACTAGAAGCGACAAGATCAGGAACGACATTATTATGGAAAGAGCCGAGGTGACTACAGTCTCAAAAAGAAGTACCAACAACAATGGTTTGGTCACGTCAAGCCAGACGTAGAAATGAGAACTAGGAACGAGATGTAGAGGAAAACAGAGGAGAAAATCACAGAACTGGGTAGCAGAGGACTTGAGAGAGAAAGTTTAAATGAAGAAGACACGATGAATAGAAATGAGTAGCGAAAAGAACGAATTCAGCGACAAAATCCAAAAACCAATGTACTTAACTTTGACGATATAAACATAAAACATAACATTAAAAAAGAATTTAACAATAGAATAAAAACATCGGGGAACAACTAGAAGATCCAGAAGAACTATGGAGTGAATTTAAAAACCAAGTTAACGAAATCTCCACAAACAATGATTATAGAAAAAACTTAATCAAGAAAAATAAATGGATGACAGACGACATCTTGAAATTAATGGAACAACGTCGACTGATAAAATCTAATGTAACAGAATATAGACACCTGCAGAGAAGAATAAAAAAGGAGATCAAATTAGCCAAAGAAAAATGGATGAGAGAAAGGTGCAACGAAATGGAGGATGTAATATCTAAACACGACTTATTTAATGTGCACAAAAAATTGAAAGAAATGGGTAATATATTTAAAAAACGAGTTCCCTCAGTACTTGTTGACACTAATAACAAAATTATTGTAAATGAGCAAGAAATAAGAAAAGAATGGCAGCTGTATATATCAGAGTTGTTTGAAGATGACAGGAATAATATTGTCGAATTCTACCAAAACTGTACTGACGGCCCAGAAATTATGAAATGCGAAGTAGAACATGCTATAAATAATGCTAAAATTAGAAAAGCTTGTGGTCCAGATGATACACCAACTGAGTTGCTGAAACTAATAGAGAATGATAACATAAAAGTAGTAGTAAGACTTTTTAATTCAATATATAACACCGGAGTGATTCCTGCAGATTGGCTCAAATCCATCTTTATCGCAATACCTAAAAAACACAATGCGAGAAAATGCTCAGAATATCGATTAATTAGCCTAATGAGCAGCACACTCTTAAAATTTCTCCTCAGAATACTTCACAACAGAATTAGACGCAAATGCGAAGAAGATCTTGAAGATACCCAATTTGGTTTTAGAAATGCTATGGTAACCAGGGAGGCACTTTTGCGCTAAACATCCTATTACAAAAATGCCGTGACCAAAGAAAAGATTTATTTGCATGTTTCGTGGACTTCGAAAAGGCATTCGATAAAGTACAGCATGTAAAATTAATGCAAATACTGAAAAATATCGGAATAGATGACAAGGATATTCGTGTCATTAAAAATTTGTACTGGAATCGAAACTGCTATCGTAAAAATTGCAGATAACTACACCGATGAAATCCCCATACAACGAGGAGTCAGACAAGGTTGCATTTTGTCGCCAACATTGTTCAATGTTTACTCGGACCAGCTATTTAAAAAGGCACTTGAGAGACAACCATATGGAATAAAAATCAACGGAGAACTACTTAATGTGATTAGATATGCAGACGATACAGTAATTCTGATCAGATAATATTGAAGGTCTTCAAATTCTGCTTGATCGTATTCACGAGGTAGGAGAGGAAATGGGCATTAAAATAAACTCAAACAAAACCAAATTTTTAGTGTTTAGTCGTGACCCACATCCCGATGCAAAGCTTCAATTGAACGGAGTCCAAGTTGAGAAAGTTCACAAAATGACATATCTGGGAACTGTGATAACGGACCAACTAGATTCAGACATAGAAATAAAACGTAGAATAGCAAGTGACTAAAACTACTTTTATGAAAATGAAGTCATTTCTTTGCAATAACCATCTCAGTTTAGAACTAAGGCAAAGAATGGTTAAGTGTTATGTTTGGTCTGTACTTTTGTATAGTGCAGAAGTATGGACGCTAAAAGTATCGATCATGAACAAAATTGAAGCATTGAAAATGTGGGTTCATAGACGAATGCTGAAGATACCTTGGACAGCAAGAAAAACTAATGAAGAAGTACTAAAGGAGCGTCAACAAAGATAGAGAACTGCTAAAGACTGTTAAACATCGAAAAATGTCTTATCTGGGACGTATAGTAAGGGGAAGTCGATATAAAATTTTACAACTGATCCTTAAAGGCAAAATAGAGGGCCGTAGGAAGAGAACAAGTTTCTTGGTTAAAAAACATTCGTGAATGGACTCGTGAATCAGTCGGATAGTTCTGATATGGCACGCGGAGAAGAGTAAGAAATAGGGACCGCTGCAAAAGAAGAAAGAAAAGGAAAAAGAAGAAGAAGATGTAAATGATGTAATTTCTGAAAATTCTGAGCCGATTTCTGAGTATAACAACACTTTCAAAACGTTCAGCTCCAAATATGTAAACGTGGTTGATGCCTTTAAGACCGATGGTAAGTAAGCTGGAACTGTCAAGATTTCATTTACGATTCATTGAAAATAACAACTTTGACAGGTTATTATCACAGAATATTGTTTATTATTCTGTGTTATAATATTAATTATTAACAATTTTATTTCAGTTTTTTTGAAAACCATTTCCAGATTGGAAATCGAAAATTCAATTTTTATTAAAATTTATTGAGATTTATTTTCATAAATAAAATATTGAAAACAAATATGCCACAAAAAAGATAGTTTCAAAACTGTATCCCTGTAAATTTAAGCGTTTTTAATAAACAACAATTCTTCTTAAATATGTAAGTGTCTAAAAAGAATACGCTTGTATAATATTTGAATTTTAACAAGGAATATGTAATGCCAATGTCAACCAACTTTAACGATATACGTGCCGAGCATATTAACTCAATTTTACTTTCAGATTCTCAATGATTTATCTGTTGATTCTTTCGTTGGGATTTCATGACGCTAGTTGACAACTACAAGTAATACTGATAAATGAGAGAGGAAAAAAATAACAGAATAATAAATTTTGTTTAAAGTATCATAAATTATGATATTTTTAATAATTCAAATGGGACACCCCGCATGTTTTAAGATGTAATTCAGTCAATGAATTAAGATAATTTTAAGTAAGAATTCGTATACCATTACTCTTATTAACAGATATCTGTTTTCTACTTCTTGTGCGTTACTTGACCAGACTCATACCAATTTGGGAGAGGTTCGTAGTTCCAAATAAGTCACGATTGAAGCGCAATTTGATGAAGTGTCCACCTCTGAAACTACTGTTTATTTCCTTGTTTCTTACAGTTACCTGATAAACTTAATAAACTATTAAAATATTTAGAACCCTTAAAGGTCGTAAGACATCCCATCGAAGTGATATTAGATGCAATAAAAATACTTGCGCCCTCAGCATGCATTCTATTTCTCTTAATCACCAAATTGATTTTGATAACATCAAATCTATAGTTACAAAAAATAGTTCCTACCAAAGATCTTCCCTGGAAATGCGCCACATTCTAAGAGAACAAAACTCCATGAATAAACATACAGGTAATAAGAATCTCAGCATCATATATCAGTCCTCACATTTAAATAATGATCTTTCTGATCAATACAGACATAATTATTCGTACTTTTAGTTGAAGAATTGTGTAGTATTTTTATTAATCTAATTTATTGTCTTTATTTGTTATCAAGGGTCCTATTTATAATACTTACAAATTTATTAAAGTCTTTATTAATCCAAATCTAATACTAATACTAGTCTAATTTTGTTTTCAACAAAATTCCTTCTTTATATATAAAATACCGTTAATCGAGAATCCCTTCGAATGCGGACGGCGATCCTCTCGACAAGGACGGAAGGCACACGGGTTTTTCAGCTGAGCGGCGAACTTACAAGAATATAATAGAATTAGAAATAATATGTTTACAGTTTTATGAGTCATATTTATCGTAACAATAGATTAAATTATTTCAAATATACTAAATTATTAATCTCTAATAATTTAAATTATAGTTCTGTCGTGGCTTGTCACAAATTTCTCAATTCGAGTCTATGTTTCCCTCTAAAACATGTCGTTTGCGTGCTGACAAACTTCAAAGGCTGCATCTGAGAGTGGGCATTCTGATTGTTATTTATTCTGTGGCTTTGAAAAGGTATACTTAGTTTAACTGTCATATTGGCACGTGATTTTAAAAAAATATTTGTGTAATCCAGATTGACTTAGTATTTGAGGTCAATAGAAACACCCTATTTATTTGTATAAGAAGATTTAATTAACCTCAGAAAGGGGGTGTATTGGAACAAAAGAAAAGTTATAAAAAATTACTTTCACAAAGAAATTCGCAAAAAACGTAAAAAAATCAACTATTAACTTTAAAATGATTTATTTTATAACAAAAATACATAGCCGCCTGTTCTTAGGATGGTCGGTTTCAAGAACAACCTTTTCACTTGGTTTCTATTAATTTGGGATATTTCATCCACTGCCGGAAAAACAAAACAGCTTATCTTTTATCTGTTTGGGCGAAGGAATTTTATGCTGAGCAACTTTTATTCTATCTCGTGAACTAATCCAACAAAATATTTGTTGCCTTTTGTGGAATATTCCACTTCAATAAAATCACTTGTTTCAAAATTGAGGGGTTCATCAGGCTGGCTTTCATCAGAAGATGAAGAATTTGACTCATCATAGGCTTTTAGCTCCTCAAACGCATCAAGGCTATACAAATCCTTATCAGCTACTTGAAAATTGGATAAACCAGGTGTAAAATCTTCTATGGAAACACTTTGTCCAGGTGTAACAGGCACTTTTTTCTTTTTTGTCACGTTTGACTTGCAAACGTTTTTTCCTGAATTCAAAAAATCCACAAGATGCTACATAGGTTAGGGACACGTTTTCGCCATCATTTGGTTTGGAAGTCGTTTCAATACTTGATTCCTATCTAGTGGAATAATACCAGTTCCAAAAAACCTTTTTTAATATTTACTTCTAAGGTCTTTATCTCATCAAGTGCTTTTTTCAGTAAGGTTGGAAAAAACTGTTTTGGGATAAGTCCTTTACATTTGTTCTTTCAGTTGAATAATTTTGATTTTGAGAAAAACCATTATTTTGATGATGTTTTACTTTTAGCACCAGCAAGGAGCGTTAAAAGATTCCTATTAGCACCATCTTATCAACATACATTAAACAACAAAGAATCTTAGTTCGCCAATTTTTTTTCTGTTTAAATATTGCTATTAAACTTTTTTAAAACTAGTCCGTGCTCCCTTATTACGGCCCTGCTCACTATCATTAAGGAGTCATAATGGAATGCCCAAAAGGTAACAATACACCAGCGTTGGTCACTCGACCGGGTTATCCGGTACATTCTGTTGTCTGAAAATGATCTTCATCTTCACTCACCTGCGTGTGTTCTAGTCTTCTAGTAGACAGCCACGAAGAATCAGTGTTTATAGTGAATCCACTTTCCATTTCTTGCATTGGATTGCTGTGCTGTTGTTAAGCTTGTATTATACCGAGTAAGTTTTATATTTATAGCAAATTTGATTATTTGATGCAACTGATTTTAATATAGGTAGCAAAAAATATACGAGGTAGAATAAAATAGTACATTAAACAATTTTTAAATTTTATTTTAAATTTAAAATAATATTTTAATAGAGGATTCTATGTTATACATAAATTAAATACAAAGTTGAATATAGACGTTTCTACAACTTGGCATCTTCAATTTTGTCGTTTTATGTAAAATTTTAATACAAATGAATTCATCTGTTTAATACTTTTAAATGATTTTAAAAATTAATTATATTTCTGTGCCATTAATTTGTATGAATAATATTGATCTATAGTCTAGGCGGGATTTGTTTTGGATTGGACATTTTCTATAGGAAACTATTTTTTTGCTGGAATCCCTTCAGGATGTGCCCAATATCGATAATCACGATATGCGCCAGTCGCAAACCCTGTGCTAAATTTTGTATTTAACAAAATCTGAAAACAATTGAAAATTTCTCATTTTTTGCTCCTATTTTCGTTTATAATTCGGAAAATATTGATCCTAGAAGAAAAATTATAAGAAGTTAAAAGTTTCGTTATTCAATTTTACACAATATTTCGTTAGCTAGAAATTGAAAGTTTAATGTTTATTGTTGAAAAAATAGCAATAATTGAAAAAAAAGTACAAAAAAATGAAGTTATTCCTTTAAATGTTTTCGACTTTCTAAACTTGACTTACAAGCTCCATATTTCGCCTAGAAAAACTTTTTAATATGTTTAAAACGTGTGCTAAATTTTGTTAAGATCGGTCGGATAGGTTTTGCATAATAATTTTGCAATCCAGCCTACTGGAAAAAAATCTCAAATTTTAAAATTTATAGTAGGCCCTAAATAAGGCCCTCAGATAGTTGCAAATTTTTTTACATATAAAGGAAGGCTCAAACTTTCAAACGCTTTTTGTAAAATTCAAATCGGTTCACTAGGAGAGCCAAGAAATTTTTTTAAAATTTTAAACATTTTTTAGGCTTATAAACAAATTGAATAACTTTATGAGCTTTAAACATATCAATTTCAAAATTTATACACTTAAAGAACATTAAAAGACGCTTCTTAAAAAAAAAGAAACATTCGGCTTACTGGTTGCCGAGATATTGAAGGTCAAAGTTGGCATACATTTGCCGTGTAACCATAAGTGATAGAGGGCTCGTTTTTAAACAAAGACTTCATACTGCTATAAATCCCTTCAAAAATAACTCTAAACTATTAAATCTAAAATTTTGGACATAACGACCACTCTCCATGAAAAGCAACTAAGAAATTTAAGAGACTCATTCTTACAATATCATCACACAAATTGATGACCAATTTGCTATACCAAAACAACGAAAAGCTGCAGTTTTCATTGAACACTTAGAGGATGTGTTCACACCACTACAAAATATGGGCGATAAAGAAATAGATAACTTTCTTGGCGCCCATGCTAATTGTCACTGTCAGTGTGCTCAACATCTCCTTCTAAAGTTATGGAAGTACTGGAGAAATCCTAAAACATTTAACAGTGAAAGAAATAGTACTCCTAAGAATACTTTTCAACCGAATACTCAACCTAACTCAAAACCCAATGGAAGTACCTACGCTGAAATAATTATGATTGCTAAACCTAGAAAACCACCCACTTAAACAACTTTATGCCAACCTCCAAGCCTCCTCGGCAATATAACTATAAATAATAACAGACACTCGGCAAGTTATGGGTACTTATTTTTCTACTTTCTATGCTGTCCTCAACAGAGCATGGCGACCACATTTCTTAAAGTTTCTCTGTCCTTAGCAACATGGAATAATTTTTTTCTAAATTTTAGAAGCCATGACTTTTTTTATTTTTGTTGAGACTCACTGTCCAAAACGAAATAAGACACTGTAAACTGTTAAAGAATTCCACAATTTTCATTATTTTTTAGGATTATATGAATTAAATTATTTCCATCATGATGTCTCTGTAGGCACCTTTGTCACTCTATGAATTTCTTACTTCTCCAGTTTTATATATTGTTTCTATGGAGTTGTAATGAGATAACAGATATGGATTGTAATGAGAATTACATTATACATTTATTTTGATGCTTCCATTTCCAAACCAGAAGTAATTTTCAAAAAAGTTTCTGTGCTATCATGCATATCCAAATCGAGTGTAGTACTCTTTTTATATATCAATTTAAATGTTAATGTATCTCGAAAGCATGTAGGATGCCAGCCACGATCTTTCAATTTAAACTATTATTTAAATTTATCTGTCTAGTCAGATGGGTGTTAATTATGTCAAAGCTGTGTGCCAATGACTCAACAATTATTTTCCTAATCTATGGATAGATGGTCTTAGTCAATTGATATATTGAACATCCGGATCCATAATTTTAAACTTAATTCTATGGATACCTAGCACACAAAACTCGCTGAACGAACATCATCATCATCAGTAGCTCGATAACCCTTTCTGGGTCTTCCCAGGAAGGGGATTTTCCGCCATTATGTTCTGTTCCTTGCTTTGTTTTTCCAATTGATAATCTTAAGTGTTTTCAGATCTTGTTCCACGTATCTAAATTTGGGTCTTCCCTTCAAATTAGATATGTAAAATTTTTCACGCTTTCGATGTTATAGTCTCCTATTGTCAGATTATGAAGGTTTCTTTGGCCTGTCGATTTGCTGGCCTTCATGTATTTGGTTTTTATTTCATTAATGTTTAGACCACTGTTTTGTGCCGCTCTTTCTATCGCATTAAATGCTTCTATCATCTCTCTTTCACTTCTAGCTATGATATCAACATCATCTGCAAATGCCAATATTTGTACACTTTTTGTTATTATTGTTCCTCTGGTTATTCCTCCTGTTATTGTTTACTTTTGATTCTCTAATGTGATAATAGAATACGGGATAGGGTATCTCCCTGTCGTAGGCCCGTTCTCACATGGATTGTATCTGTTAGTGCATTTTGAATTCGAATTTTGCTTTGTACTTTAAGTGTTTCTTTTACTATATCAATGAGTTGAGATGAAATATTAAACTCTTTCAGTACATGGATCAGAAATTCTCGATGGATGCTATCATAGGCACTCTCAAAATCAATGAAAAGATGTGTGTCTATATTAAATTCACTAGTCTTTTCCAAGATTTGCCTCAAGACGAAGAATCTGATTTGCTAGAAACCACATTGATATCCCCCAACTAGTTTGTTCCACATATGGCCTCAATCAGTCATACATAATATTTGACAGTATTTTATATACCACAGATAGTAGTGTTATTGTCCAGTAGTTTTTACATTGAAGCTGATCTCCCTTTTTATGTAGTGAGATAATTACTCCAGTATTCCAGTCTTGTGGCAGTTGTTTATTATTCCATATGTTCATTATTATTTTGTGTATCACATTCAATAGGGAGTCTCCGCCTTCCTTTATTAATTCTGCCCTAATGTTGTCTAATTCAGGTGACTTGTTGTTTTTCAGTCTGGTAACTGCTTCTTGCATTTCAGCTACTGAAGGGGGGGGGGTTGTTTCTCTGGTATCCATTTGATCCAGTATAATTCTATCATATAGTGGATCTACGTTTTTTTCAAAATTTTCTTTGAAGAATTCTGTCCATCTTTGTAGTATTTCATTCACTCTGTTGAGTTTCTTTATCTCCTTCTTGTCTCTGCAAATCATTGTTCTTGGTTTAAATTCTTTTCTCCTTTTGTTAAGGTTTTGGGAGAATTTGCTGGTCTCTGATGGTTTAGTTAGTTCTTCCATTTCTTGGAGTTCTTTTTCTATGTGTTCTCTTTTCTATCTGCAATGTATTTTCTTCTCTTCCCTCCTTAGCATTCTATATTCCACCTCTGCCTTTTGTGTTCTGTAGTCGTTGATATGCATTATTTTTCCTCTCTGTTATGTTATGACAATCTTCATCGAACCACTGTACTTCAGTTGATTTGAGCTGTTTTTTGTAGACCCAGGGTCTCTTTGGCAGCGTCTTGTATGATGTTTTTACATGCTTCCCATTCTCTGTTTATATCTATATTCTTTGATTTTGCCTTTTGCTAAAAGAATAGAAATCAGAAAATTCGACAGGAATGTGCAGAAATTACGCCAAAATTAAAAAATGTAGTAGACAATATTTGTACACATTTTCACAAATATATCAAACTAATTGGTGAAATAGTAGAAGAAGTGTGTTATTCTTCCTTATTCTTATTTTCCTTTCAGCATTTTCTATAAAAACTCCAAAACTATATAAATTATTTATTTACAATAAAAAGTATCATGTTATTTTACTGCCTATTTTTAATACCTACAAACTAATCAACAACTTTATTATATTTATACTTTCCACGCCACTCATTGGGTAATGGACATGTACCAGAGCAAGGTACTTGTCCAGGGATTTCGCAAATGCACTGTTTGTCATAACCTTCCCCAAAGTTAGCAGGGTTGTCTTTTTTCTCCTTAGCCATAATTTCTGCCTCCAAAACATCCCTATAAATGGAAACTGAGTTAATTTAATCAAAAAAGGAGGATTATTATTAAGTTAAAAAGTAATTTAACGTATAGAGCCATCAAAAAAGAGTAATTGAGCAGTAAGTATATGATAGAAAAATAACGGGTTGGAATTTTATCCACCTGCAAAGAGTGACATACTTTAGTGTTTACCAATTATAAATAAAATTTTATATATTAGAAAATTCAGTTAATTAGAGAGAAGAAGTTAAAGGTAGACATTCTTTTCAACGAAGTATTGTTTCATTGAAATTTCCTATTGTATGTGAAGAAATATAGTATCAAATACAGAAAAGATTTGAAAATTACACTGAACTTACTTGGATTTTCCTACAACATTTATTAAGTGCTCCAGAATGTCTTCCTTTGCTTGATTGTATGTATCTACCAGCATGTGTTCACCTGTATCTAAAAAATAAACAAACAAAAGCTAAAATAACCAGAAAATACAATTAATATGGAAATATTTACCATAGAAACATCTGATGAAGGGTGTAGGTGTCATATTCTTCAAAGTGGCTATTTGCACTTCTGGATTTTTGTATTGTATTTGTGGAAGGTACCAAAAAACAAAATCTCTAAAAATTAAAAGTTAAAAAAATTAAATGAGCCCAAACATAAGGAACATTTTAAAATTATGACTATACTAAAAACACAATCAAGATGCACTAGAAATAAACAAATCAAAACACATTGAATGTTGTAAGGAGCAGTTCCAAATCATGATTTACAGTGTATATACATTGAATAAATCCCAAATCATGATTTAAAAAGTTAATACATTGTAAATCATAATTCGGGAGTGCTCCTCGTAATTTTAAGTATCTTGGTTTGATTATTTCTAGTGCATCTTGATTGTGATTTTAGTATAGAATCTGCACTTTTTACAGAAAGCAATTATTATTGTTATTTAATTATTATTTTTATTTCCTTCGAAACTTTGTAAACTCATGCATAAGAATGCAATTGATATATTATAGTAATTCTGTTGTCTTCCTCATATTTAACTGTGTATAATGTATTAACAAATCTCACCTGGTACCTTGATGTGGTTTTCCATGTATGTTATAATTCACTGTAACTATTTTTATTTTGTCTTTTAAAACTAATTTTCCTGCTTCTAAGTATTTTATGGTTCTCCTGATAGGAGCTCTTCCTATCATAAAAGGCATTTCGAGCTTTAAAAACACTAACAATTGTTTGAAATTATTTCTTATTCCATTACCAATTTTTTTTAGGTTATGTGATATTAATTAACGTCAGATTCTTCTTTTTTAAAACTGCTGCGACTTTTAAGATTAGAGACAACAGTCCAGTGCAGTGTACCGATGATGATGAACATGACTACAGGGATCGTTTCTTATTTTTGCTTGGAACTGTATGAGTCATTAATTATTTCAAATTATGGTGTTTCCTAATGCTACAGGGGACGTTTCAAATATTTATAGTTCCAGAACAAGTTTCTCATGCGATAAGTTTTCTTTGTTTGCCTAGATTATGAAAACTTCATTCTCTATAATTCTTTATAGTATGACCTGGTTTTTATTTAGCGACAAATTTATTGTCGCTCAGGTATCGGGGGTACTATTGTAATCTACGTACAAGAGACTTATTGGCAAATATCGTGTTGATAAGCAGTTTGAATTAAGTGGTGTTTTAGTTAAAGCATATTGCAATTTACTATACCTATGTATATTAAATTGCTATAGATCTCATTCAATTTTTAACACTTTCTGTAAATCGCTAGAGGCGAGAAGATAGTCAAACCTAAAATGTATTTAATTATATGATCTGATAGGTTTCCGCGGCCAGTACAATTATACCTATAGCTAAGATTAATATCTATTAGAAAAATTAATATCAAACCTACCTAGTTTCCGAGTTGAACAGTGACAAATGAGAGAACACAGAAATATGCTTTCGGCTTCCCCTCTGTAGGCTTCATCAGGGCTTCCTCTCTGAAGTCTTTAATAGGGCTTAATTCTGAAGTCTTCATCAGAACTTCCTTTTGAAGTCTGAAATCTTAACCTTTAGGTTTAATTGTACTAACCACTAAACGAGCATTTAAATGAAAGGTTATGTTAAAATATTTTTAGAAAAGTCGGTTTTGTGCTAAAATGTTAGTTTATATTCACGGCGAATATCTAGTTTTGTAGTACTCTTCGCATCTTCTTCTTGTAGTTCCTTCTCCTATCGGAGGTTGGCTATCATCACAGCTATCCGTATCTTATTGGCGGCTGCTCTGGAAAGATCTACTGAGTTGCAACTATAGGTTTGTTCCAACCCGTCACATTACCGTTATTGAATGGTTACGAGTATGAGCAGTAACACATTTTTCGTTATTGAGCATACTCGTAACCATTCAAGAACGGTATTTGTGGCGAGTTGGAACAAACCTTCTCTCCACTCTCTTAGGTTTCTTAACCAGGAAATTCTTAGTCTTCCTATGGATCTTTTACCCTTGATTTTACCTTGCATTATGAGCCTGAATATCTCATATTTCGCACCTCTGGTAATGTCGCCTAAATATTCCAGCTTTCTTGTTTTGATGTGCTTTATGACCTCGCAATACTTTTGTAGCCTTCTTAACACTTCTGCATTTTTAACTCGTTGGGTTCCATGGTTTTTTTTTCAAAATCCTTCTATAGCACCACATCTCAAATGATTCCAACTTCTTTATATTATACACTTTTAGTGTCCAGCTTTCCATTCCATACAACAAAGTTGAGAACACTTAGCATCTTAAGGCTCTTATCCTCAGCTCCAGAGGAAGGTCTCGATTAACAAACATTGTTTTCATTTTATAAATGCTTGTCTTGCAAATTTCAATGCGTGTCCTTATTTCTCTACCTTGGTCATTGTTTTTATTTACCCAGGTTCCCAGATATTTGTAGTTATTCACTCTTTCTACTTGTTTTCCGTCGATATCTAGCCTTCCCACTGTATGTTGCTTATAAATATTCATGCACTTGTTTTTGTTAACGTTCATTTGTAGTTCATATTTACTACTGACTTACTTATATTGCTTCCTTAAAATAGCTCCGCTACAGTTGAATGACAATGGGGACAGCACGCAACCCTGTCTAATACCTATTTTGATTTCTATAGTTTCTGTATCGACATTTTCGATTCTAACGTTTGCTTTTTGATTCCAGTGCAGATTGACAATAACCCGTATATCTTAAATATCCACATTCTTTTCTTATAATAAATATAACAAACGAGTCTTCTACAGCTGGCGCCGCTTCTCGCATCCTAATTTCCAGCGTTTTCTGTCGAAGCAATCTTCAGTTGTTAGATCTCTAGAGGTCATTGCATCGTCGACATCGTCTCTCCAGGATCGTCTTGGTCTACCTCGTTTTCTTCTAGTTGGCGGAGTCCATTCTTCTATTTTTTTTTGGCCATCTAGTTTCCGGCATTCTCTGAAAGTGTCCATACCAGTTAAGTCTTTTGGCTTGGATTGTGTCTATTATGTCTAGATCGATTTCCATTTCTCTCCGAATATCTTCGTTTCTCACCCTATCAAGTCTAGTGAGCTGGCAACATCGTCTCCAGTAGTTCATTTCCATGGCCTTAATTTTTGATTTGTTTCTTTGGTTTATTTCCCAGAGTTCGGCGCTGTACAGTCCAATACTTTCTATTATTGTTTTATAAATTCTTCTTTTATTTTCTTTTGTTATTTTTTTATTCCATAATAGTCCGTGTAGCTGTCTGGTGACTGATCTTGCTTGGCCAATCCTGGAATGTATTTCTTCGCTACTTCCTGCTTTTGATGTTATTTGGACTGACAAGTACTTAAAATTGTCTGTTGGTTTTATAGTTCCCATTTCGATTTGTAGGCTTTCTGGTTTTTCTCCTACAACTAAGTACTCAGTTTTTTGTATATTAATTGTGAGGCCCCATTTGGTGTACTCATCTTCCAGTTTTCTAAGCATGTAGCTTATATCACTCTCGTCTTCAGCTAGAATGGCTTGGTCGTCAGCGAAGTGTATCGTGTACAATCTATCATCTCCGATTGGGATGCCCATATTGCAGCACTTTCTTCTCCACAGTGAGAGTGCCTCATTTAGATATATTTTGAAGAGTGTAGGTGCTATGCAGCAGCCTTGCTTTAGGCCCTTACTAATAGGAATTTCTCTAGTTAATCTATTTCCAGTTTTAATGTTTGCCGTCATATTTTTGTAGAGCTGTTGTACTGCTTGTATATATTTTTTGCTTATTCCTTGTTTTTCCATTGCTACCCAAAGCATTGAAAGTGGTACACTATCGTATGCCTTTGTCAGATCTATAAAGACTATATGAGTTGAAAGGTTGTGGGCTAATATTTTCTCGATAACTTGCTTTAGAGAGAATATACTGTCCATGCAGGATCTGCCTGCACGAAAGCCATTCTGTTCTTCTACATCTGTCATCTCTTTTTCAATTTTATTTTTTATTATTTTTCCATACAGTCTTGAGAGTGAATTTATGACACTTAGCCCTCTGTAGTTTGAACAATTCTTTCTATCTCCTTTTTTGTAGATGTTGTTAATATGTGCTTTTGTCCACTCCCGTGGTAAGTCGTGTCCATTTAATAGAATAAGGTGAAGACATACGCCAGTAATTCCCATAATACTTGTGGGCTATGTTTTAATAATTCATTTGGTATACCTTGTGGTCCGCATGACTTCCGATTTTTTAGAGTTCGTATTGCATTCTCGACTTCCTGTACTGTTATTTCATCGTCTTCACTGAATTCCAGTTCATATGTTGTTGTACTGATGCTCGTGAATTGAGGTCTTGTTTCTGTCAAAAGTTGTGAGTAGTGTTCGATCCAAGATTTTTCTTCTATTAAATCTATTCTACTCGTTTCTTTTCTGTTTGTTCTCAGATTTTTTACAGTTTTCCATGCTTCTCTTGATGTTGTTGACCCTATATATTTGTTGAGTTCTTCGCATTTACTTTCCCAGGAAATATTTTTTGCTTTAGTTACTAAATTTTTTACTTCTCTGTTTGATCTTGCATATGTTCGTCTATCATCTGGATCATTTGTTTGCAGCCACTTTTGATATGCTTGTTTCTTGTTGTGTACTGCATTGGCGATGTCATTTGTCCACCACAATGGAGTATTCTTTTTGTTCTTTTGGATTGTGCCGAGCGCTTCGTAAGCTGCTTCATTGATTTTATTGATTATCTCTTTATAGGTATTCTGGGCTGAGGAGTAGATCAGGTTTGCGAATTTTTGGCTAAGTCGCAGCTTATATAAGAATGATGTCGAGTCGTTTTGCAGTGCATCAATATTGTATTTAGGTAGATTCGATTCCAGGGGTTTTGATTGAGCTAGTTGGTTGTCATTTTGATGTAGTAGCCGAGGTCGATACTGTAGGTAACATTTTGATTTTACCATATAGTGGTCAGTTCCGCACTCCGGTCCTCTTAATACTCTTATGTATTACACATACATTCTTCTCTTTTAACAGTTTTACTCTTGCTAGTTTGTCTTAATTTCAATGAGCTTTTATCCAACAGAATGAAATTTCTTTTGCATCCATGAATGTGTTTCATGTTCAATATCAATATTTTTATGTGCAGCAACATTTTAATCAATTTTTGAGGCGTCTGTATAGTATTAATTTAGTAAATCTGTGGACAGTTTTTCTATAGTTTCATAAACGTAGATTTCCTTAAGTTCATTCGGGATTTTGAATAATTTCTCATGTAATTTAGCTACATCTTGAGAAGAAATATTAATTAAAGTATATTTGAAATGTGGGTGATATTCGTGATGTATATAGTTTATTTTTAAATTGCCTCAAGTTGTTCTAGATTTCAACAAGTAGTAAATTACGGTTTTTTTCGAGTAATTACTTATTAGATTAAGTAAAAAAGTTTGTCGCTAAGTGTTGGGAGATGAAAAAACAGTTCAAACGTTTTCCAATTATATTTCCTGTCAACTAAGGCATCTAACTTATTTTAAATATGATGTCTCTCGCCGAAAATATCCATCTACGATTGAAGTCATAAATCTGTTAATTTTATTTGTTTATTTTAAATTATTTCTTTGTTTCCTCCAAAGATTTCGCTAATAGACACTGCTTCTCAAGACTTTAAATTTTTGCTAAATATTCATCACAAGAACTACACGTATCGGTTCTTGGAACACCAAACGAAATATTAAATATACTTGAAAAATACTTCTATATGTTTCGTATGAAGTACGCATGACTGGAAATTTTTCTACGTACA